>HG992188.1:1030000-1487500 GCA_905220545.2 Melitaea athalia
TAAGACATTACTAACTTTACAATTACAGACGGGACACCGCTTAGATTTCTTCCATACTTCTACCGCGCATTTGTAACAACAGCAGATATGCGCGATCCGACCGTGAACAAAAACACCCGACTTGGGCTCGGTCGTGCAAATTATACACGTATTGTCCGCTTTGTCTTTTTTATCTGTGCTCGTCTCGCGCTTGACAGTCGAGTTTGTATCGTCTGTGGTTTGACTTTTACTTTGACGGATATTTGTGTTGTCTGTGGAACTTTGACAGATATTTACCTGAGTGTGCGTGTGGACGGTGAGAGCGGGGTCGCTGACCGTCTTGATTAGTGGCGCGACATCGATTTTAGACTCCGAATCGATATCTGTGTCATAGTCGATTTTTATTCGCTTCGATAGTAGTTGAGATCGTTCTTCTGATTCCTCTGTTCGACGTTTATTCGAATCGGAATCGTTTAGTTTGTCCGATTCGACGTGTTCGGAGTGCTCGGAGTGTTGACTGCTTGTCTGCACTCCTGTATCTTGCGAACACTTGTCGAAGCTCCTTTTACGTTTGCGTTTCGGTCTTCTAGATGAATTTGATTTTTTTTTCACCTGTAATATATTTACATATTCGTTTAATAAAACTTAAAACATAACTATGATTGGTTTGTGTTTAGTTTCCACTGCAGAAAGTTTTCGTGGTAAATGTAAGGTAATGGTTATGATAGCTTGGCACCTTAGGGACGGAGACTCGGAGAGCACGTTAAGCTGTCGGTCTCGGTTGTTATCATGTACACCTGACAGCGATCTATATTCATAGTAAGGAATATATCCGCCAATCCGCATTGGAACAGCGTGGTAGACTAAGCTGTGATCCTTCTCCTACATGGGGAAAGAGGTCTATACCCAGCAGTGGGGTATTATAGTCTGAAGTGTACTCAGAGAGTACACTGGATGATGTACTCTAACAATCCTGCTGACCAAGACAATTTAAGTAATAATTACCTCTTTGCTCGCTTCAGTAGAAGACAAATCTTCACTCTCGCTATCCGAATAAGAATCGGTATCGGCAGAGTCAGAATATCTCAAGTTTCTGACGCGCTTCAGTCTATCCGAGTCGGTGTTCAGCAGGGCGGCGACATCGCTGCCCTGGCTGTGCGCGAGGGACGCGACGCCGGAGTCCTGGGAGGACACCGGCAGGGAGTCAGTCGGTTCGGAGCTCGGTTTGCGTTTTCGTTTCGGTTTCGGTCTCGGGGGGAAGAGGTTTTTGCGTATCTAGATTTTATGAAAATTATACCTTAGTGTCTATGGTAGCAACTGTAGAGCAATGACATAGCACGGACCTATACCGGGTGTATTTGGAACGCTTGAAAAAACGAAGAGGTATGATAGTGTTGGCATGACCTGACAAGATTACAAGTGAAAAAAAAAAACGCGAAAAGTATTTTTTTTCCTGCCTCTTCATAATTTTTTTTTTTTTTGGTACAATCCGGTTTGGAAAAAATAATGAAACAGAAATTTGAAGATAATGCTTTAAAATAATCGTGTTTTGAAAAAATCGGCAATGTCATTGAATACCACAAGTTCATGTGCGCCATCAGCTGACCGGCGCGAGGTCAACGTACTCCCGAGCACACAGTCGTGCGTCTCGCGGTCAACGAGAGTTCGCAAAATACATAAGTCCTAAAATGTTCTTAAAAAACGTTTCTGAGATAAATGGTTATATGCATTTTATATTATATAAATAGTATATTATTAGGTTTAAATCTTTTCAAGCGTTCCAAATACACCCGGTATGCAAGTTGTGACGTTGTGCAAACAATAACACAACCTTGAAAATATAAATTGTAAGAATTTTATATAATCAAATTATTGTCTGGCAATAAATACTGTCGACATAACGTGTCTGGCAGTACCAACTTCATATTTTTTACAATATTCCCTTCAACATAATTATGTAAGAATCAGCCATCAGAAAATACCTAAAGTTAGTACCATGTTTACGTGCTTTTAGCAGCTGATATTGGAGGAATGGCCGTCGGTTTTAGCTAACGGATATACGTTAACTGTACACACTAATAGTACTCTATTGTATACATTTTGTCCATCAGAAAACGGTACGTATGAGCATGGCACTGATCTCGGTCGAGCTGCTAGGTACGGTACGGTACGGTACGGTGCGGTGCGGTGCTCACCCGGAAGCACTTCTCGCAGTAGCAGTAGAGCGGCGTGTTGTTGGCGGTGTGGCACGTGGCGCACAGCCATTAGTCGTGCAGGTCGAGCTGCTAGGTACGGTACGGTACGGTGCGGTGCTCACCCGGAAGCACTTCTCGCAGTAGCGGTAGAGCGGCGTGTTGTTGGCGGTGTGGCACGTGGCGCACAGCCAGTAGTCGTGCAGGTCGAACTCGCTGTCGCTGCTGGAGGAGCTGCACTCGGAGTCCGCCAGCTGCAGCGAGCCGTCGTCCCGCACGCTCACCTCCACCACCTTCGTCGCTATTATCTCGTTCTGGAAGCGTTGCGTGGGGTGAGTTGGCAGCGAAGCGAGTTCCGCCGACTGAATTGTCGAAATCGGAAACATTTTTTACCATCGGATTTTTAAACACCAGATAAATTGGATACATTTAACAAAAAAATCACACATTATTAACACCAAAATGATGGTCACACAATAAGGAATTCGTTAAATAATATAAATAAAGTGAAAGAATACTTTACAACTAAAATCTAAATTTAATATTTCTCGGAAATTCTTGCTAGTTTTCAAATTAGGTTTTTCCCCGTTACATTTATCGTCCTCCTCTACCCTCTCCGACAAGAGAACTGAAATAGGTATTTCTATCGCAGGATACTCACGTCGCTTGGGCATGAAGTGTCCCCGATGAACGCGTCCTCGTCCTCCGGCTCGGTGACGGGTTCGAACTCCACGCCCTGCTCATCACTGCACCACTCTGTGTCACTTGTGTCACGGACAAAATCTACAAAAACCACAACCTTCAACAACATGTCAACCGTCAAATTGTCCGCCATTTTAAAATGTCCCAGTTCAGCTTGACACGACGATTTAGTAAAACTTTTTGTTATTCTACTTTTCGCTTTTTTTTTTATTTTTTCTTTTTTTTTTTCGTGTGTTATCTTGTTAAGTTACTCGTTTTTTTTTTGTGTTTCTAGTTTATTTTTTTTTTAATTTAATTTTGAGTTTTTTTTACCGTCTGATTTTCAACATCTCTTGATTTTTTTGTCTTTTCAACTTGAATTTTTAAATCGTTATAATTTTTTTTTTTTTTTTTTTTTTTTTAGTATAAATGCAACACAAATTAAAAGCATGCAAAATTAACACAGCAAAAATACAATCAACAAATTAGAAAACTAACTTTACAAAGTTTCTCTACTCGACTAAGTCAGATCTGAACTACACCTTAACTAGATTTAAATCTAAAATCGCTCTATAATTAAGATATTAACTACCCAAATTAATTATATTTAACTATACTTTTAATCAACACATTAATATAAAAGAAAAAATCTAACAATACTGTTTTAACACTATAAAACACCTTTAAAAAAAAAGGAAAGTAAGACGCTCATATAGTTTCTGAATGCTGAAAAACAGTTCCTTCAACAAACAACACTTAACACTAGAAAAAACGCCTGCTATAAAAGTCACTCGAATTTATTCTAGACACTTCCAATTGTATTTCGTGTGTTTTTTTGAAAAACTCCAACAAACAGACGTACAAAATCAAACAATTTTGCACTTCCATCAGTCTTCGGGATTCGATCCTTATTACCAGACCCCGCAGGCTCCAGACGGCTGAGCATGTCCAACAAACACATCTGACAACGTTAGCACACATTAGTACAACACAAGTCCATTCCATTCCATTAAAATTTTCCATAATTACCAGTTACCAACATCCCGGAACATTTTTTTTTTTTTTCATTCAATCACTTCATGCAAATGCAACTAGTGCATAACTCGACAAACATACAAACAACTAAAACTCATAATTACTTAATAGTTAAAAAACTCAATTAATTAAATATATTTATTGTAATTTTATTTTAAAATAGCAAACATTAAATGAGACAAGCAGACCAAAATCGACCATGTATGCTAGTATGTTATGCTAGTGGAAAAAAAAAATATTAATTCAATCAAATTGAAAGCAATGAAAAACATTACACAAGCATCGTTTAGCAATAATAATAAAATAATTTACGATGTTTCCTATCTAAGGTTTTGTAATTAAATAATTTATCTGTTTTTAAATTATTTTCATATCATACAATGTTTTTCATTACTTAAGTCATCATATAAGAATAAAAAAATCTTCAAACCATAAATCGTCTAAGGTTTTGTAATTAAATAATTTATCTGTTTTTAAATTATTTTCATATCATACAATGTTTTTCATTACTTAAGTCATCATATAAGAATAAAAAAATCTTCAAACCATAAATCGTTATAAAGCATATAGAATAAAAATGCAATAATATATAATACGTAAAAAATGTCTATAATAGATAGGTATATGTAATTCAAAGAGAAATTCGACAGTGTATCCATTTCAATTAAATATGAAATTGATTTCTTGCGTAAAATCGCCATGTTTGGGAGTCGTGCAGCGCCGGTCGATGACATATGAATGTACATACATACAAAGTAGCAAACGTAGTTGGATACACAAGTTTATTGCACCGTGCATGTTTCGACTAGTCGAGTTATTATTAAATTCGAGATAAAACTGAATAGTTTGAATTTTAATAGACAAAAAATCTAGTGCTATAACGTAGTTAACCGCAAATTTGTATGCGAAGTTAATTATGATAACAATCATTAAAATATATTGCCATGTATTTCTAGTAAAAAAACTTAAAACGATTTTAAACTAAGAAATGCATTTCTTACACAAAAATTATACGTAAAAGAAAAAGAAAAAAATCAGGACCAATTAAAACTTCTAATTTAATTGAAATTATATTGTACATAATTTATTTTTTCCGTGATGGCAACGGCGGATCTAGTATTTAATTTGTAAAAGATATTAATAAAATAAAATTCCTGGTTTTGATTGATGACAACTCTCTTTTTACTTTTGGAAAAATTTAAATATAAAAAAACTGTCTATGAAAGAAAAAAAATTTAAAGCCCTTTTTTAAAAAGCCGGTTTTATAAAACAGCTCCTCACAGGCGCACAATAATAATTTTTTCTAAGTACATTAAATTTCCGAATAATAAAGTTTTGTCCATGTAGGACAAAAGTCCCAAAAATTAATAAAAGAATAAAAAAAAATAAAAATAATAATAATAAAAAAGTGTGTAACAAGATTAATATATTTCTAAATTCTTTATAAAAGTAGCCAACCCTACTCTTTGTTACTTTGATCAATCAGAAATTTTCATATGGAGGGTTACCTACATAAGTAGTATAATAACCGAAGCTGTGCTTGTCTCAACATGTTCCTATGCAAGTATGCATGACTGTCCTGTTTGAGTCATGTTGCGGACGACGCTAAATTTTATGGTCAGACTCAAGTTTGAACTTGTGTTCAATGAGTTTACAATGAGTCACGCGGTTGGCGTCAGCATAGTTTTGGCGGGAAAATATCTTGATACTTTGAAAATGAAGATTCAAGTGCTTTTGATGTCTACTTGAATAAAAAAAAATATTTTACTGTGTATAAAATGAGGATTCAAGTGAGTGAGTTAAGAATTGCTTGTAATTGTAGTCCAAAACTTTATGTACTTCATAATTGTTACATAGAAGTACCACAAGGAAAGGCTTTGATCTGATAACTACACCATATTATACTAAAAATAAAATTACATAAGTACATGAAATACTTTATAATACTTTTCAAATTACATACTTCTACAATACAAAAATAATCTCTAAATTATCATGCAAACATAAATACATGAAAAACTATTAACAAAATTAAAAGTCATTTATACCAGTTTCTCTTCCTTGAATGCTGAATACAGTCTCCGTCGAGCAGCGCCGACTCCATGAAGGTTCTGAAACACAGCAATTATATCATTTATCTAGACTAATATTATAAAGAGGTAAAGTTTCTAACTTTGTTTGTTTGTAGGGGGTAATCTAATCTTCGCAAATACTGATCCAATCATGAAAATTCTTTCACTAACAGAAAGCTACACTATTCAGGAATGTTATAGGCTATATTTTATTGTTATTGAACAAAAAATTCTGTGAAAAATAATAGTATAAGTAAAACAAGTCGGAGAAATACATGCGAGCTGAAAACTTTACTATATACTAGCTTCTGCGCGCGACTTCGTCGGCGTGGACTCCGCTTCTGTTGGTCTTAGCGTGATGATATATAGCCTATAGCCTTCCTCGATAAATGGGCTATCTAACACTGAAAGAATTTTTCAAATCGGACCAGTAGATCCTGAGATTAGTGCGTTCAAACAAACAAACAAACAAACAAACTCTTCAGCTTTATTATATTAGTATAGATTTGCATCACAAAAATAATTAACGCCCAACGAAGTGGGCACGGGAAATATATGTATGCGCAACTTTTGAAAAACTGCACTAATTAGGATAATTGTTCTTTTTTCGTGTTTGCTATGTTCAGTACAAGGTTTATTAATTTAATTAAAAGGTGTCAGTACAAAGTTTATAAGTTTTGCTTTCTTTTTACACAACTGGAGTGTCAAACAAGTATACCATCGCGTCCATCCCCATGATAGTAATAGGTTTCCGTAACCTATAGTACCTGTAACACTAGTAGCATTACAAAAATTACCCCTAATCCCCTCAGAAGGTTACAGTACTGCAGAAACACAAGACTTTTTCAAGCAAGATAATTCCTGCTATGCTGTATGTCACTAAATGTTATAAAATGTATCTTATCTAATATAGAAATATTTCCACGCTATCAGTACTTGTTATTAAGAATGATACTTTATAATTATGATAGTATAATTTCTTAATAACGCTGAAAATAAATAAAAAATTAATTACGTAACTAGATTTATATTACATCTACTAAAGTGCAGTGGAGCAGGCGTGTTGGATTATAATCTGAACCTTCTTCTACATGAAAAAATAGGCCTATGCCCGGCGGTGGGACATTACATCACTACATAATTATTATAAAACAAAGTCTCTTCCCGCTGTCTGTATATATGCTTAGATCTTTAAAAATACGCAACGGATTTTGATGCGGTTTTCTTTAGTAAATAGAGTGATTCCAGAGGAAGGTTTATATGTATAATATATGCATAATATAGTAGAGGGACACTGATAGTTTTAAAGTTTTCTAACGTGATGTCGTAAATAAAAACATTTTTGTGCGCTTAGATTGCAAATATTTATTTTATATTTTATATTTAGTATCAGCATTGCACCCGTGCAAAGCCGGAGCGGGTCGCTAGTTACAAGCTAAATCAATAAATAAATTCCTGTGATATAATTATTCAATTCTCTTTCCTGTTATTTATGTTTAATTATTTTTACTATTTATCTTAGTTATATTTATTTCATTAGTACATATTAATTATGACTCCTTAAAAACTTAAATAGCTTGAAATTTCCATTGCTTTAATATAATAATAATAATATCTTTATTTCACAAACTTAGTACTATATTACAATGATAATGTGGCAACAATATCAGAAGTAATGAGATTAGCATCTGTAACCGAACTAGGCATAGCCTGTATTTCAATTATCAGCACCATTCCCTTCGAGTAATTATTTATTATACAATAATATATTAACTTCTTTAGACGTTTATTCTTTATTGCTAAGGATATTCGGACATTAGCGTGACTCCAGCGATCATTCAACGTGACTGGCACTAACTACAGGTTCAATTCATTGTGGTCCTGTTACCGTAATTTAAACATGCTGAATACCCCTAAAGTGTTCTTTAGAGCCTGAAGCGCGGAGGGAGGGCGGCCCCGCCCGCTATAACAAACCACAGAGACCCAAGCGAGCCGGAGCCGCTGAGGCTGGTGGACAAAAAAGCCGAAGCTGTGCAGGCGAGCGTGGGTGTCTGCGTTTTGTTACGCAAGGGCGAAGGGGCAGCACCTTCCGAAGCACCAGAGACGTCACGGAACGAAATTATGCCGATGAACGGTCTAATTTTGAGGTTAGGTCTATAGGATTTTTTTTTCAAGGTACCAGTCTCGCTAAATTACCGCTGGAGACACGCTAATGCCCGAATATCCTCAGCCATTCTTTATAAGTTTATTTTCTACAAAAATTACTACACTTCTAATTAAATGTACTTCCTAAATATATAAAAAGAAGTTTTCATCTAAGCAGACACTTTTTATGTACTTCTATTTACATAAAACTTTCTATTACAATCATTAAGCAAATAACAAAGTGTAATGACAATCAAGATGTATAGGTATAAAGCCAAAAGATTGTTTACAGTTAGTTGTTTAAAGAGTGGTTTTGTAAATTTGTTTATAGACTCCACAAAGCACATGTACTTACTAGCTTTTAAGAGTCTAAAAAACAAAATCTTTATTTTAATATTACAATACGGACTATTTTTTGTTAACCTATCGAGATTTTACATACCTGAAGAATAAGATGCTGTTGTATTCATAATATGCTCACAAAATTAGAAATATGAAGTCGTGTGGACTTCAATTCGTATCTAAGCTAGGTACTCTAATACTCTTAGAACAGCTTAAAAAATTACAATAAACCAGAATGAACGTAATTAAGTTTTAAGTAGGTAGTCAACTTGCTAATTTGTTTGACTCGTTGGTACACGTTCAAAACTAGTTTGAACTTTGAAAATTTTATGATAGATAGTGTTGTCGCCTTGTCGAATGTCGATGGTCACTCGCGATAAATTTCAAGTAGGTATCGATAGTATTGCTTGACCTTGAAGACTAGAAAATAATGTACATATATCTCAATCAGAATAAAACCTTGTCAAAACTCAAAATATAAATATCTACAGCAAGGGGAATCTGAACGCATGACTATCGATGTCAAGCTGTTAAGGTAGTACTTGTGCACAAAAGTAAAACGGTGATAATTTATCACTGATAAATTAAAAAAAAATATATAATTAATTTATATGTAATGAAGTATTCAATAGAAAATTCTTCAGAATACATGTACCTATGTAATATATATAATATCTTAATTACATTCTTATCAATACTAAATCATTAAAAAATAAATAACAACAGAAATATCATAAGTATTGATAATATTAAACTCCATTTTTATTTCTACAATTCAAGCTCTATTGCTTTTGATGTTATTTTTTCATTATTTTCAAGGCCAGTCGATAAATTTACAACAGCGTATAAACGTCACTAATCTTTTTGGTGTGGTGGTAGCCATGGGTGGTAGGTTGGTAAGGTAACGGCCATAGACAGTTAAATATTACCAGATATCAAAAACGTTTTATTTTTTTTAAATAAATTTTTTATTTGATAAATAACATATTTTTACTTTTACCAATACTAATTATGAGATTTTCGAAAGACATTTACTTATTTTATTTGCATGTAAACAATTACAAAAAGTTACATATTTAAATTTTAAACACCTATTTTTAAAAATTTATCTTAGGGTTTTTAGCTTAAAAGCATTTTACTTAATTTAGGGGAGGAATAAATGACATCATATTTTCTTAAATCACATCTAAGTGCACAATATTTTTAAAATTTTTGAGACTTGATATTATAGGTTTTTAATTTGATCTAATGTTTGTGTTTTCTAATGATGTGTAATGTTTTATTCTATGATGTATTCATTCAATAAATAAAAAATATTACGTGCGTACAAAGTACCTACACATGTCAGAAGTGAAACTTCTTTGGAAAACTAATTCAAAAAAGTAATTAAAAAAAAAGAGTAAAAAAAAACGAATAAAAAAAACTAATTTGAAATAGAAAAAAAACGAATTAAAAGAATAAACAAAAAGCCAACGTCACGTGGCGTTCCCAGGCGGTCACCCATCCAAGTACTGACCGTCATGACGCTGCCTCGTTACCAGTTACTCAAATTTTACCCCACATGCACTTGAACTTTCATTTCAAAAATTACGAACAAAGAGTATTAAAAATGCTGCAACACATTATTTGCACAGTTTCATATTTTTTAAGGGGACTTCCAATTAATTCTAGTGAGTTATTGGGAATTTTTACTTTAGTTTCGGACATAAATATTTTTGAGATTGGTAGCACTGACTGCACTGTGTGTGTAGTCTACAGTTTTTGGTTATTGCTTATTGTCGTTGCTTTGCTTTATCTTGCCGTATCTTGTCTCTGACAAAGACAAACTTCCTTTTCCTTGTGGCATGGTGTCGGCATAAGGTGAGTTTGAGCTATTTCTGTAATAAATTTTATTTATACTGCGCAATATTTCGTAACTTTATCTATCATTACTGGCGAATGTTAAAAACGCGTGTAAATAGTGTTGAAAAAAGTGTTTCGGTCGAAATACGAAATTTTGATAATCGTGCCTGCTTAGCATCTGCACGTGGAGTTGACATGTGTTTTAAGCATTGATTTCTGCAAAACGACGTGTAATTCGTTTCAAGTACCTGTGTATATTAATAAATCAACATTTATATACAGTATAGAAAGTGAAGAGACTAGTATAGTTTGAGGTTATACCACGTAGCATAGCAGTCTTTCCTATTGATACGGTGACACTTTTGTTGTAGTTGCCGTTAAGCAACCACAATGCCGCAGAACGAATACATTGAACGCCATCGTAAGCTGCATGGCAGGAGGCTCGATTATGAGGAGCGGAAAAGAAAGCGTGAGGCGCGTGAACCTCACAAGAGGGCCGAGAAGGCGCGTAAACTGCGAGGTATCAAAGCTAAAATCTTTAACAAGGAGCGTCGCAATGAAAAGATTCAAATGAAAAAGAAGATTAAAGCGCACGAAGAAAAGAATGTCAGACAAAACACGGAAAAGGTTGCCGAAGGCGCCGTACCCGTCTACCTCCTTGACAGAGATGTCCAATCCAGGGCTAAAGTATTGTCAAATATGATCAAACAGAAACGTAAAGAAAAAGCCGGTAAATGGGATGTACCGATACCTAAAGTACGTGCTCAGGCAGACGCTGAGGTATTCAAAGTTTTAAAGTCCGGTAAATCGAAGAGAAAAGCGTGGAAACGCATGGTAACCAAAGTCACATTCGTAGGAGAAAATTTCACAAGAAAGCCGCCGAAATTCGAAAGATTCATACGACCTATGGCCCTAAGGTTCAAAAAGGCACACGTAACACATCCAGAGTTGAAAGCCACCTTCTGTTTACCGATTATCGGTGTCAAGAAAAACCCGAGCTCCCAAATGTACACAAGTTTGGGGGTTATAACGAAGGGTACAGTTATTGAAGTAAATATTTCTGAGCTCGGTCTGGTCACGCAGGCTGGTAAAGTGGTGTGGGGAAAGTACGCTCAAGTTACAAATAACCCGGAGAATGATGGTGTCATCAATGCTATTCTACTTGTATAAATTGTATTTCTGTAATACTTTTGCCACAATAAACAGATACCTGATAATGTGTTGTTTTATTAAATTAAATACCACTAAAGAAAAAATGACTAATAATTACTCTAACATGACACATAACATTAAATTGCAAAATATGATGCAAATATATGAATGGGCGTGTTTGGCCGAAGTAAGTTCTTACTAAATTTAGTAAGTCACTCACTAAACTTACAAAATTTTCGGCCAGAACACAAAATAAGTGCTAACGCAGTAAGCATGTCTTAATAGACGGACGCCATTTTGCTTATTGTTGATGTAAATAAAACCATGACAGAAACTCAGATCAACAGTTCAGAACTATAAATACGTCTACACAAGCACTACTAAAATAATTTTAGACGTAAAAATGAGTGATAATTCTTTAATCGTATGTTCCTCTGTTCCTATGTTTTGTGTTAAGATAAGTCAGTAAGTGTAAGTCTGTCCTGGCCGAAAAGCGCTTTATTCAGCCTGTAAGATTTTTAATTTTTTTATGCTTACTGACTTAGTAAGTTTAGTAAGAACTTACTTCGGCCAAACACACCCAATGATTCAAAGATTTGTGTTAAAGAAATGCTCAATTTACACAGATATTAATAAAATTAATCACTTTTTTTATTTCCAGACATATATTACAGTATTTTAGAAATACATACACATTTTTAATTTCAATATCTTAAAACTGAATTAGTATTTTTATTATTTTTTGCAACTTTTTTATAATTCTCTTTACCCCAGAGGCATCAAGATGCAGATTTTCGTCAAGACCCTCACGGGCAAGACCATCACTCTTGAGGTCGAGCCGTCTGATACCATCGAAAATGTGAAGGCTAAAATCCAAGACAAAGAGGGAATCCCTCCTGACCAGCAGAGGTATACTTAACTGTTATTATCTTATATAATCTGTATGTGTTTGTGTACATAAATAACACTATTTTTGTCTTATAAAGACCAAACAAAATGTCAATCAAAATGTTTGAAAATTTTTGAATTTTTTTTTAAAACTAAATTTTTGTTCTTTTGCGATAGTATGTACATAGCACAGAAAATTGAGCAATGTAATAATGATATGAATACCACTTGCGACCCATCCAACAATTATTGTTTTTTTTTTACATATTTCCTATTTGTTGCCTATAAATATTATATAACTAGTTTCAACACTGTTGTGCCTAATTTTAAGATACCTATCATTTTAAATCTAAAATGAAATTTTATACAAGAAGCATAAAAAATTTTGAATACTATCCTATTGAACCTTCACTATTTCCATTAAAACGTAAGCTTTTTCTACAACTTTGTGATACAACCCTTTTTGAGGCGGGTATTAATGACAATTAAATAAATATTAGTTAATACTTGACTCATTGACTAATTATTTAATTGAAAGGTTAATCTTCGCCGGTAAGCAACTTGAAGACGGACGTACACTGTCTGACTACAACATCCAGAAGGAATCCACCCTTCACTTGGTGCTCCGTCTCCGCGGTGGAGCCAAGAAACGCAAGAAGAAGAATTACTCCACACCCAAGAAGATCAAGCACAAGAAGAAGAAGGTCAAGCTAGCGGTGCTCAGGTTTTACAAGGTAAGGCTTTGTTGTAAGCTAGTTTTAATTTAATTATTAGATTTAATATAATTTTGAAATCTCGTTTCACAATATTTGTTACGAAACTCCTCTGAACATTGTGAAATTTAAAATGAAATTTAACTGAAACAGTTTATAAGATATAATTATATTATAGGGTTTTAAAATGGAACAGTTTAAAATGCGTTTAGTATATTTGATAAACATGGTAAAACAAACTGACCCTGGTTTTTCATATATTCTGTTAATTACATAAACATTAACAGGCTAACAAATTATAACTAATTACAGTAATCATAATAACAATTGAATCTTTAAACATTTAATGTTATTATACCTACTTACTTTAGTTTAGTCATAAAAAATAAACATTTATCTTTTGTATTATCTTCAACTTACCAACTAAGGGGTCGTTCAAGTATTACGTAACGCAAATTTTGAAGATTTTTGACCCCCCCTCCCCCCCATGTAACGCGCAGTAACGTTTTCCTGTACCCCCCCCCCAGCCCATTAACGTTACGTAACACCCCAACTGACCATTTTTACCCAAATGTCACAAATTTGTTGCGAAAACTACCGAAAAGTCGCTTAAAAAAATCGCGTTTGCGGTAAGTATAATAATGTATATGCAAAAAGGGATATAAACGAAAAGGGTTGCCAATTTGGGAGATTTTAGTACACTATTTTTTTTTATTTAAATAAAAAACAACGTTACGTAACGCGTTGTTCGAGACCCCCCTCCCCCCCTGTAACACATCGTAACGTTTTACAAGACCCCCCCTCACCCCCTAATTGCGTTACGTAATACTTGAACGGCCCCTAACTCACCTGCAATCATGGTTTCTTGTCACTAACAATTATTGATGTTCAAATCTGCTATAAACTATAAACATGCTATAGACTAAATGCTAAATTTTTTTAGCATGCTATTTTATATGCTATAATTTTAGCACATTGTTACAAAACTTGGCCGCGCTGCTCGATACTCGATATACGGTAACCTGTCTCAGTCACACGTTAGTATTCGTGCCACTATCTCTGTCTTGAGCTCTATCGGCTACAAAAGTTTTCGTTTTTATTGTTGATAATTTTTATTATTAGTATTAGTAATTAGTTTATTAGTGTTATAGTATTCAGTTTGTTTTATTTAGTTTTAATTGTTTTATCTAGTGTTAGTATTAAGTGTGATTTGATTTTGGGATTTCCCCCCTCAGCGACAGTGATTTAATAATAATTAATAATAAGTGTAAATATGTGTTAAATAATAATAAGTGGTAATGTGTATAAAAAGTATTAAGTGTAAATATAATTGTGTTGTTTTTGATAAAAATCTGCCACTATCGAAAGGTGAGGTATTGAAATTGAATTTTTAATTTATAAGTTATTTTTGTAGCATCTTAAAGTGTTATGATGTTTATTTTATTGGTCACTGTATTAGGAAAATTTTATTCGTACATTGATTTATAATAAAAATAAAAATGGGTAATGACAGTTTTTTTTCGTGAGTGGACATACGCAAAAGTTCGCAGAGATGAGACGATAAAACGCTAAAAAGTAATGTTATCCCGCTCTAGCCTCGCTGCAGCGCACTGTGTACGTTTAGCCTTTGAGACGTTATAGATTTAGCACGAAGTCATAGTCAGTATAGCAAATGCTATCTGCTATAAACATTTAGCATGCTATACTTTTATGCTATATGCTATATTAACCATCACTACTAACAATTACTACTAAAAATCGATGTCACAAATTAAAACTAAACGCGCAAAATGTCATTAAAATTTTCAAGAACTGTAAACTCTCGCGTCTTTCCCGCGCTTTTATACCAATAGCCGATAAAGAAATCTTTCTTGTGTGTGTCTTCACGAATATTAGTGAATGAATACTGTGAGGGAGATTTGAATTGCAGTTTATAAATACGGCTAACACAAATGTTTAGTCACTCTGCGAGTACGAACATGTTGAAACTTGAATGCAGTTGAATAGGACGTTCGTATGACCACATGTCTGAATGTAAATATCTAATGATCTTTGTACTTGTTACTGTTTTTTAATTGAGTGTTGTTTTTAGTTGTTCAGTTTTGTTTCGATAACAGTTTTGATATTAAACGTAGCTATATTTTTAAGTTGTAGGTACAATTAAATACTATCAACTACTTGTCATGAAGAATAGTATTTGCGTGATAATGCTAATCAACATTATTTCGATTTTCTGATTGTTTTTGTTTTTCAATATTTATAAAACATTGTACAGATACACATTAACCTTTAGGTGGAGTCGCTAATTTTGGCAACATGGGAGTCGGGGGGTCAAAAATGACCCCAGTAGTGTTTGAACATTTCATATTAAAACCATTCGATTTATTTATTATTAGACACCTTATTAACTACACAGTTTTCAATTTCAATAATACTTTTTACTGAAAATTATATATTTTTTAACAAAATCAACTAATTTCTAGATTTTTATGATTATTTTAACAGTATCGACTTCAGAAGCACAAAGTAAAAAATAAATAAATAAAAATAACATAAAAATAATTATTTATATCACTTTCTTATTGTATAAACTAAATATCAAAAGCTAGGAACTTTAAGATCAATCAAAGTTTAAAAAATGACAACGTACAACTTTAGTCTAAAAATTTATAATAAAATATAAAAAAAATAAAAGATCATAATTTTTTTCATGTTCTCTAAGCCTTGCAATTTCGAAAATAATATATGTTATGCTCCTTTATGTGCACTATTACTAATAAAAATTACGTGAGAAAAAAGTTGGTGCAACACTTCGGAAAAAAAAGTGATTCGCCTCTTGTAATGTATGGATATAATGAACACACACCGCGTGCACAGGTGCACGCGGTCACAATTGTAAGCAAACAACTTCGTAGAGTTAAAAACTTTTACTTGATCACTTTAGTTTTATTTATACAATCACTAATAATAATTATATCGAAATATTACTGATTTTTTTTAAATATTAATTAATAATAATACAACCATTCCCGGAGTCGTGGGTCATTTTTGACCCCAAGTATATAAATACATAATTCCAGTTTTAGGAATTCAAATCCAAATTCAAAATATTTTATTCAGCATAAAATTATTACAATTTCTTACTGAACGTCATGAGTCTACTACCAGTTCGGAAAGAAAAAGCCTCTGACCTGAGAAGAACTGGCGAAAGAAACTCAGCGGAACTAATATCATTTTTTTAATCATGTTTTTTTTTTCAAAGAAGATTGAAATTTACAATAATTTCATAGGTTGAAATAGCCTGGAGGCGATCACATCATTCCCAAGGCGTACTGTCTTCTATAAAATCGTTAATCGAATAATATCCTTTAGTACACAAACGTTCTTTTACAATTTTTTTAAATTTCGCAATAGAAGCTTTTTGAACGTTTTCTGGGAGCCTGTTGTATAAGCATATTAGAGCAACACTAAGAATATTAGAGCAACACTAGTTACTACTCAAGCACACGGGATTGTAGGGCCATAGACCTAAAAGTTATTACGCGAAATGGTGACGTTGTAGTCATTTTTGACCCCTGACTCCAACTAAGGGTTAATAGAACGGTAGTTAGTATTTATTTATAAAAAATCTTCTTTGACTGAATTTAATAAACTCAATAAACAAATTGATGCTTTTCCACCGCCGATTAATTAACACTTCACTATCGACTCGCGCATACGAAACATGTAGGTACATGATAATTTGATGATAAATTAATATATCCATTTATTACGCATCCAGCACAATATCATTAAAAAAATTGTCTTCAATTCTTATTTACCAGATATTTGTCATATTCGTGATTTACTAATATATTGCACAGAGAAATCTTGAAATTTTAGACTAAAAACGGTAATTACTAATTAGTATTATAAATTTTCCTTAAAAAATTGAAGAAAAGTGACAGTAAAATGTGCCTTTTCTTCGACGATATTTCCAAGCTATTGGTTTCGTAATTTATATTGGTTTATAATTGGTTCTTTACTTAAGAGCGTGCATAAGGCGAGCAAAAAATCAGATTTCACCCGCGCGCCCGATGAAACAAAATATACACAAAGCCTCGTGTCAGAGTGCGATAGACAATATAGTTTTGAGCGCATTACGAATGTAAAAAACGACAAATATGTTATTTTGTATATAATTCCGAAACTAAAAGTAATTACATTAAATGCCTAAGCATAGCCTTTACTCATATTTAAATGTAATTAATTATCAAATTTTTGTCTTAATGGTCATAACCATATCGAGTATAAATAGAAAAAATATAAAAATTAGAGGTTACTTCGTGATTATATTTTATCGAGGAAATTTCCTTATTTTATGTTTTTGATAAAGGTCAACCCTTGCAAATATCACGTAGTTTGTCATATATTTTTATTTTAAGATTTGGTCTGGAACTTTTCATGTCAAAACAAATAGAAGATGGTAATTTTGCATTATGCGCACTCTTAAGGCCTGTTTCACTAGTTGTGGTTAAAGTTTATCCTGTAGATAAGTTACGAATAGACTCTAAAAGCGGGTAGAATAAGCCATTAGAACATGTTTGCATGGCTACAATTAAGAAACTATAAATTTTAGATGAACATTTTTACGAATATAAAGAAATAAATATAGCGAATGCGAATGAACGGTTGCTTAAAACCGAATAAAAATCATATCGAAAATTTCGATTCGGCTGGACATCGTTCCATAGCTTAGTTGGCTAGGCACCGACACGGTATGTCGCGGGTGCGGGTTCGAAGTTCGAACCCCGCTGGATCGAAATTTTGATATGATAATAAATAACATTTTATAGTTAATGAAATTTGTACGTAAAAAGAATAATATATCGTAAACTTTTATCCCTTAGATACCGTTATCTGACTAATATCGTTATGCACAACCGATAACAGACACTTAAATCATGTCTTCACTACTTAGCTCAAAGGTAGAATAAGGAAAAGTTCGTATTCTACGAAGTCGCAATAGCTGTGCCACTTGAGTTTATCGTTCTCAGACATGTCGCGACAGGTCTTACTTATTTACGTAGGACGTGATGGTTTATCTTTTGAAAATATTTCCATCGCCAACCCGCTTCACAATCACGGCTTTACTTTTTGTTTTGATAAGGCAATGTAAACGATGTTTACATTTTAGCGAATTGCGATTTTTTTGTTTATTTTTTAATAATGGAAATAAAATATAGATGGTGATGTCACTTTCTTTTATTGGTTCCATTATTATAGTAACGCAAATATTGAGGGAGTAGGTTTTCGTTTATATAAATGATAATTTGACTTTTAGCAAAATTGCTCTATTATAGCCAGTAATCGATAATTAGATGATAAAATTAGGCAAATATTAGGGCAGACTTAAAAAAAATCCCATTAAGTTAATCCCATATAATATTTTTTGCTGGTTCCGGTCACATGTCGGAGAACTTGAATTAGTTTACAGGGTGCAGGCACAAATAATTCAAGCGCGTCGTTCCTACCGTACCGTTTTAATTTTTTAACGAGTTTAGAAAATGAAGTGGTCTGCAATTTTTTTTTTCTGTGGTACTTCGTAACCTTTTACCGATTTTGACGATTATTTTTGTTTTTAATTGGATGTGTGTTGTAATAGTTGTTTGTTTCCGGAATAAAAATAAAATATAAATATCTTGGTCGACACTGAATAATTCCACTAACTATCCATTGCAGGTTGACGAGAACGGCAAGATCCACCGTCTCAGGCGCGAATGTACCGGAGAGCAGTGCGGTGCCGGAGTGTTCATGGCGGTCATGGAGGACCGCCACTACTGCGGCAAGTGCCACTCGACCATGGTGTTCAAAGACGACGACAAATGAACACCACACACACCATAGGCTTAAGTGTATAAAAATACGCTCCGACTGCTGTGTATGATGGATTTTTAAATAAATCTTGACACAGTGTCAGAGTAATGTTGTTGTTTTTGTCATTTGTACGATACCTTTTGTGACGGCGAGTATTGATGCTTTCTTTATAGGTGGTGTTTTCAGCGTTATTTTCTGTCTTCGATGGATCTGCTTGAATCCAAGAGACATGGCTTGTATGTCTATTATAACATCGGCCTGATTGGATTCCTGGACCTTCTCCTTCTTCCCTCCCCCCCCCCCCCCTGCATGAGACCCGCGGCGCATTATTATTTTGAAATCAATATCGCCTAAAATATTCTTTGAAAGTTCTTTTTAGTTAAAACTAAGTGATAAATGACGCATTTATTTTAGAATACCTTACTTTTTAATTCGTTTTATTTTTATTTTTTGTGTAAAAAAAAAAACATTTGATATGATTTAAAATGTTTATAATTTCCTCATGTGTGGGTAACACGAAAAATAAAAATAAAACGAATTAAAAATAGCATGGTATCGTCTCTTGTCGAAGAATTCATTATAATATGAAATCTTTGAGTAGTCAGGGTCTGTAAAAAACTCGCTAAGTTCTTTTTAGTTAAAACTAAGTGATAAATGACGCATTTATTTTAGAATACCTTACTTTTTAATTCGTTTTATTTTTATTTTTTGTGTAAAAAAAAAAACATTTGATATGATTTAAAATGTTTATAATTTCCTCATGTGTGGGTAACACGAAAAATAAAAATAAAACGAATTAAAAATAGCATGGTATCGTCTCTTGTCGAAGAATTCATTATAATATGAAATCTTTGAGTAGTCAGGGTCTGTAAAAAACTCGCTATAGACGGCGCCAAGGTTTACTTAAAAACCAAAAATAAAATCAAGCCCTATCAAGAATTTCAACCAAGCGGAGATGTGGATCCTTTCTGTCATGGTTTTATTTACATCAACAATAAGCAAAATGGCGTCCGTCTATTAAGACATGCTTACTGCGTTAGCACTTATTTTGTGTTCTGGCCGAAAATTTTGTAAGTTTAGTGAGTGACTTACTAAATTTAGTAAGAACTTACTTCGGCCAAACACGCCCATTCTTTTAGGTTACGGTGGACTAAAAAAAATTTCAAACAACCCAACATAATCGTTTACGCAGCATGCAACGGAAGTTCTCATAAGGGATTAATTTTTTTTTTTTTATGTAACTAGGTCGGCAAACAAGCGTACGGCTCACCTGATGGTAAGCGATGACCGTAGCCTATAGACGTCTGCAACACCAGAAGCATCGCAAACGTTGCCGTTGTTGCCGAACCTATCCCCCCAGGAGCTCTGGTCACTTAACTCACAACACAGCTTGAAAGCAGTATTATTTAGCTATGATTTTCCGTAAGGTCGAGGTTTTTCCTTAGTTGGGCTGCTCCATAGCTTTTCGCTGATGCTAAACTCGTGGCAATGTTTATGTAGTCTTTAGGTTTTTCCATAAACGAGCTATTCAAGACTTGTTTTATCATTCGCATCGTTAGTTTCTAAAATATTTCTCATGGGCGGTGTCTGGCCAACAATATTGAGACTTCAGGCATTATCAGTTGTGGAGTTATACAAACTTTTCACTAAATTGTTTATAAAACAATAAATAATCGTCGGTCAGAAAAACTAGATTAAGTATGTACATACTACTAATAATATATTTCAAGTAGCTTTTGTTAACATTTGACAGTAATCATTTCAGCCGTTTTCGAACAATGTTCGATCGCTCGATGTGTGATGTCGAGGATGTGAAAATGTAGATTTGTCTACTATTATTTATCTAGTAAGTAGACTTGGGGAGTAAGCTGGTGAATGCGTGACGAGAGTGTTACGAAAAGTATGATCGGGAAAACGAACGGAAGTTAAGAGTATTTATTGAGATATAGAGTATCTCCCATATGTTAGAGAAGATAGAAAGAGAGAGCACTCATTTCTTTTGTTGGCTACGCGCTGACGCTTACGTCACAAGGACACTTAAACGAGAAAAATATTAGTCAAAATAAATATCAAGCGGGAATCGGGTTCGCGACCGCGCGCGTTATAAGTACTGGTTGGACTTCGTCACCGCGACACAAAATACCGATCCTCGTACGTTGAACAGGTAAGAAATAGATAATACATATTTATTTATCATTTTCTTTATGGTAAGTTATTTTCAAGTTCTCAATAAATATTTTAAAATGAATACATGTCGTTTTATTTCAAGTCATAAATGAAAATACAATAAAATAATTAAAATATTTTTATTCAATACTGAGAATAGAATTGTCTAACAAATATCCTGGTTCCTCGTCTAAAGGGATTTGTGCCACCTTCACGCATCACATTCTTTGGCAAGATCTTACGATCATCGCAGCAGTCTAAACAACTAGTAGGAATCTATACAAAAGTTCGATTTACTATAACATCAGATCGATATTATACTTGGAATGAATTTAAATATATACAAATCTATATTTCACAAATAAGAAAATATTACAAATAAACCGATAAATTAAAAGCACCGATCAATCGAATTGAATATTCCTAAGTTACAATTTGAAATATATCTTTCTACTTGATAACTTTTGTTACATTAAATCTTGTTAGAATTAATAAATATACATACACCTAGTTATTTAAATTTATTTATCTAACTGGAAACTTGGATATTCTGGATACATCAACAAAGGTATAATGAATCGAATTTGAAGCGCTCGGGATGAAATAATTATGTACATATGGAAATAGTTCTAATACTTTAATATTTTTTAATTTTAACTAATCTTAGATGAGATTATTCATCTAAGCGTGGTCCAGAGAGCTTCAAATACGATGTTTGAATAAATTCGTAAAACACTACATTTACGTACAATATAATGGACACAAGTCGTCACTCAACGTGACCTAGTTACAATACAAACAAAAATTTTCAGAAAATTGCTATCTTATTTTAAACTATTGAAGCCTAGAAATTAAGAAATACTACGAAAAGTCTACAATTATTGCATGTAGGACTGTAGATGTAAGCCAACAAATCATATGTTGCAAATTACACAATTTAAAAAATAAACGGAAAGTTCATCGAAATAAATTCTTTTTGCCTCTGCGTTGGAAAGTTTCTGCATTTCTACGTTGTTGTTTACCATTACACGTTGTTACCATTACACGTTGTTACCATTACCATAGGTAAACACTATAAAAGATTGTAAAGTATGAAATTTCGACGTTCAAGTCTCCGGTGTACGATGGTAATTTCTCAACATTTCAAAATATTTAAGGTCATCGCTCATTAGACCCACGCGGGACTCGACCAGCACCGCCTCACCTCGAGCGGTTAGTATTCTTTCTATGGACTTGTATGGACATGCGCTCACTACATCAACGCCGTATCGTCACCGGATCGCCTCGCACGCGAGCTGACGCTTGGACGCCGAGCGACGAGGCGTTCCGGTGAGGGTGTAGTGAGCTATGACCTTTATCCTAAAAAGACGAAGGCAAAAATTTAAGAAATGTATAACACGAACTAAATACAAAAATATAGAGTAATTTACGTCCATAAAACCATAAAATGAGATTTGTTTCTAGAAAATGATTTTTCAAATATTGTAGAAAATACGATTAAAATTACTATATAAAGGAATGCCTGTACAACATATTTGGGAAACTAAGAACGATTACGAAATTTAAATAATAATGTAATATACAGTGATAATTTCATTAATTTCTTTTGTATAATACATATAAAAAGCCAAGCGGAGACGTGCAAAAAGTCAAGTCAAAATAAGTCTAAAATACTCTAAGCACATAAATGCTACCAACAATATTACAAATGTAAAAATTATAAAAACTAAAAGCGCACACTTTTCTTACTGAACTAATACAACAAAATCCATTAAATTTTCATACACTGATTATTTTGTATAACTTATAACGGGCGTCTCGTATATATCCTTACACATATATTATTTATATTGCTTTGACATCTTCATCTAGATCTTGAATCGATATTTCTACTGTTTTGTTAAACAATACAAAATGCCATCTTATTTTTTGGCACTCAGAGAAAGTAGCCCAATCCATAAAAAATATATCGAATTAAAAACACGAAAAAAAAAATATATGTAATTAGTACTCTATCTAAAAAATCTGAAAGCCTCTGTTATGTTTTAATTCTATAAAAATGCAATATAAGTATACCGAACGAAAGCGCCCTTTCATTTGATTCTCCATTCCATTCATTTCATTTCATGATATTATTAGTTGATTGGGCCACTGGATTTCTAAGTGCCTGAAACAATTATAACCTGTCGACGGAAATCCTGACAGCGCGCCTTTTAATCTGTCAGCGTTGTTGACAGGTTGAAGTTGTCACAATAACTGGCTGTATAGACTATTGTCCTTTGCCTTTCCCTATTGGGGGATAAAATTTAAAACAACAACATGTCACAATAACTTAAAACCACCCAGAACCAAACATCTATACATAATATCACAGCACTAACGTGCAAATCATTATAATTTGACAGTAATTTTATCATCAAATATAAGTACTATCTCGTTACTATATAAGTATTGTACCTTCGATGAGTGCGACAGGGGCACTAGAATGCAACAGATCTTCGATACTACTAAACATACATATATACTCTGTATCAATAGGACTTTGTTACTTAATAATAGTAAATACGTATTCCGTCTAATTCTGGTCATACGGACTGTCCTTATTACGTCTTGAAAGATTAAAATAGAATTATGCTATACAACCGCGAATTAAATGTTTGACCGAGACGATCCAGCTGTGACTTTAAACGTTCCAACGTCACGCTTAAGTCACTGTCCAGCTGTAACGTCACGCTGCCTGCTGTAACTAAATCTTCCAACTGACGTCACGCGGACGTCAAACTGTCCAGTAGTGACGTCACTCCTCTGGCCTTCACAGATCCTCGCGCGTCTCGGCCTCGGCTCTCTCTAGCACCGGCTTGATCGTCTCTAGAAGTTTACTCAACGCTTGTTCAGTCTGAAATTAAATTTAAAACAGCATTAAAATTTAAGAACCGAAAATTATAAATAAAGAAATGCGTTACACAACGGCCCCAGTAGGATTTTCTCCTGTGTCGGGGGTCTCGAAACACACACACACACACACAAGCACAAATGCCAGACCACGATAAACATCTATATGGCCAATACAAATGTCTGTCGTGAGCGGAATCAAACTCGCAACCGCCAGAGCAACAGCAAGTGCTGTGATCTAACTAGATAAGTAAATTTGAGTCTTATAAAATTCAATGAAATTCATTTAACAACCTAAGAGTACAAGCGAGAATCTCGTTATATTTTGCACATCGTTAAAAACTCGTTTTAGTTAGTAATCTGTTTTACGCCGAAATTGGTTTTGTTTATTGATGAAGATTTTTTTTTGGTTAAATTAACTTTGTTTAATTTCGTCATAATTTTTATTCTCTATTTCCGATTTTACTCTTGTGTAAAATATGTGTATTTACAAATATTTCTTTTCGGATCGGATGTCTGTCCTTATGGATTTCCCCACAGTACCACGGAGAGTACGTTAAGCTATCGGTTCCGGTTGTCATCATAAATACCTTATAGCGATCATTATTCATAGTAAGAATATATCCACCAACCTAGTAGTGGAGCAGCGTGGTGGATTAAGCACCAATCCTACTCCTAGATGGAGAAAGAGGCCTATATATAGCTACAGGCTGAATAGAAAAAAAATATTCGGTTAGTCTAATATTGTGAAAAGAGTACAGGGGCGGATTAAGGAGATAGTATCCAGGGCTACAGCTCTGGACCTTCACAAAACAGACCAGCACAATTGACTTCAGAAAAAAATCATTCAAATTACGACGAGTAAACACAAGTTAAAAACTTTACCATTGACACTTTTTTCCTGTTCTACCGTCACTTATTGTACTTTGTACAAATTTTTTTGTCCTTTAAAAAAACTGTAATCGTTTTTTATACAAAAAAAACAATTTAGAATGGGGGGAGCTCCAATCCTTTGATGCGGCAAGGCCTCCAGACTTCTAAAATTGGGCTCCAATGAATACACATATTTAATATAACCTATGACTATTATCGCCCAGTAGTAGGTTGGCGCCGTACCTGCGCGAGGAGGCGCACGGTGTGGTCGAGCGCGGCCCGCCACGCCAGCAGCTGCCCGCGCTGGCGGTGCGAGTGCCGCTCCAAGGCGCGCGCCCACTCCGCCGCCTGCGCCTCCGACAGCGAGCTCATCCTGCGGAGCGGGTTAAACACTTATATTGCTTCTAATTATCATGTGCGTGCACTTTGTTTCTCGCACCCCCAAAGTAGTATTAGCAGTAGTAAGGTAGCAGGCGGGGGGGGGGGGGGGGGTTGCGCACCTGGATGTCAGCTGGTCCAGGTCGAGCGCGCGGTCGGCGCGGCCGAGGCGCCAGTAGAGCAGCAGGCGGGGGGTGGGGGTGGGGGTGCGCACCTGGAGGTCAGCTGGTCGAGGTCGAGCGCGCGGTCGGCGCGGCCGAGGCGCCAGTACAGCAGCAGGCGGGGGGTGGGGGGGGTTGCGCACCTGGAGGTCAGCTGGTCGAGGTCGAGCGCGCGGTCGGCGCGGCCGAGGCGCCAGTAGAGCAGCAGGCGGGGGGTGGGGGTGGGGGTGCGCACCTGGAGGTCAGCTGGTCGAGGTCGAGCGCGCGGTCGGCGCGGCCGAGGCGCCAGTACAGCAGCAGGCGGGGGGTGGGGGTGGGGGTGCGCACCTGGAGGTCAGCTGGTCGAGGTCGAGCGCGCGGTCGGCGCGGCCGAGGCGCCAGTAGAGCAGCAGGCAGGGGGTGGGGGTGGGGGTGCGCACCTGGAGGTCAGCTGGTCGAGGTCGAGCGCGCGGTCGGCGCGGCCGAGGCGCCAGTAGAGCAGCGCGTTGAGCAGCAGCAGCGCGGCCAGCGCCAGCAGCAGGCGGGGGGGTGGGATGGGGGATGCGCACCTGGAGGTCAGCTGGTCGAGGTCGAGCGCGCGGTCGGCGCGGCCGAGGCGCCAGTAGAGCAGCGCGTTGAGCAGCAGCAGCGCGGCCAGCGCCAGCAGCAGGCGGGGGGGTGGGGTGGGGGATGCGCACCTGGAGGTCAGCTGGTCGAGGTCGAGCGCGCGGTCGGCGCGGCCGAGGCGCCAGTAGAGCAGCGCGTTGAGCAGCAGCAGCGCGGCCAGCGCCAGCAGCAGGCGGGGGGGTGGGGGTGCGCACCTGGAGGTCAGCTGGTCGAGGTCGAGCGCGCGGTCGGCGCGGCCGAGGCGCCAGTAGAGCAGCAGGCGGGGGGGGGGGGGGGGGGTGCGCACCTGGAGGTCAGCTGGTCGAGGTCGAGCGCGCGGTCGGCGCGGCCGAGGCGCCAGTAGAGCAGCGCGTTGAGCAGCAGCAGCGCGGCCAGCGCCAGCAGCAGGCGGGGGGGGGGGGGGGGGGGTGCGCACCTGGAGGTCAGCTGGTCGAGGTCGAGCGCGCGGTCGGCGCGGCCGAGGCGCCAGTAGAGCAGCGCGTTGAGCAGCAGCAGCGCGGCCAGCGCCAGCAGCAGGCGGGGGGGTGGGGGTGGGGGTGCGCACCTGGAGGTCAGCTGGTCGAGGTCGAGCGCGCGGTCGGCGCGGCCGAGGCGCCAGTAGAGCAGCGCGTTGAGCAGCAGCAGCGCGGCCAGCGCCAGCAGCAGGCGGGGGGGTGGGGGTGGGGGTGCGCACCTGGAGGTCAGCTGGTCGAGGTCGAGCGCGCGGTCGGCGCGGCCGAGGCGCCAGTAGAGCAGCGCGTTGAGCAGCAGCAGCGCGGCCAGCGCCAGCAGCAGGCGGGGGGGTGGGGGTGGGGGTGCGCACCTGGAGGTCAGCTGGTCGAGGTCGAGCGCGCGGTCGGCGCGGCCGAGGCGCCAGTAGAGCAGCGCGTTGAGCAGCAGCAGCGCGGCCAGCGCCAGCAGCAGGCGGGGGGTGGGGGGGGGGGTGCGCACCTGGAGGTCAGCTGGTCGAGGTCGAGCGCGCGGTCGGCGCGGCCGAGGCGCCAGTAGAGCAGCAGGCGGGGGGGGGGGGGGGGGGTGCGCACCTGGAGGTCAGCTGGTCGAGGTCGAGCGCGCGGTCGGCGCGGCCGAGGCGCCAGTAGAGCAGCGCGTTGAGCAGCAGCAGCGCGGCCAGCGCCAGCAGCAGGCGGGGGGGTGGGGGTGGGGGTGCGCACCTGGAGGTCAGCTGGTCGAGGTCGAGCGCGCGGTCGGCGCGGCCGAGGCGCCAGTAGAGCAGCGCGTTGAGCAGCAGCAGCGCGGCCAGCGCCAGCAGCAGGCGGGGGGGTGGGGGTGGGGGTGCGCACCTGGAGGTCAGCTGGTCGAGGTCGAGCGCGCGGTCGGCGCGGCCGAGGCGCCAGTAGAGCAGCAGGCGGGGGGTGGGGGGGGGGGTGCGCACCTGGAGGTCAGCTGGTCGAGGTCGAGCGCGCGGTGGGCGCGGCCGAGGCGCCAGTAGAGCAGCGCGTTGAGCAGCAGCAGCGCGGCCAGCGCCAGCAGCAGGCGGGGGGGTGGGGGTGGGGGTGCGCACCTGGAGGTCAGCTGGTCGAGGTCGAGCGCGCGGTCGGCGCGGCCGAGGCGCCAGTAGAGCAGCGCGTTGAGCAGCAGCAGCGCGGCCAGCGCCAGCAGCAGGCGGGGGGGTGGGGGTGGGGGTGCGCACCTGGAGGTCAGCTGGTCGAGGTCGAGCGCGCGGTCGGCGCGGCCGAGGCGCCAGTAGAGCAGCAGGCGGGGGGTGGGGGAGGGGGTGCGCACCTGGAGGTCAGCTGGTCGAGGTCGAGCGCGCGGTCGGCGCGGCCGAGGCGCCAGTAGAGCAGCGCGTTGAGCAGCAGCAGCGCGGCCAGCGCCAGCAGCAGGCGGGGGGGGGGGGGGGGGGGGTGCGCACCTGGAGGTCAGCTGGTCGAGGTCGAGCGCGCGGTCGGCGCGGCCGAGGCGCCAGTAGAGCAGCGCGTTGAGCAGCAGCAGCGCGGCCAGCGCCAGCAGCAGGCGGGGGGGGGGGGGGGGGGGTGCGCACCTGGAGGTCAGCTGGTCGAGGTCGAGCGCGCGGTCGGCGCGGCCGAGGCGCCAGTAGAGCAGCGCGTTGAGCAGCAGCAGCGCGGCCAGCGCCAGCAGCAGGCGGGGGGGTGGGGGAGGGGGTGCGCACCTGGAGGTCAGCTGGTCGAGGTCGAGCGCGCGGTCGGCGCGGCCGAGGCGCCAGTAGAGCAGCAGGCGGGGGGGGGGGGTGGGGGTGCGCACCTGGAGGTCAGCTGGTCGAGGTCGAGCGCGCGGTCGGCGCGGCCGAGGCGCCAGTAGAGCAGCGCGTTGAGCAGCAGCAGCGCGGCCAGCGCCAGCAGCAGGCGGGGGGTGGGGGGGGGGGTGCGCACCTGGAGGTCAGCTGGTCGAGGTCGAGCGCGCGGTCGGCGCGGCCGAGGCGCCAGTAGAGCAGCAGGCGGGGGGTGGGGGTGGGGGTGCGCACCTGGAGGTCAGCTGGTCGAGGTCGAGCGCGCGGTCGGCGCGGCCGAGGCGCCAGTAGAGCAGCGCGTTGAGCAGCAGCAGCGCGGCCAGCGCCAGCAGCAGGCGGGGGGTGGGGGAGGGGGTGCGCACCTGGAGGTCAGCTGGTCGAGGTCGAGCGCGCGGTCGGCGCGGCCGAGGCGCCAGTAGAGCAGCAGGCGGGGGGTGGGGGTGGGGGTGCGCACCTGGAGGTCAGCTGGTCGAGGTCGAGCGCGCGGTCGGCGCGGCCGAGGCGCCAGTAGAGCAGCGCGTTGAGCAGCAGCAGCGCGGCCAGCGCCAGCAGCAGGCGGGGGGTGGGGGAGGGGGTGCGCACCTGGAGGTCAGCTGGTCGAGGTCGAGCGCGCGGTCGGCGCGGCCGAGGCGCCAGTAGAGCAGCAGGCGGGGGGTGGGGGTGGGGGTGCGCACCTGGAGGTCAGCTGGTCGAGGTCGAGCGCGCGGTCGGCGCGGCCGAGGCGCCAGTAGAGCAGCGCGTTGAGCAGCAGCAGCGCGGCCAGCGCCAGCAGCAGGCGGGGGGTGGGGGAGGGGGTGCGCACCTGGAGGTCAGCTGGTCGAGGTCGAGCGCGCGGTCGGCGCGGCCGAGGCGCCAGTAGAGCAGCAGGCGGGGGGTGGGGGTGGGGGTGCGCACCTGGAGGTCAGCTGGTCGAGGTCGAGCGCGCGGTCGGCGCGGCCGAGGCGCCAGTAGAGCAGCGCGTTGAGCAGCAGCAGCGCGGCCAGCGCCAGCAGCAGGCGGGGGGTGGGGGAGGGGGTGCGCACCTGGAGGTCAGCTGGTCGAGGTCGAGCGCGCGGTCGGCGCGGCCGAGGCGCCAGTAGAGCAGCAGGCGGGGGGTGGGGGTGGGGGTGCGCACCTGGAGGTCAGCTGGTCGAGGTCGAGCGCGCGGTCGGCGCGGCCGAGGCGCCAGTAGAGCAGCGCGTTGAGCAGCAGCAGCGCGGCCAGCGCCAGCAGCAGCCAGCGCGCGCCGCCCGCGCCGCCCGCCCGCGCGCCGCCCACCGCCGGCGCCGCCACGCTGCCCGCCTCGCTCCCTGCTGCCGATATATCGAAACCAAAACTATTAGTCCGGGATCCCTAGTACATTTTTTTCACTTGATTACTATCAAGCTAATTTTCCGGGAGTAGCTTCATTTTGATGAGACGAACAAAAAATTCCTCTACGAAAACTCTCGATTGTGGTAGCTAATAGAGTTAGAAGGAGATAGAAATTTCCACTATATACTTGCACTTTTTCACTTTTCACTACTTATCCGACTACGAAGGACCAAACTATGTTTAATAAAACGCCGTTGTTAATCTGAACGGTACTCATTTATTGTTTAACTTTATTACCACATATTATGACAAACGTCAAACACAAAAACGATTTAATTCGACACCAACGCCATCTATTAACAGATTTGCGTACTACCAATATTTTATTTATACTTTATTGTACATCACAACTACAAATATCATTTACAGACTGTGAAGTACAATGGGCGGACTTATGGCTATTTAGCCATTTCTTCCAGACAACCCAAATATATATTTCCCACTATGAGTAACGATCGCTATCAGGTGTACATGATAACAACCGGGACCGACGGCTTAACGTGCTCTCCGAGGCACGGTGGGGAGACCCACAAGGATTGCACAAACACCCAGACCACGGCAAACATCTGTATGGCCAATACAAATGTTGTCGTGTGCGGGGATCGAACCCGCAACCGCTCGCGCAACAGCCAATCGCAATCCATTACTGTGACCGCTGCGCCAACGCGGCGTCAAATGTATCCAATATGTAATCAATTACAATTTTATAATATTTACACTAACAGCAGCAGTGAGCGTAGGATCGGGATAACGTACCACGCAATTTGTAGGACAATATTACTATTAAATTATATAAATATTTACTAACTAAGAGAAAAAAAATTTTTTAATAAAGGCACCCACCGATACCGATTCGAAATGTAGAATTTGCAGAGAAAAACCGACAAGAAACTCCAGTTACTTTAAAAAAAGGATGAACTGTGTTTTTGTGCACAACGATGTGAGGTCGACCGGTGTAGAGCAGAACACTTCGACATTTGTAGCAGAATTTGTATTCGTGAGCTGACGACGATCGTCACTTCGACCTTTACAGACTATATTATTTCAATGTGATGGCAGAACAGTATGGTAGAGTGGAGTGTTTTATATATGTATATTGTATATGTTGTCATTAAATATTCTCTATTAAGTTGAAGAAAAAAAAAAGAATATATTAATTTTAGAACGCTATCTTTGTCTGCAGATAATCGTGAAACTGGCACAGAGTCAAATATGTTTTCCGTTTTTATGTTTTACCGATTGTATCTTCAGTGAAATCAGTACATGGAGTAGAATGTAGTAATAGAGTGGAATGATAAAGTAGATTGGGAAAATGAAGGAAGTAATAGATTAGAGTGGTCGATCGAAGTGGTAGAGTAAAGCGGGAGAGTGACGGTATGACGGAGATAGAGAGCACCCACCATCTCTCCGGCGGCGGCGGCGCGGGTGCGCGCGCGCGGCGGGCGCGGGGGCGGGGCGGGCGGCGGCGCGCAGGCGCGTGTCCAGCAGGCGCGCGAACTCCTCCAGACCGTTGCTCGCGTTCTTCTCCAGGAACGCTGCAGGATACCACATGTTAAAAAGACTCTATTCTGACAACGGATTTTTTGGTGATAAATAGCGCCAATATCATACTATAGTACACTTAGATTTGGCCAAACGATTACCGTATAGCAAATGAAGCTCATCCATAAATTAAGTCTAGAATTTCACGATTTTTTTTTGCCAACATTGATTCATTTATTTATTTTTTTTCCAAATTTTACTTTTCCTCCTACCTACCCCCGCAGTCAAGCGCTAGTCTAAATATTTAAAAAAAATCCTAGTGTGACATCACATATTTTGCAATTTTGCATATTTTCCGGCATCATCTTGTAGTGTCCCTATGATATAACAGTATGTAATCCATTTATTACAGTAGTAATAAAGTATATTTTCAAGCCTTCGGACGTGTTTAATTTGATAGCCACTGATCTGCACAGTACATGGCGACCCTGCCTGTAACAGGAGATCAGCGCGCTCGGGCACCGCATACCTTACCTTACGTGGAGTGACTAATAAAAAACAATGCAGTGCAAAGAATTAGATTGTGCTACTGAGTGCAACTGCGCAATTATATTAAAGCTGCAAATAATATTGAATTAAAATGTGCCAATCAACCCAGAATAAAGAAGAAGTGTTTCTAAACCAGAACGCAGCCGGTTCTAACTCAAATAGTGGAAACGATGTACAAATGTTGCACTGGAATTTGGGGTACCATACCATCATTTTAACTATTTTGAGTGGCATTATATTAATTTACTACGTTTACAAATTATATAAAAAATGCCATACGCGATGGATAAGACAAGAATTATTTACAACGACGTTTAGAAGTTCGAGGAATTTCGGTAGACAAGACCGGAACGTCCCATGTATGCGAGCTTTTGACCCAGCCCAGCGGACCCAGCAAGCAGCAAGTGAATAGTGAATTTGTGAAGTGCATTTTTTTTTAATATTTTTTTTTAAATATATAGTGCGTAATACATATAAAAGCACATTTATATATAATGTGTAGTTATATTTTATAATGTGTAGTTCAGTGCGCATATGGAGGTATGAAGATATTTAGTGGACTGTAATCTTTATTTTATTTAGTTTATTTGTTTAAAACTAGTTTGTGTTTATATAAATAACATTATGATAATACCATTAATATATACCATTATGATATATAGCATTATGATATAATAATATATTATTGTTAATGGCTCAAGAACTTGATCAAATTTTAAATGAACTTAAGTCAATTAAAAATTATCTTATTAAATTAGGACCTTCTCGGAGGTCGACACAAGATATAAGTGGTAAATATAAGAAGGCCCATGAGTTATATGATTATTTTTTGTGTATTGTTAAGAATATAAAAGAGGGCGTAACTAAGGAGGAAATTAAATCCTCTGATTTAAAAGATTTAGAGTTAACATATGGACAAATAAACCATATTTTTCTTAGAATAAAGGAACTGTGTTCAATTTCTACTGATTGCACTGTCGTTGAATGTAAAAACACCTCTAACAACATGGAAAAATTTGATTTAAAAACTGCAATATCTTTGCTGCCAGTTATGACAGGTGACGAAAACGTCACAAAGCAATTAATTAGTAATATCGAAATGTATTCGGGTATGATTGATGAAAGCGGAAAAACCTCCCTAATAACTTTTATTTTAAAGTCTAGGCTGTCAGAGAGTGCTAAGCTACGAATGTGTCAAAATTATACATCAATTTCAGACTTGATAAAGGATATGAAGTCTTTTTTACTACCAAAAAAGTCTGATACTGCGATCCAATCGCAGTTGCAGCGAGCAAAACAAGGCGGGAGGACTATAGAAGACTTTGGTAAGGATATTGAATCTATGTTTGTTGATTTAACTATTTCTCAGGCCGACGGCGATTCACAAAAATACGAAATTTTGAAAACTATTAATGAGAAAAATGCTATTAAAAGATTTTCGGACGGCCTGCGAAATAGTCGAATAAGTACTATTATAGCGGCGCGAAATTATGTCACATTACAAGACGCAATTAGAGGCGCAATGGACGAGGAATTATCATCGCAGCCAGAAGGAACAGTTATGAGTTATGGACACACAAGAGGTAGGTCATCAGTTTATAATAACCACAATAGTCGTGGTTATAGACAGAGATATTTTAACAGTTATAACAGACGCCCCGATACATCTTCAACGGCGTTGGCTACAGTTCGCGGTAGAGGTACGGTAACAAATTTTTCACGTCATAGTACTCGTACTAACAATAGGGGTCGTTCATATTCTCGTCGCGGGAACCGTAGCAATACAAATACTTTTAATCGAGGCCATAGGGTTCAAGGTCGTGAAAATCATATGAATATTATTCAATCGGCTCAGGAAACCCCTCAGGAAAATAACTGCAATAACATTAAAACTGATCATTTTTTTCGTGCATAACAAAAATAACGTAATATGTAACAATATTAACTCTGTTACTATGAGCGTATTATATTCTATTTTTTTATAAGTGTCCCAATCGGTAAACAAATATGGCGTACTTACGACCATAGACAATTAGAGTAATGCTAGAGTAATGTGTAGTTTAGTGAAGTGACACAAAGAATGAATGAATGAACAATATTAATAAGCCATAGATAAGTAAAATTCATTTTACATTAAAATATTTAACGATACCATATTGCTGAAATTATTTCAAAAACTGATAATATATTGAATAATTTTGTTAATGATTATAGTAAAGGTACAGAATAATAAAAAAATTGGACTGACTGGAATAGATAAATAAAATATTGTCACTGGTTTATTCATGAAAACATTAAAGGAAAATATTTGAATACAAAAAAAAACGCCAATAAGGTACTTTATTTTCTAATCACTGTCTTTCAAATACTTTATTTTCTAATACTTCCTAATGAATCGCAGGACTCTTCAGAGGCGTGGATATAGAAACCTGGGCTGTCTGATGCAGCATCCATAATTCCGTCAAGCTGCATCATTTTATTTTCTTCTTTTATGATATATAATTATGATAAATACTTTTCCTCCACGACACCGCACTTATTTAAGCCTTCTTATAAGAGCTCCTTGACTTCTGCCATTTTAAAACTTTTATTATTTTTGCCTATGTAACCTTTTACTTGTGCCCATATGAGTTCTATAAGGTTTAATTCGCAATTTCGCAATGGTAGGGCGGAAGACGTATGTGATAATAATATGATGATTTAATATATTTTTATGCATAATTGTAAACAAATATTAACATTCTGCACTCCTCCATATAAAAAACTATAAGTGTACGATATTTTATACTCCTCCGTCCTTGCAATTTTCGTAAAAAGGGGTACAAAGTTTTTGCTTCACGTATTAATATACAGATTGTGATGCTCTTTACCATTAAAATTCAACAAATAAGATACTACCAATAAAGAAAACAAAGTAGGCGTAATATTTTTTTAAACATAAAAAAGTAACCTTAATTTTTAGCATGGAAAAGATAAACACGCGTCTGAGAAGATACCGATTTAGTTATATATTAAATTAAATAATATATATTTTTAACTTCAGTTAAATTTTACATTATCAATAAATAAATAAAATACAAATACGTAATATTATTTGTTTATTGTTAGAAATTATGTTAGATTTTACAAAAACTAACAAAAACTAGAGGTATTTATAGTAGGAACTAGAGATGCGCTGAGTACTCGGTTTGTGCTCGGTACTCGACGTAATTAGGCTTTTTTCAGTACTTGGTACGTGGCCGAATAACTCGATTCCAGTGACCGAGTATTTGGTAGGTAATTAGGTAATAATCTGTTCCTTTTCTCCTCGTAGAAATTACCCGCTTCTGAAAATAAGCGCTCGATATACACAGTGCTTGCAAGTGCACATAAGAACACACGTGTTAAATGTGCCAAGAGTGTATATCTTGTTTTATGTCCTGCCCACCACTCGAATGTACTCAGGTCTCGCGGCAACAAACTCTTGCTTACATAAGCCACCTAACTCTTGTGCGATGGGACTTTTAGGAACTAGAAACAACAACGTATAAACTGAGTCAAACCGAATTACTCGGTAGAGTAACTCGGTACCTACTCGGTTACTTGGTAATCTTGTACTCGGCGCATCTCTAGTAGGAACTAATGTGATACAAAGTATAAAAAACAATATGACACACAATATCATTATGCGCACTCGCTCTAACATCTAAACAAAAGGACTGATAACATTGTTTTTGCCAGTGCTATTTGCTATACCTTTATATTTTATGGGATAGAGTTAAAAATGTTCAGGGTGAAAATGATAATTATTTAGAAATATTCATAATATAAAATAAAACCTTTACAATAAACACTTTAATATAAAAGATTGACATTTCTAATATTTTGTAAGCATACTTTGCGCTCAACAAAAAAAAAAAAACAATATTTAGGTATAACAACTTAATAACATTACATAACATAAGTAACATTGTTTTGTCGTTTATTAACAAATTATATAGTTCGTGAAATTTTAAAATATAGGTAAAGAATACGGTCTATTTTTATCACTCATTTTAATAATTCTTTATACTCATTCACCTCTAAAAATGTAATGGCCACATCCCTATTTGCCTTATAAAAAAAGATATTGATATGTCATATTCAAAAATATTGATTATCTGTACTGTCAATATTCGTATTTTAGTAAATTTTGTGTGTTTAAAATGATAAATGGATATTTGTTTTTAGTGAAATAAATAGTAAATGGAGTTTTACAAATGTCCGTAAGCTAATATGTTGTGAAAGTGAGTGATAAATGCGGAAAAAACGTGAATTACGTGTTGACAGGGATTTGTTTACCAAAAGGGACGGATTAAAAAAAATGGACAATAGACGTTCCTCAGAGTTGGTTAATTGACACCGGCGCCTCATTGTCCGCGGTGAAGTATGAGAATTTGATCGCGCTTAACATTCCATTCCAAATTGAGAAAATTTGTATCAGAGGTATAGGTGGCAACATACATTCCAAGGGATATGTTTATTTAAAGTTAAAAGTAAATGATATTGAATTAACGCATAAATTTTACGTATTTGAAAATCTACCCTGTCGAACCGACGGAATCCTAGGTCAAGATTTTTTAAGTAAATATAACTGTATTTTAAATTTTGAATTAAATACCCTATTACTTAGCACAGATATCGGAACTACTGTTTTAAATTTACAGATGGGTCAAATTGGTTATAACAATTATTTAATACTATCACCTCGATGTGAATCCTTGCATTATATTGACACAGATATAAATCAGGATTGCGTAATATTACCGCAAGAATTATGCGATGGAATTTATTTAGCTAGTACATTAGTAACGCCTAAACAGGGAAAAATACCGTTAAAAATTTTAAACACTAGAGATGACGTAGTAAAATTAAGTTTTTTTACACCTACATTTGATTTATTAAGTAATTATGAAATTTGTTCTTTTAGACCAAACTTAATTAACGCGAATCGAGTAATGAAATTATTCAACTTATTAGAATTAAGTCATTTAAATGAGGAGGAAAAAACATCTATTGAGAATATATGCGCGAAGTATTCAGATGTATTTTATATTGATGGAGATAAGTTAGGAGTAACTAATATATACAATCAGTCTATACATCTTAAAGACAATGTAATGCCAGTTTATAGTAAACCGTATAGGATACCAAAATCATTAAAACCCATAGTAGATCGTCAGATTAGTAAAATGTTGGAAGAGGATATAATAGAAGAAAGTCAAAGTGAATGGTCTAGTCCCCTTCTTCTTGTACCGAAAAAAAGTGAGACTTTAGGCGATAAGAAGTGGCGCATAGTAATTGATTATCGAAAGTTGAATGAAAGAATACAAGACGACAAATTTCCCTTACCAAATATCAATGACATATTAGACGCTTTATCCGGTTCCGTATATTTTAGTCACCTCGATTTAACACAATCTTATTATCAACTTGGCCTTCATCCAGATAGTCGAAAGGTAACCGCATTCACAACCGATAAACAATATCAATTAAAAAGATTGCCAATGGGTCTAAAAACTAGTCCTAGTGCGTTTAGTCGAGCAATGACAGTGGCAATGTCTGGATTAAACTATGAAAAATGTCTTATATACCTGGATGACCTTGTATGTTTTGGCCGAAATATAGGTCAACATAACAAAAATTTAATAGATATTTTAGAAAGACTACGGAAGGTAAATCTAAAGCTAAATCCACAAAAATGTGTTTTCTTAAAAAAAGAGCTATTGTACTTAGGACATGTAGTTTCAGCGAAAGGTGTAAGTCCTGACCCTGAAAAAACAAGAGTAATAAAAAATTATCCTAGGCCATGTAATAGTGATGAGGTAAAGCGGTTTGTTGCCTTTGCCAACTATTATAGAAAATTTATCCCTAATTTTGCTGAAATCACCATACCACTTAATAAATTAAGTCGTAAAGGAGTTGAGTTTGTATGGACGGATGAATGTGAAAACTCATTTTTAAAACTTAAAAATTGTCTTGCATCCCCACCCATATTACAATACCCAGACTTTTCAAAGGATAACGAATTTATTTTACACACTGACGCTTCTGGGGTAGCAATCGGTTCAATGTTATGTAATAAAAATAATCTACCTATAGCATATGCAAGTCGCACACTTAACAAATCTGAAATTAACTATCCCACAATAGAGAAAGAATTGTTGTCTATAGTATGGTCAGTACGTTACTTCAGACCCTATTTATTTGGTAAAAATTTTACTATTAGGACTGATCACAGACCTTTAGTATATTTGTTTAATATCAACAGTCCCAGCAGTCGTTTATTAAAATTTAGGCTGAGTTTAGAAGAGTATGATTATAAGATAGAGTACGTGAAAGGAGCGAATAATGTGGCTGCAGACGCATTATCTCGCATAGTTGTGACATCAGATGAGTTGAAAGAGATGAATAAACATATCGCGTCTGTAATGACTAGACGGATGAGGAGAATGCAAGGCGATGAATGTAAAGATACCGATTTGGTCGATAACAGTTCCACAGATTGCAGGATTGATCACCCTAATGTCGTGGAATTGCTTAAAAAACCAAACTCGGGAGTCGAATTTAGATACGGAAAATATAAAGCTAGTTGTCATGATGATGTATGTATACAAGATAAACAATTTTTATATTTACCATCGAAGTATACAATTTATAGCGATGTAGACACCCGATCATGTTCTGCGCGAGCCGCATTCGTGAGGGGCTTAGAATCATTTTGTAAAAAAATAAATGTTGACGAGTTGTATATTGTGAAAAATAATAAAAACAATCTATTGATTGAATGGTTAACCAAAGAAATAAATAATAATCCAAAGTGGTCCGGACCACGACTTTGTGTTATTAATGGAGTAATGAGAATAGATGACGTCAACGATAGAAGAGTGATTTTAAATGATTTTCATTTACTACCCACAAGTGGACATGCAGGCATAAGGCGCATGCTAAATAATATTAAACGATATTATTTTTGGCCAAACATGTGTGATGATGTTAAAAAGTTCGTAAGAAGATGCGATACCTGTCAAAAGCAAAAGCACTCCTTACCAACTAAACAACCTATGGAAATAACAACAACAGCTAAAAGCGCTTTTGATAAAATTTATTTAGATATCGTTGGACCATTAGAGAAAGACTATGATAATTTTTCATACATATTAACGGTTCAATGCGAATTAAGCAAATACGTAGAAGCTTATCCTTTAGAAACTAAGGACAGTGTTAGTGTAGCTAGAGCTTTTGTAGAAAATTTTATTCTTAGGTATGGGGTACCGCGAGAAATTGGAAGTGATCGTGGTACTGAATTTATGAGCAGTACTATGAAAGAGGTATGCAAGTTGTTGCATATCACACATATTTCATCAACTGCATATCACCACGAATCTTTAGGATCTTTGGAAAATACCCATAAATCTCTTAATTCTTTTTTGAGAATTCAAACAGAAAACAATTCTAGACATTGGAGTCCTTGGTTACAATATTGGTGTTTTTCGTTCAATACAACAGTACATAGTGAAACAAAGTATACACCTTATGAACTTGTTTTTGGCAAAAAATGTAATTTACCGAGCAATTTATTGAATACTAATTTAATAGAACCTTTGTATAATGTAGATAATTATCCTAAAGAATTGAAATATCGTTTGCAAAAATCTCAATGTGATGCTAGGCAAAATTTAATTGGAAGCAAACAGCATAGAAAGTGTATTTTTGATAAATATGTAAATCCTGTAACTTATAATAAAGATGATTTAATCTTAGTTAAGAATGTAACAGGAAATAAATTAACTAGTCCAATTTATTCAGGACCTTATAAAGTTTTAGAAGACATGTCAGCAAATGTGAAAATTTTGAAAAATGGTAAAGAAGAAATTTTACATAAAAATCGTACAAAAATTTACTACACTTGATATTATATTTTGTTCGAAATTTATTGCCATGTGTAAATCCTAATATTTTATTATAAAACAAATTATTATTTACATTGTATTGTTAATTTAAGAAAAAAAAAATGTAACCTTACTATAACTTTTTTTTTCATTTTATGGGGCGTGTAGTGTCCCTATGATATAACAGTATGTAATCCATTTATTACAGTAGTAATAAAGTATATTTTCAAGCCTTCGGACGTGTTTAATTTGATAGCCACTGATCTGCACAGTACAATCTTCTCTTCTTCTTTCTGTTTTAATTAGTATCAATTTGCCAACCAAACAATTCAAAATTTTTATAGTAGGTATATTCTTATCCACCCCTTGTCACACTTCGTCCATCCACATCTCCCCCTTGACATGTGAAGTAATTTACGGATAGTCCCTAATTGCACAACACAATAGAAAAGCTAGCCGCTAAACAATCTAGAATGACCAATTGCTTTAGCACAATTGCTTGGGTCGGCAAACGTCTCAGACATTAACAACGCTGACTGCGTCTCTAGTAAGCAGTCGGACCCACCTTTGACTAGCGGCCACATGCTCTTCTTGTAGTGAACATGGCCGTACAGCGCCAGCGCGGTCCCGTCCCCCCGCCGCTCCAGGCAGTAGTGCGCCTGGACGCTGAAGTAGTCTGCGTACGGGATGCCGGCGTTCTCGCTGGTGCAGTTGATGGAGTACAGAGCGCCTGGCCGGCTGCACTTGTTCATCACCTACCGCGAGTAATAGATATTGGTAAACTCCTATTCACGAAAGAAGTCCCCCAGACGCAGCGCTGTTTTCGCGTGACATAATGTTGTCAGGGTTAGTTACGACAAAATATTGCGATACTAAGAAAGTGTTATTATTCGATCCTATTCTTCTCAACCTTATTCGTGAGAAGAGGCTCGTGCCCAATAGTGGGCATGGGCATAAACGACAACATGGCCGATCTGTCAAATTTAGTTCCACAATCTTCCGTGGGACTTCTTTCATGAAAAGGACTTTAACGCGCCTTTCACTACTCGACTACTAGGTGATATAGTGGGGTACCGCTAAGTATTATTTAGTTAAATATCGTTTTTGAGCATTTCATTGTAATCCCCATCAAGTATTTGGCTAATATGTAACTAGAAGGATCAAAAACTAGACTAGACTAGTGACTCGAATGGCTGCATTTATTCATCATCTGCAACGATCACTCAGTGTAGGTAACGCGCCTTATTTACAATCTTTTCTACACTTTACTAAAGTATAGCACAGCAGGATATATTATGCTAAAACTCTGGACCAGCACTGGGGAAGTACCTCAAACACAGATATTGCTTTGGGAGTCCCACATGGATCCATATTAGGACCCTTTTTACTCTTAATATACATAAAAAATGGTAGTCGACAAACTGATTAAGAGGAAAATTTAAAAAAACTCAGACAACTCGAAACTGAAGTTACGTTGGTTAGAAAAATAAAAATCTGTTTTACAGTTAAGTCGGTTATTTATACCTTCTTTTCCAATGCCTTCACAACCTTTGGTTTTTTTCAAATATGTTGATTTTAAAGTTACTTAATGATGAGGTGTAATTTCCTACATTTTAATTTTTTTTTAATCATAATTTCGGCTATGGTATGACTACATGTATCTATATGCCCTAAATGGAAGGTAAAAGAAGTTGTATATATGGGACTCAACAACAAAAAAAAAAAAAAATAACTTTTTAGAATACCAAAAAGCACGATATAATGTCATATCAAACTATAGTTTAGTTTTATAAATATCGATGCAGTTAAATGTTAATAAAAGATGTAATAAGACAAACCTGCGTCTCAGTGACGTGTACTTCTTTAGGTCCCATGGGTCCAGACGTCAAGCTCAGAGTGTAGCTTACTTGTCGACATTTGAGGCCATTCTGTGGTTGCCATGGAGCCTTGAAAAAGATTCATCATTATTAATTTTAACATTAACATTATTACAGAAAAACTGATTTTAACAAACTGATTTCAACCGAAATTGATAAGGATTTTTTTTTTGAAGTGAGACTTCTTTAGGCGCATAAGGATAAAATTTGAGAGGGCGACGCGGCAACGGGTAACGCGTCAGTACTTGGATGGGAACACCGCGTGACGTTGTTTTTTTTTTTTCAATTAGTTTTTTAATTATGATATACCGCCTACTTTTTCAATTAGTTTGCCAAAGAAGTTTCACTTGTGACATGTGTGCTTTGTACGCACGCAATTTTTTTGGACAGGAAAAGGGCTATTGTTCTTGGGAGAAAAGTGGGAGATTATAGATCACGAGTTGGTCGCAGGAATGTTTTTGTGATTATCGAAGTAAAAATTATTTACACACGCTTAGTTTGGGGAGCAAGCTGGTGTATTCGTGATGAGAGCGTTACGAAAAGTGTAATCGCGCGAGGCGAATGGAAGTTGGGAGGGAGATATAAGGTAGGTGGAGCTAACGAAGTTTAATATTTTATTATTTGACTTAAGGGGAATCTTTAATTGCCCTATTAATAAAACACAGATGTTTTAAGAATTACGAATCGCTGGTACCTTCACTTTTAACTATAATTAAATCATTAAAACAAATATAATTTTACCGTGTAAAATGACGTTAGTTAAACATTTGAATAAAATGAAACAAACCTGCACGTAGTCGGTGGTGCCCCTGGCCGCCAGCAGTTCCAGATTGAACTTGGAGTTTGTGAACATCATGGTGAAGAGCTGGTCGATGTTGATGGGAAACTCCTCCTGGAGAATGAGCCTCCCCTCGTGTGCTACCGTGCACTTCTCACCTTCACCTTTGCTGGAGAATTTTTAGAGTTCTCTATTACATCAATAAAGGAAATTTTCATATTAAGTTTTTTACTTCTAAAGATTACAGCAGCTAATAAGCATATCGTCCACCCGATGGTCACGAGATATCGTACTCTATCGACGCCTGCAACACAAATTACAAACGCGTTTCCGACTCTAATTTACTCTCCGCGGGAGCTCAGAGCACCTAACTTACCACAGGAACACAACACTGCTTGAGAGCAGTATTATTTAGCTGTTCTGTTGTTTCTGTAAGGTCGAGGAACTTTCCCAGTCGGACTGTTCCAAATTCCGAGCAGGATATTTCCTGATGTGCCCTTTTTTGTTTACACAGGGACAATCTTCAATAAGATGATGGGTCTTGGGGTAGACCCGGGTAATGTGGCATTCTTACCCACTAAAACCCCTGCGATGGCCGTCTTCAAAACGAAGTTGGAAGAGCTACGGGATCGCTCTCCTAGCTATATTGAACGTAACGATTGGATTGATATCAAATCTTCATCGTTGTGATATGAAACTTTGTATAGTTGGGTGCTGTAAAGGACTCGCTATAGACGGCACCACGGTTGCTTAAAATCGAATAAAATCATATCAAATTGTCGATTCGGCTGGAAATCGTTCCATAGCTTAGTTGGCTAGAGCACCGACAATGTATGTCGGGTGTGCGGGTTCGAATCCCTCTGGATCGAAATTTTGATATGATAATATATACAATAATAACATTTTACAATAACAAAAGATGTTGCACCAACTTGTTGTGCTTGTCCGGTTCGCTCTCGCTAGAGTCTGACATGTCCGTGGGCAGAGTGTCACCGGCCTCTTCCTCTCTATCGCGGAACTCTGAATCACCGTTCGTCACTAGAAATAATATATTTAATATGTTAACATTACGTCTACGATACACTGATTCAGAATTTGAAAAGTTTTTTGGTAGACTCAAGAGCTAATATCGAACTCAACAAAACTTTTAATACCAATATGATGCCTGATAGCGTTCTATTTACAAATATACAATTTACATTTTTAAAGTATTTAAGATAAAGCAAAATATATTTTCTTTCTTAAGCACTAAGGCAAACTGATTGACCGAATTAACTGACACAGCTCAAATCGCAGACAGTTTTTACTCAAAAATAAATAGTAAAAACAATTAATTTGAAAAAAAAAAAATAAGTTGAAAAAAGTTATAAGAACGTGAAGTGTAGGCGACAGTCCAATTTAAATAGTGTAGTGTGTTTCTGTGTGTGTGTGTGCGAGAGCATGTGAGTGTACGTGATGTGCGTGTGTATGTTTATGTACCAAAAATAAAAAAGCTATAGCTATATCCAAACCAAACTAAAAATATAATTTTTTTAAAATATATTTTGTATACGGAATTTAGTTTACATATTGTATACTTGAGATACAGACTAAATCTTTGAATAGAAAAAATGTCAGTTTTTTTTTAAATAATTAAAACACAAGATTTCATAAATCGTGCCGAAAAGATCAAGTTTTAGATAAGAAAAACAGTTTATTGATCGGATAACTTACTTAGAAATATTGGACACTGTTACATACAAATAATAAATAAATAAATATCTACACAATACACACACGGTCGTCTGTTCCTAAAGTAAGCAACTTAATGCTTGTGTTATAGGTAACAGCCGACTGGTCTAGCTACATTTTTTTTTCGATAAACATACTTAAAAATATATAAATGAATATTACACCCAGATTTGGGGTGGGAATCGAACCCACAACCCCCGGAGCAGAAAGCAGGGTCACTACAAACTGCGCCAACGGGCTAGTAGTAATAATACAGACAACTACTTTAAATTGATAACTTTTTTCGTTTTATAACAGGGGATTCCCCAGTCATAAACAAATAGTTGGCAATCATTTGTTAGCGCTGTGGTGACAGCACTGACAGAGATCCCCATTAATGACTGTTTGAATAAGATACACAAATGTTTATCTTGGTATAGGTGTGAGTTTCCCGACCCACGAACGGGGGTATAAAGGGGTTTGACGTTTGACGTTTCGGCGAAAATGTCTTCTGTAGCTCTTGAACGGATGGGCAGATTTCGATGTAAAAAGGTTTTTGCTTTTTTTTAATGTGAAAAAGATATTCCTGCGCTTATTTTGATATAAATCAATCCAGCATTTGAAAAGTGTTAACTCTTTTACAAATTAATGTAAGATATTTTCAGCATAAAATGGAATTATGGTTAGGGTTTTTTTTATTTCATTCAATAGTAATTTATTACGCGTTTTTCCCGTGCAAGCTGTATCACTTAGGGGAGTACTTAGTCATGTTTAATAAAGAAATCGATTCAGCAAATTGAAGAGATTTTTTAACTTAAAATTCAATAGCTATTTACCTTCGTCGGCCATCTCAATACCGTCAACGAACTCGCCGGGCCAAAGTTCTTCAGCCGTCGTATCGACAACTACAAAGCCACCCTCATCCCTACACGAAACCTCCTCACCACCCGTATAAACAGACTGTACAGCACGATTTAACATTGGTCATCACAAAAACATCCCACATTGTCCTAAATTATGATATTAACAATAACGATGATATTGAAATTCTTGACTATTCTCTATTTTTTTTTCTTACAAAAAAATACAAAAAGCGGCCGTATCACTAAAGAGCGAGATTTTAACAATATCGTCAAAATTATTTTAAGTTTTGCAATAATAACTTTATTATATTTCAATAAAATAAAAGTAAAACTAAGTTTTAACACGATTTTAAAACAGTAAATAAAATTTTTAAACAGTACTTTTCAGTTAACTAAATTAATTTTTTTTTTTTTATTTGAAAATCGTACGCACTTCGCGCGTAATTCAAACTGCCGTATAACCGGCTTAACACACTTGATTTATAGTAAACTTCTGTACAATTAATGCTTTCGTATAAACAATAATATCAAACTAAACATGTATATAAATGTGTTTGCTCAGAAACAAGAAACGATTGTTCATAATGTTTTTTTTTTTTTTTTTTTTTTTCTTTATTTTATTTAGGGATTCATAATGTTACCGGCGAAACAACTTTATCACTAATAGTCCGGGATCCCTAGTACATTTTTTGCACTTGATTACTATCAAGCTAATTTTTCCGGGAGTAGCTTCATTTTGATGAGACGAACAAAAATTTCCTCTACGAAAACTCTCGATTGTGGTAGGTAATAGAGTTAGCAGGGGATAGAGCAGCAGTGAGCGTAGGACCGGGACAACGTACCACGCAATTTGTAGGACAATATTACTATCAAATTATATAAATATTAACTAACTAAAAGAAAAAAAAACAGAAAAATAAACAATTTTTGATGATCTTACGAGGTCATCAAATTGATGACCTCGTAAGGTCATCAAAAATTATAACTAACCAGCTGATTTGTCTCATTAAAATGAAGCTACTCCCGGAAAATTAGCTTGATAGTAATCAAGTGGAAAAAAATGTACTAGGGATCCCGGACTATAACAAAACTATAAAAGAGGTCTTATTCGACGATAGCTTATCTCGTTTTAAATGGCAACAAATTAAATTACCACTGTAGGGACTTCCTCGTTGTAAGCATTTAAGCAATGTATACAAAGTTTAAGAGGCGGTTATTTTAAATCAGGGCTTGGTAACGGAACGTTACCTCTGACGTCACTAAATAAAGATGTTTTTGCCGACACCTCTTAGATGTTGCCGGTCCGTGCAAAAATTTTGCAACTCGACGCGCGATTATCGCTTCATCACGCCCTGTTTTGAATATAAACATGATGACTGTTGGCTCAAATAACCTCACTCTCACATTCCTGAAATATCAGATTGTATTTGACGATCTTGTAATGCTTGTATTTCCTGTCTTTATTTACATCATGAAATTTTTTATTAAATGATACAAATATTTTTTTCAACAAGCAACTCAGTATAAAGTTATTACCCGAGAAATAAAATCAATAACGCATAACAATTTAGGCGAATACCTTTGCAACGATTTAGGGGAATCCCAGTAAAAAAATTAGAGTTGCCAGTACACCAAAATTTATTATTTACGGTGAAGGAAAAATTAAAATTATATGATCAGAAAATTCAGTTTCTTTTATCATGTCATAAATAATCATAATATCATTATGTTTTTTCATATCAATATGTAGTGTGGAATATAATATGTAAGTAAACGTTTTTTTATTATAGATTACGGAGTTTTAAGTAATAAGTGCTGATTTATAGGCAATTTGTCACAAGAGTAGTAATGGTGTGTAGTTAGTAGGTACAAATTGTGGTGTAGCAGTGTTCTATTAGGGTAGTTATTTTTTTTATTTTAAGTTATATTTTATTTTACATATTTTAATATTAGAACAAAATACAGACAAAAATTTCACAGACTTCGATATTTATAGGTTACTGTCTTATTTTTTTTTTATATTAAGATTTTATATAAATATAATAATAAGTCTGCAAACAAGCGTACGGCTCACCTGATGGTAAGCAAATACCGTAGCCTATAGACGCCTGCAACACCAGAAGCATCGCAATTCGCAAGCGCGTTGACGACCCTATCCCCAATTCTCCCAGGATCTCTGGTCACCTTACTCACCAACAGGAACACAATACTGCTTGAAAACAGTATTATTTAGCTGTGGTCTTCTGTAAGGTCGAGGTACTACCCCAGTCGGGCTGCTCTATTTTTTGAGCAGGAAATTTCCTGCTGTGCCCTACCTCAGTAAATCACGGTAGTATGCAATCGGATATTTTCTAACTATGATCATATGTCCGCTTAAGCGGGTCGAGTCATGTATTGTATTGATCTTTGACGGGAACTTGGGGAGACATGTCCAGTAGTGGACTGTGATAGGCTAAAGTGATTATGATGATGTGGTAGTGTAGTGCTGTAGTGTAGTGTGGTAGTGTAGTGTGGTACTCACAGGGTGGCGTGTCGGCCGCTCCCCTCCCCGAGCCGCCCCCCACCCCACCCGCCTCCATCGACGAGTCTACAGCTTCCTGTACACAACGTTCATATTATTATATCAGCTGTTAGCGGTCCTCTATAAAATAAATAACGGCATGTAACAAGGGGGATTTTTTTCTTATTTTTTTTTTAACTTGATAGCTAGTTCTTAATTTTTTTTCATGACGATAAAAAAGTAATTCTCACGTACATAGAAGCCTTTTTATTATTACATATACACATATTTATTTATTTATAGAAATTTATAGTTTCAACAAAAAAATTCGTTACAGGATCGCTAAAAGTATTACTTAGTTTGACAAAAGGGGGAGGTCCTTTCCCCCCAAAATGGCAAAAATGTTGCGTGATGTATTTCATCATAAAGTCAAGTTTTGCGGTTTTTATAACCACGGTTGGCAACACTGACGCAGATATATCTATGTCAGCTAGTTTAAAACTGACAGTTACAGTGCGCGAGCGCAGTTGCCGGCGCTTTTTAGGTTTGTACAATGCGTTTATTAAATGTAACAAGGATAATATTTTTATATACGAAGAGAACATATTTTGTATACAAAGACGAAAACGAGTGTGCTTTAGACCACACTGAAGTAAAACTTACGAAACGTAACTCTCTCTCTTTCTATCTTCACTAAATTATATCTCCCTCTCAACTTTCGTTCGCCTCGCCCAATCACACTTTTCGTAACGCTATCGTCACGCATTCACCAGCTTTCTCACCAAGTCAAGCGTGCGTATAGAAGTTTTACGTAGATACATTGATCCTAGTTGTTATCATAAACAGATATAACGAAGCTTACTAAATAGTAAGGGGATCGTGTGGAACTGGAGATACCCACAGAAAAGCAAAATCGATGAGGTCCAATATTTAGGAAACAATGTATGGAAAGGTAGCCTTTGTTTAACTGTGGCATCTTTTGTGGATGATTATTAAACAGGACCGATATATATCAAGCAAGTAAAATAGTCCAGCACTTCTAGTTAATTAAAAAAGCATAATACAAAGTAAAGGATTATATTGGTAATTCAGAATCGATAACTTTGTATAAATGTCTTCGAGTAGCACTAGGGCTGGTAACGGCTATTTCAACTAACTGTATTATTAAAATAAAAGACAACTAAGCCATTGAATTTATAGGAACTCACATCACAAGTCATAATATAAAAACTTCACACTGAATCCACAAAAAAAAAAATTGTTGTCACAGCGGAAAATATTTCAGATAACTGCAACCAATTTTGCGTATCTGCGCCAGAAAGTTAACAAGTCTCAAGTTGCTTGCGTATTTAACAAGTAACTAATTAGTGATTAGTGAACGTGTGTCAGTTCGGACGTTTATTTTCAATACATATAATAAAAATGTAACGGATCGGTGTCTGTAACGGATCGGTGTCTGTACATGGAAGATATATGAGAAAAAATATTAATAGGACCTTCATCAACGCAAATAGCACCCAAAACAATTATTGTTAGAATGTTTGTCTGTTTGTCTGTGCGTTCATAAATAAAAATTGCGTGCGTACAAAATACACATGTCAGAAGTGAAACTTCTTTGGCAATCTAATTCAAAAAAAATTACAAAAAAAAAACAATTTAAAATACAAAAAAAAAAACATATTGAACAAAAAAAAAAAAAAAGAACCTCACGCGGTGTTCCCAGGCGGTCACCCATCCAAGTACTGAACGCCATGACGCTGCCGCGTTACCAGTCGCTCAAATTTTACCCCTCATCATGCGCCTGAAGAAGTTTCACTTCAAAAAGTTACGCCAATTTAAAGAATCACGTTGAACACGTAGTCACTATTCCACGCGGACGAAGTCGCGGGCACGGCTAGTCTCTAATATAATAGAGGTGAAGTCCATGTTTGAACGCGCTAATATCAGGAGTTAAATCTCAAAAAGCCTTGAAGGGTATTGAGGAACATTTAAGATTAACTACGTCACGCTTTGTTTGATGCAGTAATCTTACTTGACAACTTGAGTCTTACGCACCGGCGGTCTCAGGTTCGATACCCATATTTGCTTCTAATCTAAGTATCCATGTAATAGGGTCCTTGTTTTTCATAGTAGCGAAAGTGGAGCAGCTTTGTAGATTAAGCTGGTATTAAGGGATTGAAATCTAAGCTGTACCTGATAGGATTTGAGCTTGTGACCGGTTATACAAAGAATTGTTTAAGAAAATTGATCACACATAGCTTGTGTGAGCTTCGCTGTACACATAATTATATTTAAGATTACTAGAAAGGTAGTTATGGACACTCCTCTGGGTAATATGTAAAAAAAATGCGTGTGTACAAAGTACATATAGTAGAAGCGAAACTTCTTTGGCAAACTAATAAAAAAATTAAAAAAAAAACTTAATAAAAAAAAACTAATCCAAAAAAACGAATTAAAAAAAATAATAAATGAAAAATTCCATTCCATCTCCATCCATCCATCTAACTTACATCTCCCTCTCAACTTCCGTTCGCCTCACCCGATCACACTTTTCGCAACACTCTCGTCACGCATTCACCAGCTTCAAAAACATATTTACCCTTAAACTAGTACTCCTCGTGAAAATCTGTCTCAAGCTATTTCTATTAAAGCCATGATTCGCTATTAAATATTTAGAATTCATTTTCCCACCAAAATATATAACACAGATTCAATTATTTCTCAAAGACAAACTTTTTACACGAATATTTTGTATAAAAAAAAAAAACACTGAAATGAAAGCAAAAGAAAATATTTTTCGTATGTCGTTCGTGAGTCAAATTTTTATTTCGTTCATAGTCAAGTAATCTGCAGTTATCAAAGATACGAGATATCAATGCTTTTATCAACATATCCGGCGCGAATCAAACATTGCACGGACGCGTGAATTGTTAAAACACGTGTTGTTGTATGAATGAAATGTTATGTTTTAATTTAATGATACAGTTTCTTGGTATAAGCTAAGGCCTCATTTACGGAGACGCGGGGCGTCGCGCGTCGGCCGTCGCGCGTGTGTCAAAATGTATGAAAATGAACGCGTGTAAAATCGCTTCTCCGTAAACGCACTCATCCAACACCCTACATTTACACGAATTTAGTGCGGGCCGCGCAAAATATCGCGACGCGCGACGCGCCGCGTCTCCGTAAATGAGGCCTTAGGGCTTCCAAAGTATGGGAGTGGGTTTTAAACATTCATACAGGGCATATTATATGGTTTTCGCGTGGGGGGGGGGGCTAAGAAGGTATTGTGCCCCGGGCAAGAGTTAGGCTCGCTACGTTACTGAATCTATGACTCCAAGAAAATACGAAATATGTACAAGAATAGTTTAGACATCAGAAACATTTAACGGTAATTAAAATCGTATGTACAAACACACAATTTACTACTGGAGATTATTGCTATAAAAAATCCCACTAATTCCCTAATGGGTTCCACGCAATAATAACATTATCTAAATACAAAATACACAACATGGAAGACAAGAAAATCACTTGAAGTATTATATTTAAAAATATCATCAGTAAGGAGACACATTTCCTATTCTAAAGTTATCTAAAAGATATTGGGGTTGTAGTTTCTGAATTATTAATTTTTTTACCTCAGGAACGTCTAGTATCGCGATGGCGTCAGGTCCGTCTTCGTCAGAATCGAACCCAAGCTCCTCGCCGTAGCACGTGTGTACCTGACAAAAAAGAACACAACTTTTAGTTTAGATGGCGTTCATTTCATTTGAAGAAAAAAAAAACAAACAAAAATATTTTATATAAATTATCTCTTATCCACACAATATTATCCTTATATTACTCTATTCTTACATTTCTGATCGGAAACTCCGTAGTTAATACAAAATATATGTATAAATATAATAGCTGAACCAGCCACGCGTTGCTGTGGCTCAGTATAGTGCATTTCACCTAGGATGGGTACGGTGACAAATGTCAAATTAACTCTATAGTGAGGTGACGACCATGCATAATTAATTTATGTGATTCGATTATCGAGTATGTAGGACCCTATAGTCCCTCAAGGAGAGTTTAGATAAGACACTGGCTCACTACTACCACACTGGAGCGCAGGCGCACGTCCGCTCCGAACGGCGTTCGTCACTCGACTACCCTCAGTCCGTAGGTGTCTACCTTTATACACTCTTACCCCCTCCAGTGTGGTACGTGAGACAGTGTATTGTATTCATTGTATTGTTACGTGTTAGGGTTCGAACGATTTGGAGAGAAAGACCTTCTGACTCTTTTAGAGACTTTATTCACTAGCACTAGGTCCGACACAAGCACTAGGTACAACACTACGCACTAAGTACAAACACTAATCACTAGGTACACACAGTAAGCACTAACAATGTCCGAGGTCGTAGCCAATGTCGTAGGTTTCCGCTGGTATCACTTCTTGATCACTAGTATTCACTTCGAAGTCGCTTCGTCGTTAGCTCAAACTGAACTGGCTCCGCTCGGCCTCAATCGGCCTTTTTATACCGGGCCGAGCCTACACCCAGACAGTTCTAGAACCTTCGTGCGTGTACTCGATCCTGAGTTCATTCACCTATATGTCCTCTAGCGCCATCTAGTATTGAGTGGATGTTTCACGTTGTCTTTGTAACAAAGTGGTTTGTACAGCACACAACGTGGTTCCTTCGCTCCCCGCTAGATGGCGCAAGCTCCTTTTTTGTGTACTCGTAACACTACTCCCCTCTTAGAGATGCTCGTCCCGAGCATCGTTGTTACTGCCATGGTAACGCGCCAGACGGTCTATGTGTACCACTTTGAATGTCCCTCTTGGTTGCTTTTGAATTCTATAAGTCACATCATTCATTCGGGTAACCACTTTGTATGGACCGTCCCACTTGGTCTGCAACTTTGGAGATTTCCCTTTCCGGCGGGTTGGGTTATGCAGCCACACTAGTGACCCTTCCTCGAAGCCTCTTGTGTTCGATTTCCGGTCATATCTGGTTTTCATGTTCTCGCTTGACTGTAACCCATTTTCCCGGACCAAGGCGTGTATGTAGCGCATTTTTTCCCTTAAATTGCTGACATAGTCTTGTACGGTCTCTGGTCCCTCCGGTGACCCTCCTGTCAATAGGTCTACTGGTATTCGTAGTTCTCTACCGTAATTGACATACGCCGGGGTAGCTTTTATGCTCTCATGCTCGGCGGTTCGGTACGACAGAAGGAAGAGTGGTATATACTTGTCCCAATCCTTTTGTTTGTCGTCTACCAATTTCGCCAAATGTCTCTCAAGGGTCTGGTTAAATCTCTCAACCATTCCATCGGACTGTGGATGGTACGCGGTGGTCCTCGTCTTATGCATGCCCAAAATTCTGCACACTTCCTGGAACACTTGCGATTCGAAGTTCCTGCCCTGATCAGAATGGATTTCTAGAGGCACACCAAAGCGACATATCACTTCTTCGACTAGCTTAGAAGCGACTGTTGTAGCTTCTTGGTTCGGTATGGCGAACACTTCGGGCCATTTGGTGAAGTAGTCAATGACGACCATAAAATACTTGTTCCCCGATTCCGTTACAGGAAATGGCCCAGCTACGTCAACTGCAATTCGTTCCCACGGTGCACCGACGTTATACAGCCGCAGCTTCCCACGGCTCCTGGTCTGTGGTCCTTTTACAGCAGCGCAAGTAGTACATTTGCGGCACCAATCCTGTACATCATCTCGACAATGCAACCAGTAGAATCGTTCTCGCACTTTTGTTAAAGTCCTCTTGACACCTAGATGACCTCCTGATACGCCATCATGTACTTCACGGAGAACATCTGGTACTCTCGCTCTTGGGACAATTATCTGAAGATGGAACTCTCTACCGTTAGTCTTCTCCCATTTCCGGTAGAGTATTCCGTTTTGAAGTATCAGACTGTCCCATTGCGCCCAGTACGCCTTAGTGACAGCGCCAGTGGGTGCAACCTCACTCCAGATTGGTTTTACTTCACCCCGTTTCTTCCATGTGATGATGTGCCGAAGGTCGTCATCTCTTTCTTGAGCCTCCCTCATAGCATCATTCTCCCAGAGACCCAAAGGACTTGTTCTCGTTAGCTTTAATGCTACTTCATTAGATTCCTGCTTAACACAATGTTTGCAGTCTTCCGAACACGGCCTTCGTGAGAGTGCGTCAGCGTTCCCATGCATATTTCCGCTGCGGTGTTCCGTCTTGAAGTCATACTCCTGAAGCTGTTCAATCCATCGAGCTACTTGACCTTCGGGGTTTTTGAATTGCAGTAACCACTTCAAGGCTGCGTGATCAGTTCGCAGTAAAAACTGTCTGCCGATGAGATATTTGTTGAAATGTTGTAGCGTCTTTACAACAGCCAAGAGTTCTCTCCTTGTAACACAGTAGTTTCTCTCTGGCTTGGATAAAGATTTGCTGAAATATGCAATAACAACTTCTCTTTCACCCTGTTTTTGAGATAACACTCCTCCAATGGCCGTGTTGCTTGCATCCGTGTCGACTATGAACTGACCTTCAGTTTGTGGATAGCCTAGGATTGGTGTTTCACACAGATGTTTCTTCAGTTTCTGAAAAGAATCTTCACAAGTCCCGTCCCAACTAAAATGTCGTTTATCTTCTGTCAGCCGATGTAATGGCTTGGCTATCTCTGAGTATCCCTTAACAAAACGCCTGTAGTATGAGCATAGGCCGAGGAATGCCCGCACTTCGGTTTTGTCCTTAGGGGTAGGCCATTTTTGAACTGCTTCCAGTTTTTCCGGGTCTGTCTGGATTCCATCACTGGAGATAACATGGCCGAGATAATTGACCTTATTCCTGAATAAACGACACTTTTTCGGGTTCAGCTTTAATTTGGCCCCCTCTATTTTGGCGAAAACTCGCTCCAAGTTTTGCAAATGGTCCTCGAAGTCACGGCCGATAATGATGACGTCATCTAAGTAGACCAAGCAAGCCTCTCCCACTAAGCCTGCTAGTACACACTCCATGAGTCGCTCGAATGTGGCAGGTGCGTTGCACAATCCGAAAGGCATGACGTTAAATTGCCATAAACCTTTACCGGTCGAGAAAGCTGTCTTCTCCTTGTCTTCTGGATGAATTTCCACCTGCCAGTATCCAGATTTCAGGTCTAGGGTCGAAAACCATTTCATGCCACTCAGGGTATCCAAAGTGTCGTCGATTCGAGGTAACGGATAACTGTCCTTCTTGGAGACATCATTGAGACGCCTATAGTCCACACAAAACCTCGTACTGCCGTCTTTCTTCTTCACTAATACAACAGGCGAGCACCACGGACTTGCAGACGGTTCAATAATCTTATTCCTTCTCATGTCCTCCAAAAGGCCTTCAACTTCTTTTTCCTTAGCGATTGGTATCCGTCTTGCTCGTTGACGAATTGGTCTCTCGCTTCCGGTATCTATCCTGTGTTGAACCACCGACGTTCTTCCAAGGTCCCCATCGTGACTGGAGAAGATATTCGCGTAGCGCTGTAAAAACTTCTTAGCTTTCATGCCCTGCGAATAAGTTAGGTTTCTCTTGCAGTCATCGAGCAGCTCAGTCACTATTCCGTAGTTGTTGCTGTTTGCTGAGTCCGCGCCTGTTATCGAACTACACTTTTTCATCCAGACGACTTCCTCGCACTTTCCAATGACGTCACCTTTGTTCAAGCAGATCTCGCGATCACCAAGATTAACAACCTTGACCACAGCGTTACTGCTTCCACTAACAAGGGTTCTTGCCGTCATCAGTTTTTGCGCCGACGTCTTGTTAGGTGTGTCCTCGATCAACACGCATCTGTTTGACTTCTGCTTTCCAGCTGGCGGCAGTTTCACCAGCACCTGAGCTTCCGCTCGTCCAGGTATAATGACTTTCCTTATACATGCGACTTTCCCGCAGGCACCTCCGAGAATGAAGATTTCTTCTTCACCACACCTGAAAACTCCGTCAGCGACATTAATTCTGCAGTTGTGTTTCTTCATGAAATCCAGACCCAAGATGCAATCATCCATAATCTCAGCCACGATAACGTTATGGGAGTATGAGGACCCCCCTACATACATCGTAACTGACATTTCTCCTAGGACGGGTATTGGCTGACCGGAGGCCGTAAGAAGCCGACAGTTAATTCTCCTCTTGTGTCCCCTTGCGGCTTTTACCAGATTTGGGTTCACTATTGTTCTAGAGGCTCCTGTGTCTAGAGTCATTTTGCAATCCGTCCCGTTAATAGTCCCCTGAATCGCAAGACTATTACCGCTGCATGCCTGGGAGATAACAGTTATCGGGGCTTCCTCCGCGTCAGCCAGTACTCGCCCCTTAGTCCTGGCTTTTATTCGTTTCCCTGATCCCGGGCAGGGGACGAAGCCCCTTGCTTCGTCAGCTCTTCCATTTGATCCTCGATCCTTTTCATCCTTGCCAGATGGGTCTCCTTCTGCGGGCAGTCGAGCTGGAGATGGCCCCTCTCGCCACACTTGTAGCACATGACTCCATATCTTTTCTTCGTAGGAGCCTTAATCTGCTTGACTTCCTCAGAGACCTCGCGGATCCTATGGGTCTGCCGTACGTCATGGCGAACAGCCTCGACCTCCAAAGCATGCGCCAATGCTTCCTTTAGCGAGGTATGGTGACGAAGCCTCACTGCAGCTCTGACCTCCAGGTCTTTGATTCCGTCGACAAATGCTTGAACAATATTCGTGTCTACCGTCTTGGTGTCGGCTCCTGGGTGTGCCTTCCTGACGAGTTTTTCAATTTCCAACGCCCATTGTTGAAGTCCTTCTCCGGAGCGTTGGACTCTGTCACGCAGTTGGGCACGGAACACGTGTTCAAGGTGTCGCTCCCCGTATCTCGATTCAAGTGCCTCCATCAGGTCTTGGAACCCATTTCCTGTATGTGGCAGTGCTTCCAAGACAGACAAAGCTTGCCCTCTGAGCGCAACAGTGAGAGCGGTCAAGCATTGTTCTTCCGTCCATCCGTTGGCAGTAGCAACAGTCTGGAATTGCTGACGATAAGCGTTCCACGAAGTAGTGCCGTCGTATGGCGGCACTTTCACCCTTGGTCCTTGCGCAACTCCGGTAGTTCCACTAGACATTGCGACTCCCGTGGTTTCAAGGCGTACCACTTTCTTCTGTAGTTCAGTGAGGCCGGTTTTCACATTTTCGACATCCAATCCTAACCCGGTAACTTGTTCTTGCACTTCGTCGACATCTTTTCGAAGTTTACCCACCGTATCACTAACATCTTTTATAGCCAAAAGCGCTTTTTCTTGGAGGTCTTTTTGGTGCTCTTGTGATTCTTTCATTGCCTCTTGTGATTCCTGCAAAGCGCTGAGCTTGCGTTCTTGTGATTCTTGCATTGCCTTCTGTGATTCTTGCAAAGCGCTGAACTTGCGTTCCATTAATTCAATCAAACTTCCTAATTGAAGTGCCACTTGAGGGTCTGTAGAAGGTATGGTGCTGCTGGTGGGCGTGGCCTGTCCGGTGGGCGTGGCAAGGTGGGTGGAGCCAGTGGGCGGGGCCTGAGCCAAAGTGGGCGGGGCCTGGGGGGCGTGGTCAGTGGGCGGGGCCTGAGGGGCGTGGCCAGTGGGCGTGGCCTGGTAGGCGGGGCCAGTGGGCGGGGCTTGGCCCACAGTGGGCGGAGCTTGGCCCCCAGTGGCATCCGCAGTTCGTTGTGCCCTCGTCCTGACCCCCTCCTTGGGGTTCTCTCTCGGAGTCAATGGCATCTCCAAATCTCACTTCCGACACCAGTTGTTACGTGTTAGGGTTCGAACGATTTGGAGAGAAAGACCTTCTGACTCTTTTAGAGACTTTATTCACTAGCACTAGGTCCGACACAAGCACTAGGTACAACACTACGCACTAAGTACAAACACTAATCACTAGGTACACACAGTAAGCACTAACAATGTCCGAGGTCGTAGCCAATGTCGTAGGTTTCCGCTGGTATCACTTCTTGATCACTAGTATTCACTTCGAAGTCGCTTCGTCGTTAGCTCAAACTGAACTGGCTCCGCTCGGCCTCAATCGGCCTTTTTATACCGGGCCGAGCCTACACCCAGACAGTTCTAGAACCTTCGTGCGTGTACTCGATCCTGAGTTCATTCACCTATATGTCCTCTAGCGCCATCTAGTATTGAGTGGATGTTTCACGTTGTCTTTGTAACAAAGTGGTTTGTACAGCACACAACGTGGTTCCTTCGCTCCCCGCTAGATGGCGCAAGCTCCTTTTTTGTGTACTCGTAACAGTATGAATACAAACACTACATTGATACAAACACTATATCTACATACACTACAGAGTACAATTGCGGTTAACCTTTAATCGATTATAAAAAATATATTTTTAACTGCTAATTAAAAATTAATTTTCGTATTCCCGAAAGTGGACAACCAATTCCCGGGCTTGACTGTTTAAAACGGTCTTCTTTGTTCTTTTCGGCATTTAACAGAACAGAACACACACACAAAATGGAATAACTAACAAAAAGTAGAACAACAGAATAGCAGAACTTAACAACAATAAAACAGCAACAAATACAAGTATAACAACAATAAAACAGCTACAAATACAACTATAACAATAAGTGAGTTGACTCGATTAACAAGATGGCCGTTTCGATTATTTGTTTTTGCCGATTACTACGTGTCAATCCCTATACATTAAACGTTTCGATTCATGCCTCTAATTTTAGGTTATTATTTTTCTGTACCTTTTTTAATTTGTTTCAAATTTAAAAACGCAATAAATTGGGTATTATTAAATACAATTCAATCTAATTAAGCATTATTGTTTGCTTTAGAAATTAATTGGTTATTTTTAAACATTAATATTTATCTAATTTGCTGAAAATAGTGAGAGTGTATTGTAACATATCAAATGCCACCGTATCCATCCTATGTGAAATGGATTATAATTATAATAGACTAGCTTCTACGCGCGACTTCGTCGGCGTGGACTCCGCTCCTATTGGTCTTAGCGTGATGATAGTTAGCCTATAGCCTTCCTCGATAAATGCGCTATCTAATACTGAAAGAATTTTTCAAATCGGCCCAGTAGTTCCAGAGATTACCGCGTTCAAACAAACAAACAAACAAACAAACAAACAAACAAACAAACTCTTCAGCTTTATATATGTAGGCTACCTACGCTGTTGTTGATATTCACCTACCCTCAATCATTCTATTATTCGAGTCGTTCTGACGTGTATGTCAGTACCTGTGATTATTCGAGTCATTCTGTCGTCGGCTAAGGCATTCTTGGCTCTGGCGTGGTGCGGTGCACTTGTGTATCCTGCTAGTAGCTTAACCTCGACTCTTCTAATAGTTAGTTTGTGTACACGAATTAATTGTTACTGATTGGGCAACTCGACCGGTGGTGGTGAGTGCCAATGCGCATTGTTAGGCGGCGCCGCCGTAAACCAACACTCGGGTCACAAGTCCCGGGCACTGCGTCGAGTTGTCTCTCTGCCACGCGATAGACGGTACCCGCTCGGTGAGTCCATTGAATACTAAGTAGTGTAATTATCTTGTTTTAAATTACATTGTGAATTAACCAGGCCATCCGTCCTACTCCTCACTTCTGATTCCTACATCAGAAGTGGGATGCAACCTTAACGACCCACATCGCGAAAGCCGTGCGCCGAACAATAAGCAGTGTGCAATTAAGTTGCAATATTCCGTAGTGATCGTAGGTACATCGATATTTTAGTTCTTTTCGGTCGTTCTGTTGTGTTCTTATCGGTGTACAAGGGTTTTATTCAGTGTTATTTGTTGAATTTAATTTTATAGTTAATGATTTTTGCTAATAGATTTTGCGATTCTGTTTTTATTTCGATTCAGTTACAATATTAGATTGTGAGTGTGATTGTAGTGCAAGCTTGCAGCGCGTTCTAGGTCCAGATCTAGCGAAAGGCAAAGCGTATCGAACGGATTCGTTGCGTACTATCCGAGTTTTTAAGAGTGAATACTCATTTTTCATATTTCGCGACAAGGTCCACCCTCACTTTAATGACTCTCTTCGCTTACGGTATCGAAGCTATTTTTCGGAAACTAGAACATATCTGTTTCCATAGGGTAGTTTTAAATAATTGTAATTTGTAGTATCCTGAACTCAGTTCAAAGTTAAAATATTAAATGATGCAAGCGTAGTTGTAGTATTTAGGTTGTTAAAGTTTTTGTGGTTACCCACTTGTTTGTGATAAAGTGGTAATATCGTCTTAGCTTGAGTATTTCCGATTACCCGAATATTTTTTTGTGTTTGTTACACGATATATCTTACACGATATTTTAACTAATATTATTTGTCGAAGTACCGAAAGAGCGTAAAATTAAAGACTCCATCTTCCGAATAGTTAATACTAATTTTCTGATTTAGTCAGTCACCATTTTTATCATCTACTGGCGGGATTGTTATAATTTGCAAGTGAATAAGCAGTTATTGTTTAATTACGTAGTTTTAATTATTACGTGGCGTATAAGTGATTACTGTGATAATAATAATTAATTCGATATAGTTAAAAGTGTGTATCGTGAACTACAGATTTGAAGTGAGAAATGAGTGTTTCTTTGAGTTTTAGTCTTTTTCTACCTTTGATTGATTTATTTAAACTGTTTAAAAGTTGTTTTAGTTGTTCTGTTTAAGAACGTTTAAATTACAGAGAGTTAATTGATAACACCTTGGTATAATCGTAAACCTATTACAACAATAGTTATAGGTAGGTCACCTAAGATTAATAATTTTGTTTATGAGTAGGTAACTATTGAAAATTCTTACTATATTCGTTTGTTTTCTTTTAACAGTTCAAGAAAATTTGAAATTAGTGACTCCCTCACACGTTACCAATTTGATTTGAAATCGATTTTAGTTAAGAAGAAATTTCAATCGATTTAATGAAATATTTTTAGTTAAAAAAAAATTAATTGTTCCTTTATTAGTTATTTTAGTTAATTACGTAGCTAGTTTGTTAAATAAATGAGTAGACAGGTGTATGATTTTCCAACTTGATTTCGACTTTATTAACCACGCGTTTTAAAGTTAAATGACACTAACGCGTGAGTAGTACATTTTAAGGCAGTCGTTGTAGGTAACTGTTGAAATTCTTATGTTTCCATCTGTGCTAAAAATTGTTGAGTAACTTTGCGAAGCAAGGGTTGTAAATGGAACTGTATGATTTCGATAATTCCTTCATAGAGACAGCTAGGCTTTTTTAATATCCTATTGGCGATTTTGTTCTGTTACAAAATGAGGAGCGTAATCAAACGAAACTTGATCCGAAATATTGAGGCCCTTTTCACGTAATAAAAGTTCTCGAAGGTAATCGGTATACCCTTAAAGCTTAAATTGTCAACGTACCTACAAATTTGCTCACGAAAGGTTAAGAAAAATGCCAGCACGTCATGTACCAGACGATATTGATGTAATTTATGATCTTGTTGATAATGATGATGTTCAAGTTTAAGTAGAGGGAGAAACTCGATTGATCAATTCTATCGACTGTATAATGTGTTCAACCGTACCAGTCTAGTTATTTAGTAGTCGTAGCCCTGTAGAAGGTGTCTCTTGGGGCAACCCAAGAGTTCATGGGTGTGCATTGTGCGTTTAACTCTGGCGGAGGTAGTGGTGTTTGATACCGTAGCGTGTAGTCACAAGAGGTGACTGACACGGGTGATCCATTCGATTGATATGCGTACTGAGATGTATGTGACTGACACATGTACTGTGATTATTCTTCGCCTAGAGAGCCGTGGTGTTAGAAGTCTTTACTCGAGGTTTTCGCAAGCTTGTTGTCGAAGTAGAGTACGTCTATAGTTTTGGCTGTGATGATTTCGATGGTACATGGCTGTGGTATTTGAGTGAAGTGATTAGTTATAATTGGTTTAATGACAATATTATGATTCAGATTATTGTAAAGTTCTTGAAACAAACTAAGTTTTGAGCGTAGAGTTTGTCTACTTTCCCCTTTTACGTAGAGTTTGACTGAGTATAAAGTACTGTTGCGGCCTTTCTTCTACTCCAGGTTGACCATGACACAAGGGCGTGTGCTAGCAGGATGGTCGTGACTTGTCCTTTGTTACTTATATAGTTTATTAATTGAGGTGAAAACGGTCCACACTGACCTATACTGGCCTATTCTGGTAATAATTAGTTAATTCTTGGGTTTAATGGCTTTCAGTTATGCCAAAGAGCACTGTCGATTTTGGATAATTAGCAATCCCAGAATAATTCAGATACTATGACTGCCAACTCTGATACTATGACTGCTACATCTGATACTATTTGTAACAACTATGATACTATGATATTTTGTGCGATCTGAACCTGTCAACATTATGATACAAGCTGATGTTTACAGAACTAACTACAGTACTTAAGAGATGAATGGTAAAATGGAAAAAAAAGAGACAATTAATTTCAGTAAATGAGATAAGTTTAAGAAACAAAGGTGGCAAATTAACTACGAGTATATAATAAGTACTAAGTGATTAGTAGAACCGATTTAGTAGTAGTAGTAGTACTAACTTGTGTAACTTTTGCCTGGTAAGACTGAGGAAGAGACTAAGTTCTATAATGTTTTCGACCTCATTGACTTGATCTCATGACTCTTACACGATGTAGAAATTCACGCTGAACTAGACAGAGCTGATTAGTAGGTGAGAACGCTTTTTGGTTTGCATTGGTCGAAAGGACAGTGCCATCCGGGCCATACCGTGCGCGGTTGGTTGAAGGGATGCACCCGTCCGGGCCATACTGTTGGTTTGCGCTGGTCGATAGGACAGTGCCATCCGAGCCATACCGTGCGCGGTTGGTTGAAGGGATGCACCCGTCCGGGCCATACTGTTGGTTTGCGCTGGTCGAGGGGACAGTGTCATCCGGGCCATACCGTGCGCGGTTGGTTGAAGGGATACACTCGTCCGGGCCATGCTGTTGGTTTGAGTTGGTCGAAGGGACAGTGTCATCCGGGCCATACCGTGCGCGGTTGGTTGAAGGGATACACCCGTCCGGGCCATACTGTTGGTTTGTGCTGGTCGAAGGGACAGTGTCATCCGGGCTATACCGTGCGCGGTTAGTTGAAGGGATACACCCGTCCGGGCCATACTGTTGGTTTGTGCTGGTCGAAGGGACAGTGCCATCCGGGCTATACCGTGCGCGGTTAGTTGAAGGGATGCACCCGTCCGGGCCATACTGTTGGTTTAGGTTGGTCGAAAGGACAGTGTCGTCCGGGTCATACCGTCCGCGGTTGGCTGTGAGGACACACCCGTCCGGTCCAACTTGCTTGTTTGTTGTTGAGAGAACTAACTGAAGACCAGACTGTTTGTAATGATGAGTGATGCGCTGCTGGAATCTCACCTGCTATAGTGGGTGACGATTTAGACCAGCAGGTTTGAATTGTAGGGGTTTTCCTATTGTAAAACTAGACTAGTGTTACTTACCATATTGATATGACTGTAATGATGATGATGTTAACCATATTCAGACTGGTGTGACTGAGTGACTTACTAACTGAAACCAATTATTTCTAGTCGGAATGTCCAGCTTGGACGGAATCAGATATTAATATGTTGGATAGATTTTTGTCAGGATAGTCGAGCGATATTTTGTTTTTGCTTACAAATACCTAAGATTGTAATAAATAGCGCGCGAGGACGCGCGCAAATCAGGACGGCCGTGTAGGCTACCTACGCTGTTGTTGATATTCACCTACCCTCAATCATTCTATTATTCGAGTCGTTCTGACGTGTATGTCAGTACCTGTGATTATTCGAGTCATTCTGTCGTCGGCTAAGGCATTCTTGGCTCTGGCGTGGTGCGGTGCACTTGTGTATCCTGCTAGTAGCTTAACCTCGACTCTTCTAATAGTTAGTTTGTGTACACGAATTAATTGTTACTGATTGGGCAACTCGACCGGTGGTGGTGAGTGCCAATGCGCATTGTTAGGCGGCGCCGCCGTAAACCAACACTCGGGTCACAAGTCCCGGGCACTGCGTCGAGTTGTCTCTCTGCCACGCGATAGACGGTACCCGCTCGGTGAGTCCATTGAATACTAAGTAGTGTAATTATCTTGTTTTAAATTACATTGTGAATTAACCAGGCCATCCGTCCTACTCCTCACTTCTGATTCCTACATATATTAGTATGGATTGATTCAATTTTTTTACCAATTCTTTTGATATACGGCGCCATCTACCGGATATCTGTGCAACTTAGATACCAAACCGCCATCTATTAGGATTTTATAGAACCGATAAATACACTAGTCGTATAGTAAAAATTTAATTTGCAATAACAAAATTGAGATCAACGTATTCTTAAAATTCACAGGAAAGTGGACATAAGGTGCCAATCAAACCACTAATTGCAAATTTATGCTACGTTTCGATCGTTTATTTGATCTTCATCGGGCATCTACAAATTTATACACATGTGAGAAAGCTGTATGTAATTAACAATGTATATATAAAACAACAACAAAATAAAAAATTTATATGTCGGAGAGTCAATGCAGATAGTTATTAATGTCGGTACATACGTTATTCGTCTACCCTCACTCATTCTATTATTTGAGTTATTCTGACTTGTAGGTCGGTACCTGTGCTGTTGTCGACATTCATCTACCCTCTATTATTCGAGTCATTCTGCCGTGTATAAAAGACCGATGCAACCGCAGCTAGGGCAGTCTTGGCTCTGGCGTGGCGCGGTGCACTTGTGTATCCTGCTAGTAGCTTAACCTCGACTCTTGTAAGGGTTAGTTTGTGGACACGAATTAGGGCGCCTTCAAATTAGCCGCGCGGCGGCAGCGCGTCTGCAGCGCTGCTGACGCGCGACGTTGTAAATGTATGTAAATAACAACGCGCGACAGCAGCGCGCCGCCTTCAAATTTGTCGCGCTGCTGTCGCGCGTTGTTATTTAATACATTTACAACGTCGCGCGTCAGCAGCGCTGCAGACGCGCTGCCACCGCGCGGCTAATTTGAAGGCGCCCTTAATTGTTACATTCTATTGTGGGCAATTCGGACAGTGAAGGCGAGCGTTAATGCGCATTTTAAAGGCGGCGCCGCCTTAAACCTAGACTCGGGTCGCAACTCCCGGGCACTGCCTTGAGTTGTCTCTCTGCCACGCGATAGATCCAGTACCCGCTCGGTGAGTCCATTTAATACTTAGTAGTTCGGCCTCTACCCCGTTTCTGTGTAACTATCTTGTGTTAAATTACATTGTTAATAAACCAGTTCGGTCATCCGTCCGTTCTTCTCCTACCTACTTCCGATCTGCGACATATATCATTTTTTTACAAATAACTAATGGACGCAATGACAAATAATTGAGATCAATAATTGAGATAAAAACTACCCTATCTCCCAAGTTGGACCAAATTACAGATGCTTAAAAAATTTGATAAAAATTGGTTCAGTAATTTTGCCTAGAAGAAATTCTGTTGGGCTGCCAGACGAGCGTAATTTTGTAAGTTGTGAGTTTCGCTAGCAAAATACGTGTCCCCCATGCCCCCCACGCAACTCGGTTCGATCATGCAATTCGGTCGGATTATGCGTGTGTGTCGGCGCACAATTCATTTTGCGTCGCCGTGTGGCACGAACTGGCCGAATGTATGAAACCGAATGCTACCGAAATTACGCGACTCACAACTCACAAAATTACGCTCGTTTGGCCTCACCCTAATATTGAATAAAATTCATGAGATCAATAAAACTGTCGAAAACCGTTATTTATGGGTCACTTTGTCTTATACGATATATTGATTAGCATAAAAATGAATAAGCTTTGAACTCGCAAGCTATATTAAAATAATTTTTAAATTACATTTTAAGAGATAAATAATAGAGACGACGCATTGGTCACAGCACTGGTTTGTGGCTGTTGCGCTGGCAGTTGCGGGTTCGATCCCCGGACATGACAAACGTTTGTATTGGACATACAGATGTTTGCCGTGATATGGGTGTTTGTGCAGTCCTTGGGGGTCTCGCCGCCGTGCCTCGGAGAGCACGTTAAGTCGTCTGTCCCGGTTGTTATCATGTACACCAGCCTGATAGCGATCGTTACTCATAGTAGGGAATATATCCGCCAACCCGCATTGGAGCAGCGTGGTAGATTACGCTCCAATCCTTCTCCCACATGGAGAAAGAGGCCTATGCCCAGCAGTGGGATATTACAGCCTAAATCGTATATAAAATAAACTGATTGTCGCTTAGTACCTACACATTTAAATGATTAGAACAATCTTACCTAATTCCTCAACTTAATATCACAAATTAATAATAAACTATTGAATCAAATTCCTGTTACAACGGTGTGATCTTAATCAACGAGATGAAGAGACAAGTGTCCCGCGGGGCGCAGCATCCCACACTGATCAGTATGCCGGCCTTGATCCCAAACACTTATGTACCGACAGATCGCCAATCAACTAGGAAAATTTACTTTTCGCAACATTTCCTTATTTTATATTTCATTAAATTAAATTTCAAGATGATAAAACAATTTGTTGAAGTAAAACTTCTTTACGCGCGCGTGACTTGGGGAGTAAGCTGGTGAATGCGTGACGCTAGTGTTACGAAAAGTGTGATCGGCTGAGGCGAACGTAAGAGAAGGGGGAGATACAAGTTAGATGGAGCTAAAAAGGTTTTACTTTAGTCGTGAATTTTGAAGATCGTAAGTAAAAGTAAAGGGAATGAATGGGGGGGGGAATTGGGGATAGGGTCGGCAACGCGCTTGCGATGCTTCTGGTGTTGCAGAAGTCTATATCTATAAGCTACGGTAATCGCTTACCATCAGATGAGCCGTACGCTTGTTTGCCGACCTAGTTATATAAAAAAAAATATCCAAACGCCATCTACCGAGAACTCCAGTGTAACAAATTTATTTTCACTCACAATAAAGTAGGTATATAGAAACTTAATATAAAATACATTAAACTAATCCAACATCAAATGCCACATCAAATTTCCTTCTCAGTTTCGCGTCGCATGTCGTTTGAAGAGATTTTGAATTTCTAATGCGGCTAGCGTTAAAAACAACTCGCTCTGGATTCGGACCAATACATGCGCATACTATACATTCATTACTGAGACACTTGCGAAACATTCCACACTGCCTTACTACTGACTAGGGAACTCTTTATTTATTACTACTTTATTGCACAATATATTAAAGAATTGTACAAAAGGCGGGCTTAATGCTAAAAGCATTATCTTATGTATATATTATATAAAAATCAATTGCTGTTCGTTAGTCTCGCTAAAACTCGAGAATGGCTGGGCCAATTTGGGTAATTTTCATCTTGAAATGTTTGTGGCAGTTCAGGGAAGGTTTAAATGGCGAGAAACATAAATAGTATGTAACGGAAAATACTAAACACGACGATTTAATTTTCCAATACAAAATGTTCCTAGCGGAGAAATTTAATGTTAAAAACGTTGTCAATTGGTTGTCAAATATAGGTGCGTTCAGAAAGTGTTTTGTGTAGGTGATACGAAGTTCACCGGGCCATCTAGTTTATTATATTTATATATTTTTATTCTCTTTTGTCGTAATCATGCGAATCGTAAAGCCCAAGCCGCCATATTCTAACTTTGAAAACGTAAATTTGGACTGACTTAACAATTCAATATTAATAAAAAAACGAGTGTGCTTTAGGCCACATGACTGTAGTGAAACTTCTTTAGCTTCATCTAACTTATACCCCTCTCAACTTCCGTTCGCCTCGCCCGATCACACTTTTCGTAACGCTGTAGTCACGCATTCTCCAGCTTGGCTTGGGGAGTAGCCAAGCGTGGGTAAAGAAGTTTTACTTCAAAATAAAGAAAAGTAATTTTTCAGTCGTGCACTTTTTAATTGTATTATGTATTTATTATTCGGTGCAGGATTATTCACAGATGATAAAGATGTATGGACTTAGTGACGCTGTATTTCATGCAAGATATTACCAAATTTGTATTGAAACACAGTTTTTTTTTTTAAAAGACTAACTGCGGAGTTTCTTGCCGATTCTTTTCTGCAGAATCTATATTCCGAATTGGTGGTAGCTTTATTTTTAACAATAATCCAAATTTTAATTTGTAAAATGACGATCCAAAGATGCTTTGGAAGTCTATTTGAACGAAGTTATTTCTGATTTTAATTTTATAACACGTATTCGGTTATGAAAACGCAAAAGTGTAGAATTATGAAAAATACGAGGTACACATGTCAGAAGTGAAACTTCTTTGAAATACTAATTAAAAAAAAACTAATTTAAAATAAAAAAAAGAAACTGGACCAAACTGGACCAACCAAAGACGTAGGCCTTTTTTTAAATTAATTTTTTGCTTTTTTGTTGGATGAGCTAGGCCAAACGCTGGCCGGCCTAAACGAGTCCTCCCGACGAGTCGGTCTCGGTATGAACTTGGACAAAACGAAAGTTATGTTTAACAACCAAGTCATACCGAGACCGGTATCGGTTGACGGTATCCTTCTCGAGGTTGTTCAGGATTATGTCTACCTTGGCCACATCATTCAGCTGGGCCGAAACAACTTCGAGAAGGAAGCTGATAGGAGGATTCGGTTGGGCTGGGCGGGCTTCCTCGAGTCTTCACTTCGAAGATTCTACAATGCTTGAAGACAAAAGTCTTCGAGCAATGCGTCCTGCCTGTGTTGACATATGGAGCCGAGACGTGGACACTGAGGAAGGGACTGGTCCACAAGTTTAAAGTCGCTCAACGTGCGATGGAACGGGCTATGCTTGGGGTTTCTCTCAAAGATAGACTTAGAAACGAGACTATCCGCGAGAAAACAAAAGTAACCGACATAGCCCACAGAATTACCAAGTTGAAGTGGCAGTGGGCTGGTCATCTGTGTCGCAGGACCGATGGCCGCTGGAGCAGACGTGTACCCTGGAGTGGAGACCGCGTCTTGGCAAACGCAGTGTGGGACGTCCTCCGGCCCGTTGGATCGACGATCTACGTAAGATTGCCGGTGTAGGCTGGATGAGGATTGCGGAAAATCGGGATGTCTGGCGCGAACTTGGGGAGGCCTATGTCCAGCAGTGGACTGCAAAAGGCAGATACAATGATGATGATGATGAATTAGTTTTTTAATTGTGATTATGCCTACTTTTTTAAATTAGTTTGCCAAAGAAGTTTCACTTCTGACTTGTGTACTTTGTACGCATGCAATTTTTTTTATTTTTTTATTTGTTCAACAAAAAATAAATATACTTGATATATCATTACAACCCCATTCTTGTTAATGGCCGACCGTAAAGAAGTTTGTCCACGTTTGCCCAAATTTCTCAATAAAACAATACATTAGTGATGTTAAGTGAGGTAGGGCACAGCAGGAAATTTCCTGCTCAAAATATGGAGCAGCCCGACTGGGGTAGTACCTCGACCTTACAGAAAACCACAGCTAAATAATACTGTTTTCAAGCAGTATTGTGTTCCTGTTGATGAGAGCAGAGCTCCTGAGGGGGATTGGGGATACGGTCGGCAACACGCTTCTGGCGTTGCAGGCGTCTATAGGCTACGGTAGTCACTTACCATCAGGTGAGTCGTACGCATGTTTGTCGACTTAGTAACATAAAAAAAAAAATTCGTACCCACGCCCAGATCTCCTGGCTGGAGATGGGCTGGTCCATGAGCGCGTTCTGCCAGATGCGGAACAGCATCAGGTACGCCTTGTCGCGCCCCGAGAACGACGTCAGGAAGTTCTTCTCCGACTCCGTGCATACCAGGATCGCGTTCGGAATCACCTGCGGCACGACCATCAACTATGAGCCAACTATTGATACCAGTGTACGTGTATATGTACAATCTTATATTCTACTAGCTTCTGCGCCCGACTTCGTCGGCGTGGACTCCGCTCCTATTGGTCTTAGCGTGATGATACATAGCCTATAGCCTTCCTCGATAAATGGGCTATCTAACACTGAAAGAATTTTCCAAATCAGCCCAGTAGAACCAGAGATTACCGCGTTCAAACAAACAAACAAACAAACAAACTCTTCAGCTTTATATATTAGTATAGATTGTAATTTATTCTAATTTATATCTATACTAATATTATAAAGCCGAAGAGTTTGTTTGTTTGAACACGCTTATCTCTGAAACTACTGGTCCGATTTGAAAAATTCTTTCATTGTTAGATAGCCCATTTGTCGAGGAAAGCTATTGGCTATATATCATTACGCTAAGACCAATAGGAGCGGAGCACCAATGAAGAATGTTTCAAAATCGGAGTTTTCTTTTTCCTTTTGAGAGCTTCCGATGCGTGCGCTGCGTAAACAGTTAAAGTTTCGCAAAACTCATGTATGACAGAATTGTTCATATTCCACGCGGACGAAGTCGCACGCAGAAGCTAGTAACAAAAATTTCTAAACTTCCTAACCGCTTTTCTATGGTCTGTACTATACTCAATGGTTGTCTGGAAGAAAACGCTCTTTTAGCGATAAGACCGCCTTTGTACATCTTCCTCTAATTCTACTACTATTATTGTTTGTATCTTTTAATGGTGTGCAATAAAGAATATTATTATTATGAGCCAATAATATGAGTTTGTTTCTTGTTTGGCAGAATTTTGTGATCGGGTTGGTGACCGCAGGGCTGGCTTTGTCGCACCGAAGACGCGACTATCCCAGTAAATACTTACATTTTATATTATTATTTCATTTACTAAAACTCTAAAATGCTTGACACAAGTCACAACTATGACTCACTATCCAGTCTTTCCTAATTTTTCTATTACGTAACCAACACAGTCACTCTCTCATTTTCTCCCACTCTCCTATTTCCCGAATACTTACCAGTGCAGTTTTCTCCTTAGTAATAGCAGTAACGTCCTTCCATCGTAACGTTAGGCTAGTTTCCCAGCCAAAAATGCTAGCGTAGAAACAGAGATAGCTCTGAGACGCATACAGCCTCCCGTGGACGAGGATATCTCGCTGGATGGCGCACGAGTAATCTGCGAGGAGTGAGAGTGAACTGAGTAAGTTCTAAGTAAAAGTCGCCAAACAAGCGAACGGCTCACCTGATGGTAAGCGATTATCGTAGCTTATGACGCTTGCAACACCAGAAACATCGTAAGTGCGTTGCCGACCCAACCCCTAATTCCCCCCAGGAGCTCTAGTCACCTTACTCACCACAGGAATACAACACTGCTAAAAACAGTATTATTTAGCTGTGATCTTCTGTAAGGTCGAAGTTCTTCCGCAGTCGTGCTGATCCAGATTTTGAGCAGGATATTTCCTGCTGTGTCCTACCTCAGTTAAAATAATCTCGACCGTATTATTTGCCATTTAATTTCATACACTTTACAGATTATTAAGGACTAAGAAATTGCTTGGTTATATATTGTAAACTGTTACAAAAATAATATATAAACTACTGCTGCCAGCTTAAGAAATAATTCTAGAAATATGATGACCTTAAAGTTACGACATTATAATTTAGGAGCTTAAATTTTCATTTCATTGGGAGAAGGATCGGAGCCTAATCCACCACGCTGCCCCACTGCGGGTTGGCGGATACGAAAAATAAATTATAAGACACCCAAAATATTAAGAGTTATCGCACCTACCGACTATGAGGCGCTCGTCATCAGGCAAATCCTTGAATAGCCTCTTGAAGTCCTCACACTTGCTCTTGTACGTGGGGTACAGCGAGTTGTACCAGCTCTTCTTCTTGGCTCGGACCGCGCCTCCATCCAAGCGAGATCCAGAGTTTGAGGTCTGTATCTGATCAACAACAAAAATAGCTTTATTCAAACATGCTTCGAAAGCAGAAACAACAAACTTTTTTTAACTATCGTTAAAAGTGAAGCAATCGCCCATTCGAAATGGAGATTCTACAGAGAAGAGTCGGCAAGATAATCCGCAGTTAGTCTTTAAAAATACTATATACAATGTGTTTTAGTACAAAATTAGTAATATCTAGCATGAAATATGTACGTCACTAAGTCCACTCATCTTCATTTGTGTATTTTGTTTTATTTTATTTTATTTGGAACACCAACAGCACATAAGACATTATAGGAGTACAAATTGGACATTTCAACTCAAGGTACAGGGTATTCGCATATGGTAAAATTAATATGGTAATCATTATGGTATCAATAATGGTTATCCTTAATGTAGCTGCACCGAATAGTCAAATGTATAAATATTTTGTAACCATTAATTATATATCCATAAAATGTTGACGTAAAGTTAATATCAGCGCTTAATATCTGATTGAAATTGGCTGAAGTTAAAAAGCAACATATCCTCATAAGTTACAAGACAAAACAGAGAGGATTTATCACATAACTATATATAATGGAGATAGGAGAGAGAGTAATTATTCCAATGAGTGCTCAAAAAAGAATAGTGAAGTTATTTTTACGTGGTGAGGGTCCAGAGCTATTAGAAAAGTAGAATTAAGAAATGTTAGAATAAGCGACAAAATTTGGGCGGCCTTACAAACAATTTCAATTTTAGTTACTTTAAAAATATTTAGGTTTTTCTCATGTGTGGGTAACACAAAAATAAAAATAATACGAATTAAAAATAGCATGGTGTCGTCTCTTGTCAAACAATTCATTGTAATATGAAAGTTTGAATAGTTACTGGTGCTGTAAAGGACTCGCTATAGACGGTGCCACGGTTGCTTAAAACCGAATAAAAAAATCATCATATCAAAAATTCCGATCTAGCGGGTACATCGTTCCATAGCTTAATTGGCTAGAGTACCGACACGGTCTGTCGAAGGTGCGGGTTCGAACCCCACTGGAGCGAATTTAGTGATTTCGACAAAATGTCGAACTTTTACAGACTACTGTAGTTAGATTCCGGAAAAATGACGCAAACATTTTGCAAATACCGAACTAACTTATAAACATAACATTCTATAGATCAATGTTTACTTATATGAGCCATTACAGTCCTAACACAGGCTATAATTTGTTACAAGATACGGATTAATAATTGTTCATCCATTAAAATGGGGTGAGCCTTGCCAAATAGACTGCATATAGGACATTGGGTCTGTTCCAATGTGTCTTGCAGGCTTTTAATGGATCGATGGACTAAACCGAACTGAATCTGCTTGGAATTGTTCCACTTCTGGGCAAAGGTATTCCTTATCCTCTCCATATAGGAAAAGGGCAGGAGGATTTACTACGATGTTCCACTGTCGGTTGGTGGATAATTTTCCTACAATGAGTGACGATTTCTGTAAAGTGTTTATGATAACAACCAAGACTCTTGCACAAGGATATACAACCAGATCAGTAACAAACGCATATGTATATCTGCCTTGTTATAGGGGGAATGGAACCCGCGATACCGCGTTGAGGCGACTACTCGCACAACTACACCAGAACGTTTGTCGATTGTTCAACGATAACCCCAAAACTCAAAACAAAAATCAACAGAATGAATCAATACATGTATGCCTTATCATATATTATTCAAATAGAATTGTTAGAATGAGGTTAGTTAGGCAATTAATGTTATTTGTAGACTGGCTGTAGATAATGTATATATTAAATGAAAAGCTTTAGTTTTGGCTAGCCAGCTGTACCGCCTGTACCGCCTTTTCAATCTGTGCTGGCGAAATGGGCAAGTACCGGGAGACTGGTGCAAAGCCGTAATCGTACCACTATATAAGGGAAAAGGGTCACGGCAGGACTGCATAATTTCCGCGGTATAAGCCTTCTCAGCGTCGTCGGTAAATTGTATGCGAAAGTATTGATTGAAAGGGTTGTGAATGAAACAGACGAAAAAGTATGGGATGCACAAGCGGGATTTAGGAAGGGAATGGGATGTACGGATCAGGTCTTTTCTTTGCGATGCATAGCCGAAAAGTTCTTGGCTAAAAACAAGAAGGTCTATTGCGCGTTCGTAGATCTAGAAAAGGCCTATGATAGAGTGGTGAGGAATGAATTGTGGTCAGCATTGTCCGGGTACGGTGTGAGCAGTATCCTCATACGAGCACTGCAATCTCTTTATAGGAATTCTAGTGCTTGTGTAAGGATAAACGGGGCGTACACTGAATGGTTTAATATCGAAAAAGGTGTTAGACAGCGATGTGTAGCGTCACCGTGGCTGTTTAATCTGTTCATGGACAATTGCTTGGCAGAGCTGAAAGAGAATGAAAGTGGGTTGAGAATGAATGAGTTACTCGTCAAATATCTTCTCTATGCTGATGACCAAGTATTACTTGCGTCCTCAGCCGAGGAGTTACAGGAGATGATAACTGTTATGAATGAAGCTTTTGTGAGAAGGGGAATGAAGATGAATGTAAAGAAGACGAAAGTGATGGTGTTTGAAAGAAATGAGGCAGTGACAGACTGCAATATCGTGATTGGAGATGAACAAATAGAACAGGTGAATGAGTTTGTGTATCTGGGTTCAAAGTCTACAAGAGATGGAAAGTGTGAGAGTGATATTGAAAGAAGAGTGAATGCAGGAAACATGGTGAATGGAGCTTTGCACTCCTTTATGAGCAGTCGGAATGTGTCTAATAAGGCTCGTTTGGCTGTGCATAGGGGGGTGTTGGTTCCGACACTCATGTATGGAAGTGAAAGTTGGGTATGGCAGAAGAAACGTGAAAGCAGAATAAATGCAGTTGAGATGAGAGCGTTAAGAAGTATGATAGGAGTTAAACTGAGTGACAGGATAAAAAATAGTGAGATAAGGAAACGTTGTGGTCAGAAGATGTAGTGACAAAAATTGAGAAAGGTATGCTGAGATGGTTTGGCCATGTCGAGAGAATGAATGAAGAACGATTGACGAAAAAAGTGTATAAGGCGAGTGTGAATGGAAGTGTTGGAAGGGGTAGACCTAGGCGGACTTTTCAAGACCAGATCAGAGACGTCTTGAAAAAAGGCCAGGTCAAGAGTACCCTAAACCGTACAGCGTGTATGAAAGGAATAATGAAAGTGGATGAAGCGAAACAAGTATGTAAGGATCGTAGCAAGTGGAAAGAAGTGGTCTCTGCCTACCCCTACGGGAAAGAGGCGTGATTATATGTATGTATGTATGTAGTTTTGAGCGATAGACCATTTTCAAGTGTATATTTTTTTTTCTAATTAGTTTTAGTGAATTCAGGAATTGAGTCATACACCTAGGATCTCTGCTCTTACTCTAGTCACTAGTGTAACAAATGTAGGCATCCTCGATTTTGTTTTAAATAGTTTGGGTATATTTTAATACGAGACAGATTCACAGTTTATGCTGCGTCTATTTGACGTCCTTTCCATCTAGTAGTATATAAATCACTAGCTGACTACGCAAACGTTGTTTTGCCATATTATTAACCAAAAATCCCCCCGTATTGTAGCTTAGGGGTATGAAAAATAGATATTGGCCGATTTCTCAGACCTGCCCTATACGCACGCAAAATTTTATAAAAATCGGTTTGGCCGTTTCGAAGGAGTTTCGCAACAAACACCGCGACACGAGAATTTTAAATATTAGATTTAGTTAAAAATTCTAAACAAATTGTATACTTATAAAGTAATCAGGACTACATGAAGACGTTGTCCAGTCGTTTCAGAAAATTTCATGTCAATAAAACGACATAATGAAATCATTAGACGCCGCGTTGGCGCAGCGGTCACAGCACGCGTTTGTGGCTGTTGCGCTGGCGGGTTCGATCCCCGCACACGACAACATTTGTATTGGCCATACAGATGTTTGCCGTGGTCTGGGTGTTTGTGCAGTCCTTGTGGGTCTCCCCACCGTGCCTCGGAGAGCACGTTAAGCCGTGCGTCGGTCCCGGTTGTATCATATACACCTGATACTGATAGCGATCGTCACTCGTAGAAGGGAATATATCCGCCAACCCGCATTGGAGCAGCGTGGTGGATTAAGCTCTGATCCTTCTCCTACATGGGGAAAGAGGCCTATGACCAACAGTGGGATATTGCAAGCTGAAGCGAATGAAATCATTAGGAAGCCGATGATTTGCCACTGAGTCCGGAATGTAGAGTATGCAGATGCAGGCGGGGTCGTTAGTACCTTATAATTATCCCTTTGAGTTATATTAGCGATGTCAATACCGACCGGCACTTCATTCCCGAGCGACTGCACTTGTAGGGACGAATCGCTTTTATCACTCCTCTGAAAGATAAAATTTTATAATATAAATAAATAATCTTATCAAATTAGTGTATTGTCATCGGTCCTCGATAAGTCTACCAAGTTTAAATGAAATCTGAACGTTACAAGTGGGTCAAAATGAAGTCCAAAGGAGTCGGTTACAAACATATTAACAAACATACAGGCATTAATAAAAAGTGTGTAAAAGCGAGTGTTTGACAGAATTCCATTAAAGAAAATAAGAATAAAATGCAGTCAGTCTTAGTATTTTATTAGAAAACTAGCATTCCGCCCCAGCTTCGCACGGGTATTTAACAAAAAATTTAAAACAATTATTTTCCCTAATTTTTTTTTTTTTTTGAAAATATAATATAGCCTATGTCATCCGCGGATAGTGTAGCTTTCCAACAGTGAAAGATTTTTTCAAATCGGTTCAGTAGTTTCAGAGCCTATTCAAAGCAAACAAACAAATAATCAAATCTCTTTATAATATTAGTGTAGATTAGAATTTTTTCGGGGTCCCGAAACCCAAATAACACAAATACAAATGCCCTCGACAAACACTACAAAAATAAATCTGTACATTGCGTACAAACATTTCTTAGATAGATAGATATAGATAAACTTTTGCCTCGAGCCTAGCTTAGGCACCACCGCACCAGTCTCCCATAATATTAATGTTCATATTATTATGTACCTATCAAATGTCATGTTTACAATATTGTGGTGAGAAAAAAAAATAAGTCTTATTATTATTATTATTAGAGCGGATGAGCGGAGATCGAATCTGGGACCGCTACATAAATCCGTTGTCTAATTAATTACTTAACATTGATAGAGAAATTAGTAAATGATTTAGAAGATTAATTGAGATTATTTACTTGAAATTATCTATATAATTTTTGGCCATAATTGTATGTCAATAAAAGAAAAAGAAATACTGTGTTTAAAGATATCAAACATTAGCTTTAGGTGGCGTACACAAATTAAAACCTATCTACGAAACGACGTCACTACGAAATGTAGCTGTTTGAGAACCAAATGAGGCGTTTAACAAAGTATTTACTTACCTTATCATTATCTATATCCAAGGTACTGTCTGTATGTCGAAGCGATGGGGAGGGCGACCGAGACACGTTTCTGAAAACAAGAAAACACACTCATTATGTATACATAATTATATATCTATAAATAAAATATACATAATATCAACACAGCTAATTATGAATGAAGACTGCAGATATCCTGCTCTCTCTCAACGTAGCTCTACCACAGTATGTACACTACGAAACTGCAGTAATGAAACATGAAAGACGCGTGTAATCAATTTCAAGTAACCGCAGTGACGCAAAATTATTACCATCAATACTATAATTATGTATAATAATTTAAAAATTAAATTTACATATTAACGATTAAGATTAAAACATAATTAAAATATTAAAACTAAAAAGTCTAAAGATTGCGTACAAGTTATTATTTTAGTATTAGAATCGTTCGCACTTCTATACTTGCTGAAGCAGTATGACCTACTTAAGATTTGGTATCGATTTTACGTTTATTTTAATACGGTCTAGTGTATATAGAATAAAAGTAATGTCAAGGTACATAAATTAAATTCTTAACTGAGGTAGGGCACATCAGGAAATTTCTTGCTCAAAATATGGAGCAGCCCGACTGGGGAAGTACCTCGACCTCGGAGAAGACCACAGCTAAAATAGCACTGCCTTTTAAGTAGTGTTGTGTTCCTGTGGTGAGTATGGTAGCAAGAGTTGAGAAGGTATGGGGGTTAGAGTCGGCAACGCAATAGCAATTTTTCTGCTATTCCATTCTGGAGTCTATAGGCAGTATTCGGTTACTAACAGGCTGATCATAAACTTATTAATATATAAAATTGTATATTCCACAGTATTATTATTTAGAAGAAATCCGATTCACATTATTCACAATTTCCACTTTATATCTCAATTTCTTCATTATCATTGAACTGAGGTAGGGCACAATAGGAAATTTCCTGCTTTCCTCAACCTTACAGAAGATCACAACTAAATAATACTATTTTCAAGCAGTGTTGTGTTCCTGTTGGTGAGTAAGGTGACCAGAACTCCTGGGGGGATTGGGGATAGGGTCGTCAACGCGCTTGCGAGGCTTCTGGTGTTGCAAGCGTCTATAAGCTTTACTTTTTTTTTTTTTTTTTGATATCGCAGGGTAACGCATTTACGGGTGACATCCAGGACGCCCGGGTAGGCAGTCCTAGACCGTATGTCGGACTCAGTACTTGGGGGTGCTACTACCGCACTAAACCCCCTGCGGGAGCCTTCAGCCGCTTTAATTGGAGGGTCCCGGATCTGCAGGCAACAGGATCCCTCCAGCGACAAGCGTCTATAAGTTACGGTAATCGCTTACCATCAGGTGAGCCGTACGCTTGTTTGACGACCTAGTTATATATACCTAAAAAAAAAACACTATTGTGAAGTCGAACCAGGTCAAATTGTTCTTTCATTAACATTTGCTGATCCGAAGAAGCTAGTTAGTGACAAAAGTCGAGTTCTCGGAGTGCTCTCGTCTAGCGAATGTGAAGGACGGCCTCGCGAGGCATTGAGATGGAACCTTGGTGTCTTGATTAAATTGAGAGAATATGAAATACTTGAAGAACAAGGTTTTGAATCCAGGCTAGAGTGTCTGAGCTAGTATGGGTTTCGAAAACTAAGAATATATACCTGACTGACTAATGACCTCGTCAATTGTCTAAAAATATAACGTAGAAGTACTTCTTTAAGGGCGGGGTAAGGTATTTAAAAAAAAATTGCATTAATTTTTTTTATTTGACTGAATGAAAATAATCTCATGTCAAAATTTCAAGTCGATTGGAGCATAATTGTGTTTGCTCGCAAACGAAAAAAAACCGACTTCAATTACATCGACAAGTAATACAACGTAATAAGACGAAAAAATAGTCAAGTAAATACGCGCTATTAAAGATTACTCAAAAAGTTGTTATCAGATCTCGATATAATTTAAACAAGGCTACATGACAAGTATTAACTTTTGATTAAAGTAAGAATCATCAAAATCGGTACACCGAGTAAAAAGTTATTCGGTATAATATAACGTAGGTCGGCGAAAAAGTAGTCAAGTAAATACGCATTATTAGATATAACTCTTAAAGTACTTGTCAGATCTCAATTAAATTTAAATGGGACCACATGAGTCATGACACGCAGAACCTTTCATATAAAACAAAATTGATTGAAATCGGTCCACCCAGTCAAAAGTTCTGAGCTAACATACATAAAAAAAAAAAAATACAGTCGAATTGAGAACCTCCTCCTTTTTTGGAAGTCGGTTAAAAATTGACGAAGTTATGATTTTTTTTTATACCTCTCGGATTTTATACCTACCCCACCCGAGCTAGTAACTATTTAAGTATTAAAAATAAAATTAAAAGGGAAAACTTCTGTATTCATACACACACGCTCATAATTATACACACGCACGCAGACATACATACACACACCCATAAGCATAAAAACACACGCACACAACGAGAATAGGTTATTATTGTGATTAATACTAATTAATTAATTAATTTTATTGTTTAATTTTAATTTTATTGTTTAAAAATTAATTAATTTAATGTTTAATTTTATCTTAAACCCTTTTATTTAATAATTATATATAAATTAGTTTATATCGGCTTGAGCTTTGTCGCTGATGAACTATTTCTATTTTCTTCTTGTAATTGTTTTCCTAGCATCTGCGATAGAAGTTTTTACTTAGTGCAGATGCCGTTGGTAATAAGTGCCTATGTATAGTTTATTGGAAATGAAGATTATTATTATTATTTACTAATCTGTGCCCGAGCGCCCTATTGCTATTGTATATATTACAGTGCTATTTCCCGAGGTGATCTCTTGATATGGTGTCCACGTAGGGAATGCAATCCCGCAACAAAATTTTAATCCCGGTATTCGCGGGACTGAGAGGTCTAAGTCCCGCGGGATCCTGGTATTTGCGGGATCCCGCATTTTTTTGAAATTCATTGAGAAAAAGGCGAAATCCTGTATCATAAATGCATCTAGAACTAAAAAAGAAACAAAAATATATTATTTAAAATTACGTATTGAGAAATTAATAAAAATATGTAATTAAAGAATAAAAAATTTTAAAAATAGACATTAGGTAGTTTAGGCATTATTTTGAAAGTAACTGGGCATAAAACATAGCATGTTAATAGTCTTGTCTGCCAAACTCCTAACTTTATATGCCAGATAGCCAGCAGCAGAAAACGCTCGTTCTGCTTCAACGCTTGTGTGTACAACTGATGATAACGCCTTGTAGACGATTTGAAGATATTCGCCTTTTAATCCACTAGACTCAAACAAATTCATTTCTTTCGCGAGAGAATGAACTCCGGAATGAGTGCGACAAGTAGTTTTAAAACTCGATAGAGTTTAAAATGTTACGTATTTATTATCATATCAAAATTTAGATCCAGCGGGATTCGAACCCGCACCCCCGACATACCATGTCGGTGCTCTAGCCAATTAGGCTATGGAACGATGTCCAGCAGAATCGAAATTTTTGATATGATTTTATTCGGTTTTAAGCAACTGTGAATGGAAGTGGTGAAGAAACCGGAAACGAATCCCGCTGGATCGAAATTTTGATATGATAATAAATAACATTTTATAATTTCCTCATGAGTGGGAAACACAAAAATAAAAATAATACGAATCGATAGAGTTTGTTCAAGTTCATCTCGAAGAGATATCGGTTCAGGCTCTACAGTTTCAGCTTGCATCATTGCGGCCACTGTAGCAAGAGGTAAATCATCATGATCTTCGTCATGAGCCGAATCAGTTCGCGCGCTTTCGCGTGCCGAACAACACAAGGCGTTTACCGTTGCGCAATCCCGCTAATCCCGCGGGATCCCGCTCGATTTATGTGCGGGACTGGTCCCGCAAAAATAGTGCGGGATCCCGGTATTTCGGGATCCCGGTATCCCGGTATTGCAATCCCTAGTGTCCAGTATTGGGACATATTTAAGAAAACAAGTAAACTTTGTTTAACGTATTCATTTCCTAATTTAAAAAATATACGACATATTTATACCTATATATCAGCTTAATAATCGTGTTATCGAGAAAAAACCGACTTCAATTACATCGACTAGTAACACAACGTAAGGTAGACGAAAAAATTGTCGAGTAAATACGCATTATTAGAGATGACTCACAGAGTACTTGTCAGATCTCGATTAAATTTTAATGGGATCACATGACAAGCACTGCCTTTCGATTAAAAGAAGAATCATCGAAATCAACCCACCCAGTACCTAAAAAAGTTCTGAGGTAACACACGTAAAAAAGAAATAATCGAATTGAGAACCTCCTCCTTTTTTGAAGTCGGTTAAAAAAGTATAATTTATATACAGGAAAGAGTGGCGAAATCATCTTTCGTATGTATGCATTATAAAAACCCGTCAAACAAAAATAAATGAATGATTGTACTGGGAACAGGTCTTTGAACATGAAGATAAAAACGTTAATTGAAGCTCATCATCATGGGGCCATTAAAATTTTGTTCAGCTCTCTCATTACAGAGATTACTGAGCGTCAAATAAAAAAAAAAACTTGAAAACTCCCCCTTTTTATACCAAAGCAACTGTTTTATAAAGTAACTAGATTCTGCCCGCGACTTCGTCAGCGTGGAACTTTTAAAGGGGAACAATTCTGTCATACATGATTTTTGCGAAACTGACTGTTTACACAGCGCACGCAGCGAAAGCTCTCAAAAAGAAAAAAAAACCCGATTTTGAAACATTCTTCATTGGTTCTCCGCTCCTATTGGTCTTAGCGTGATGACATATAGCCTTACTCGATAAATGGGCAATCTAACACTGAAATCATTTTTCATATCGGACCAGTAAATCGTGAGATTAGCGCGTTCAAGCAAACAAACAAACAAACTCTTCATCTTTATAATATTAGAATAGATTTAAAAAAAAACAATAAATTATTAAAACAAAGAACCTTTTTTTTAAATTTTCGATTTGACTACAAACTAACAATAAACAAAAGAGTATAATATGCGTGTTGTGTCAAATACATGGTAGTGTGTGTATTTTTTTTAAATTGATTTAATGTATTTTTATGCATAATTAAAATTTTTTTTTTTTTTTTATGTAACTAGGTCGGCAAACAAGCGTACGGCTCACCTGATGGTAAGACCGTAGCCTATAGACGCCTGAACACCAGAAGCATGGCAAGCGCATTGCCGACCCTATCCCCAATCCACCTCAGGAGCTCTGGTCACCTTACTCACCAACAGGAACACAATACTGATTGAAAACAGTATTATTTAGCTGTGGTCTTCTGTAAGGTCGAGGTACTACCCCAGTCAGGCTGCTCCATATTTTGAGCAGGAAATTTCCTGCTATGCCCTACCTCAGTATTAGCATTCTGCACTCCTTCTCTGTATAAAATATAAGTGTGCGAAATTTCATACTCCTCCGTCCGCGAAATTTTCGTAAAAAAGGGGAACAAAGTTTTTGCTTTTTTTTACATGTCATTAAACTTTTCTTATCGATAACAGAAGATATCACACAACAAGGTCGTTTTGGTGACATGTTCACGTACAGTGGCGATGACGATGGTGATAATATAAGATAGGAGAAAGATAATAATCTAATTTAGGAAATCTACAATTATTTTAGAAAAGAAAAAACAGCGCGCGTACAAAGTACACATGTCAGAAGTGAAACTTCTTTGACAAACAAAAACTAATTGAAAAAAAAATGGCAATGTCACGCGGTGTTCCCAGGCGGTCACCCATCCAAGTACTGATCGCACCCGACGTTGCCGCGTCACATTTTCTCTCAAATTTTACCTCTCATGCGCCTAAAGAAGTTTCACTTCAAAAACATACATTTATATGTTTCCTTAAAATTAATATTTTACTAGTTTGAGTTCTATAATTTCATTTAAATCAGAGAAAAAAAAACAGAATTTTAAATTTTTCTTTCATCGCTGATCTATCCATCTTTGCTAATCTCTTGTCACTTCTGTACTCTTCTAAACTCAATCGATCACGCTCCTTCATTGAGGATTGATGAATACACAGTTCCTTCGAACCTTGCAGATATCCTGACAAAAACCTTCAAAAGTGACGGGCAGAAAACACTAGTTTACTTTTTGAGTCGAGAAATGCCGGTGGGGAACGTGAATATACCTTTTTTTTTTACGTGGGGAAAATCCATCATGGATACCCTCCGGCGCGGGGGCACCAGAGGGTTATGTCAGACTCCTACTGACCAAAAACCATCCACGTGTGAGCAGACATCCGCCTAAGTGGGGCGAGATGGGGTCGCGTTAGCAGTCTATACCTACTACTAATAATCAATAGTCAAGTATCCTAACGTCGTAAACGCCCCGTTTACGCAACTGTCACACCACTGATTTGTGGCTGTTGCGCTGGCGGTTGCGGGTTCGATCCCCGCACATGACAAACATTTGTATTGGCCATACAGATGTCTGTCGTGGTGCCTCGGAGAGCACGTTAAGCCGTCGGTTCCAGTCGTTATCATGTACACCTGAAAGCGATCGTTACTCATAGTAGGGAATATATCCGCCAACCAGCATTGGAGCACCGTGGTGGATTAAGCTCTGATCCTTCTCCTACATAAGGAAAGAGGCATATGCCCAGCAGTGGGATATTACAGGCTGAAGCGATGTATCCTAAACATATCTAGCATCACTAAGCGATAGCTCAATAAAATTACCACAAAGTTTGGTTACAGCTTTCAGTTTCTTTCAATTCATATTTAGCAGATAACAATCAATCACAACAGACCTACTATTCAGACTAACAGACCACCAAGCTGGGGCTATTATTTATTGCGAACAATGAAAACAAAAGTGTCGAGAACCGAGTCAAGGTTGTCGAAAACTCGTAAAACTGTGAAGCTCGCCCGATTTCAAAGAGGTGAAAACGGCACGCGTCTCTGTTTACGAGATAAAATGTAAATATATAAAGTTGCTTATAAAACGGTGCATGAAATATGAATTTGCTTTAGAAGTGTTTAACATTAGAGCATATATGTATACTAGATGTTGGTGCGATAAAGCAAATCCCCTACTTTGTATATGCACTAATCCTCTTCAGATATAAGAAAACTAGCAGCGAAACCCGGCGTTGCTCCGGTTAAAATACATCGCAGAAACTTTCTAGACCATTACAGAAATTTTGAGATCTTTTCAGGTGTCCTAATGCGTTAGAAAAGGACAGAAATGTGTGTTTTAACATTTTCAACTCCAAACTTCCTTACTACCACCTGTAGTGCTATTCTGTAAGAACATTTTCGTGTCTCGACAGCGGAATCCGCGGTGAGAAATCAAATTCGTATTCTCTAAAACTCGACAGTCCCGGTAGCGCCACACTGGTGAGTGTAGCGACGAGTCGAACCCTGTTGCGTGAGAAAGTTGACATTAATAGTATGAGTAGGTTTGAGTATGAGTATCGGTATTCTGTGTTTACAGAATTCCAAATCAAGGTCAAGTGGGTTTTGCTTTCGAAGTGAGGTCTGTCACTCAGGTGAAGCTCGATATCGAAATGGTTTTTTACAGAATAGCACTACTGGAGACCAAGGGGTATTTACCACACCAACGGGAAGTGTATTGGGTTTGGTGGTGATAGAGAAAACCGTGTATTTACGTACAACAAAGCATTATATATATATATATATATATATATATGTATTTAGATTTAGATTACAAACATTCAGAATCAAAACTAAATGTCAAAAGTTTTGCATCAATCATACGATTACGACAGTATCTAGATAAGTTTTTCACGAGGAGTCTCAATTATTGGCTCCGAGCAAATACTAGCTTTGATTACAATAATGGGGCTGTGCAATCAACGCGTTTCTTCGTCATTTTAGCACAATCATTAGTTTGTATTTTCTTTAGATTTACATACAAAAACTAAATCTGAGGGAGAACGACTTACAATATTGACTTATCGCTTAACAGCGGTTTTCCCCAGACAAACAACTTTAAGGATCATGTGAAAAATGAAGTCTCAAAACGACTTATGTACACATTTGTATAACTAAACATTATAGAACAACACACACACATATACACATAGATAACACATACACATTTGTCCGGTTTTGGCGCTAATTAGCACTTGACGACGAGTTACAAAATATATAAATAAATATCTTAAAGCATGCACATAATATGGTGGTCTGATCCTAATGTAAGCAACTCAATGCTTGCGTTATAGGTAACAGCCGACTGCTATAGCTAAATATTTTTTCATAAAAATAACCTAGACTCAGGCGGGAATCGAACCCACAACCCGCCCGCGGAGCAGAAAGCAGGGACGCTACAAACTGCGCCAACGGGCTAGTCAGAGACAGTGAACACAGTGGTCACGGTCAACCGACTTTAACGCTGGGTCGAGGATACAACCATGTGTTACTACTATAGGCTTTAGAGATGTTAATAGTGGTCAGGCGTTTAAGTTCATGTTTTCTATATTTTTATTTATACGTGATTTTGTCCCACTGGAGACCGAGAAATGTAAAACGTACATAAAAAAAATTGGGTTGTCTGTAAAGTTGGTTTACGGACGATAGTTTAATGCAACAACGTCATAACAAAACGTCTCCTCGCATAGGCCAATCGAATGGAAGAGAGATAGATGCGGCGCAAGCGTACTATGGGCGTTACGCTACAATGAGGCATCCTTTTCGTGCATGCCGCCGGCGTTCATCTATTTATAAGACGTTGTCACTTCAAAAAAAAAAAAACAAACGAATAACTAAATACTAAGCGCTGAACTCGAGAGCGGCTGGACCAATTCGAGCAGATTTTATTCGATGTAGATTCTTACGAAATAAAATTTTGAAATTTTTTGAAAGTTCGTAAGATAGGACGTTTGTCGCGTCGGCTAGCTTATTAAAATATTCAAACAGAGTTCAATTAAGCCCTTAGCCTACATGAAGAAAGAGGCGATGCTCAGCAGTAGAATGCTACACTTCAGCCTATCGCAGTCTACTGCTGGACATATAGGCCTCCCCAAGTTCGCGCCAGACATTATAGCGCGAACTCATGTGTTTTGCCCATATTCACAACGCTGGCCAGGCGGGTTGGTGACCGCTGGGCTGGCTTTTTCGCACCGAAGACGCTGCTGCCCGTCTTCGGCCTGTGTATTTGAAAGGCAGCAGTTGGATGGTTACCCCGCCATCGGTCGGCTTTTTAAGTTCCTAGGTGGTAATGGAACTGTGTTATCCCTTAGTGGCGACTAAGGGATAACACAGTTCCAGTCTTACGACACCCAATCAAGTAGTAACATTACGAATATTAATTTCTAAGCACAAATAAGTAAGTACCCACACGAAAAAAAGAATAAAATTACCAACAACTTCGATTACAATCTCACATCTAAATACAAATGGATATTACTTCACATCGTTTTACGAGTTAACGATGATTACATGATTACGTGCACGAGCGGGGAAAGTTAGACATTATCTATAATGAGAGACTAATGATTTATCCGACTGCAGAGGAAATACAAAACAACACATCGACATTCACAATAGACTAACCGAGTTTCATGGTTTTGCCTGATTTCTAATCACGTGGAAAAGTCGGCACAAAATTTTTGTACATGTTTTGGATATTTAGATGTCTTCAATTGTCCATTTATTCATATTGTTTATGTATGTACTTTTCTTACTCAAAAGAAATATCACTACATAATATAAAACAAAGTCTCTTCCCGCTATCTGTCTGTACTCGTATATATGCTTAGATCTTTAAAACTACGCAACGTATTTTGATGCGGTTTTCTTTAGTAAATAGAGTGATTCCAGAGGAAGGTTTTTAAGTATAATACATGCATATTATAGTAGAGGAACACTGGTAATTTTAGAGGTTTCTAACGTATCTTTTATTGTAGATAGTATTTAGTTTCAGCATTGCAACCGTGCGAAGCCGGGGCGGGTCGCTAGTAAAATATATAAAAACAGCAGGACTGAAATATTAACTGTTAAAAACTCTATATTCATTATGTGATCTCGGACAGAAAATGTGACTTTAGGAGGCTTCCACTTGCCGTAAATTAAACAATTAATTATTTTAATTAACTAGTCGCTTATGTGTTTTATTCTTTTGTATTAATATACTATAAGTAGAAAAAATAGTAAATGTAAGTGCACACACGTTTATCAAACATATATACACACACCTGTAAATTAGTGATTTAAACTTTTAAAGTGAAAGGTATGTTCATTATTTTAATTAATAACATTAAATTAACGTTTATTTTAATTAAAAATTGTGTATATAACTCTTTGTATGTATTTATAACATAATGTTTAAAATTGTACTACTGTAAATTATTCACACGTTAAAAAAGACTAAATTTAAGTTAAAAATAATTTTTAATATGATTCAAAAAAGGGTTATTTAAAATAGAGGTGCTACGTTTAACTTTTTAACCGACTTTCAAAAAACGACGAGGTTCTCAATTTGGTTATATTATTTTTTATTTAATAATAATATTTATATATATACTAATAATAATATTTGGAATTCATTCGAATCAGAACCTAGAAAACGTGTAAAAAATTAAAACTGAACTCTTTGTTGTAAAACATTGTTAATACTAAAAATAGTTTCGCGTCTAACGAAGATCAAATAAAAATAGTTTGTTGATAATGTTGCAATGCTAATTACCGCTGCTCCAGCAGTAGTGAGAGCGGAGCGCGAGATATGAAAATTAGTAATAGGGTCCCGTTTTTACCCTGTGGGTACGGAACCCTAAAAGTTACATTTAACTAATTTTGCTTTGTTAATCATTTCGAGACTGAATTTATAACTTATTTCTACATTTCGAAGAATTGAAATGATAAGTACGTACTTAATGAGGTTTTAATTAATAATCCATATCGACCAATTTTAAACAATCAACTGTTATCTTGCTATCTGTAGCATAAGTTTGATAACATGCTTCAAAGTAAACAGGTAAAAGAATTTTACAAGAACTTGCAGATTCCGCTAATGTATTAAAACATACATTTTCTCAATTTATAATATACCCTACATATATAATTATGAAAGGCGCTAATTTACTCATAGACTAATCACCAATTTTAGAGTATGGGGGGGGGGGGGTGATCGAACGGTACGGTACCACCTGATGGTAAAAGACTCTCGCACATGAACAACGGTCACATCAGAGGAGCTGCAGGTGATTCACGATTCAGCCTGTAATATCCCACTGTTGGGCATCAGCCTCTTCCCCATGTAGGAGAAGGATCGAAGCTTAATCCACCACGCTGCTCTAATGCGGGTTGGCGGATATATTCAATTATATTCCCTACTAAGAGTAACGATCGCTATCAGGTGTACATGATAACAACCGGGACCGACGGCTTAACGTGCTCTCCGAGGCACGGTGAGGAGGGTGATTGCCGGGCTTTATTTAAAACATATCTTGTACACACTGTTACATATTAGTTTTATATTTTTAGTATAGGGTAGATTCGGAATGACCACTGAGCGCTCGACAATGTATAGTGATTCGCAATATACACTCTGTTCGATACATGTATTTTATTTATCACACACGACGCTTGAAAACCCCCAAATTATAGCGCTCAGGGAAATCTTGTACAAGGTCACATGTATGAAGTTAAAGTTTGAGGTAGATTAGTAGTATTGATTAATTAATAAATAAAGTATACGATAATATACATGGAAGCCATATTTATATCTATTATCAAGTTCGATAAATTGTTTGAATGATTAATTGATAAATAGGAATATTCGTTCACAGTTGGTACACAATTTAGTTATAAATTATTATCAGACTATTCGCAAATTTATCTTATAGTATTAAACAAGCAATTCTTGTATATATATATATATATATATATATATTTTCTGAATCTCGGAATCGGCTCCAACGATTTTCGTGAAATTTAGTATGCAGGGGATTTCGGGGGCGAAAAATTGATCTAGCTAGGATTCATTTAAAAAAAATGTCGTTTTATCCCTGTTTTTAGGCAATGAAAAAATATCATTAGAATACGAAGCTGAATTTCACGATTGCCAACATAGCTGTAACAGCGTAATTAGGAAATCGGCGGGTGTTAAATCGTGTTGACCCGGGTTCGAATCTCTGTCTTCAGATTTATTCTTCTTCTTTTTTTTTAATTTCACTCGTGATTTATTATTTAAATAAAATTAAAATATAAAAATACCGAGAAAAAAAAACAAAAAATAAAATGAAAATACCGAGCTAGGCTCGGTCACCCAGGTACTTATTACTAATACTCAGTAGAAATCAAGGGCGGATCCAGCTTTGGCGCCAGGGGGGGTCACAGTCATGGTCAAGGCGCCAGGGGGGGGGTCACATAGTCGTGGTCAAGTAAAAAGAAGTTATAATTTAATTTTTATAATGATAGATACAGGTAAACAGTAGGTATTTTATTAATCTATGTAGATACGGTACTTAAAAATAACTATATTGTGACAAAAATCTTGTTTAACAATTTTAATAAGTGGTCCACCTAGGTCCTGGACACATGACCCCCATGACCCCCCCCCCTGGATCCGCCAGTGGTAGAAATTACAATTTATAGCGGGACATCCTGACACAGGTAAAACACTTACTTAAAAGGATGTCCCAACAACGGTTTCATTTTATGTAAACATTTTTCTGAATAAATTTTTCTTATTCTTATTATTTTCTTATTACACATCTAGCTGTGCTCGCGACTTCGTCCGCGTGGAATGGTGACTTTACATGTTCAACGTGATTCTTTAAAAGGGCATAACTTTCTTATTTATGAACCGATTGACATGAAAGAAACACTAAATGTCAAGCTAAGCTTGCTACAATATATTATTATAAACCGATTCTAAATTGGATAAGCCGTTTCTGAGATTAGCGTGCACAATCGCACAGACAAACAGACAAAAATTCTGACAATCATTGTTTTGGGTGCTATTTGCGTTGATACAGGTACCAAAAATATTTTTTTTCATATATCTTAAATGTACAGACAGCGACCCGTTAAATTTTTATTATATCTATACTAATATATAAAGCTGAAGAGTTTGTTTGTTTGTTTGTTTGAACGCGGTAATTTCTGGAACTACTGGGCCGATTGGAAAAATTATTTCAGTATTAGATAGCACATTTATCGAGGAAGGCTATAGGCTATGTGTCATCACGCTAAGACCAATAGGAGTGGAGTCCACGCCGACGAAGTCACGCGCAGAAGCTTGTGTATTATATGATGATTATGTTGGGTAGAAATAAAGAAACGAAAACATTGAAAAACTTAACGACGAGTTGGCTACTGGTTGTACATTGGGCAGTGGCACAAACTCTTCACAAGACAAAGTATGGGCCACACTGATTTTAATCCTTGTTTGAGCGTTTGTAACGATGTTGTGTGTGTTTAGTTAGTGTTAAAGAATATAGCCACCCCATCTCTTCCCGCGGGTGTCGTAAGAGGCGACTAAGGGATAACACAGTTCCACTACCACCTTGAAACTTATAAAGCCGAACGATGGCGGGATAACCATCCAACTGCTGGCTTTGAAATACACAGGCCGAAGACGGGCGGCAGCGTCTTCAATAATGATGATAATATATATGTTTCTGTATCCCTTAACACAAGGTTTAGATCAAACTGAGCCGGAGTGTGAAGCATATATTTTTATGATTTTAATTGGAAACTAAAAAAAAATCTTTAAATTAAAGCGACCTACATACATTTAATTATTCTGCATTCCGTGTGTCATCAAGCATTAAGTAACGAATTGTTCTCGTATATTTTCGTCACACGTTATCCATTTAGCATGTTAAAATCGCCGTGAACCGACTTGACGGTCACGCTCGGCCGCGGAGTGAACAAAAACGTTAAAACTTCGAGCTGACTCACCAAGATAGGAGAGCGGTTCTTGCGAAGGTTTATTACACCAATTGATCAAATTATATCTACACTTCGATATTATACTTATTATTATAAATTGAAACATCAGTGATAGCCACTAGGCTGTGACAATCCACTATACGGAGATACCTACTAGGACATAGGCTAATTTCATAGGTATGGATTTGACCCATTGTATCTAAAATGACTTTTTTATTTATATAACTATCACTATCACTATAACCTAGTTACATTTAAAAAAAAGTAATTTTTGTATCATTACTGCCGCACAGGACTCTTTAAAAGGGGTCAAGTAAGATTTTATTGACATTGAACTATAATTGATGATAAAATATAAACGATTATGTTAGATTAAATGCACGTTTTATTTCTATCTTATATGTCAATAATCATTGAGAAAATCGAAGTCTTGTGAGATTGGAGTCGATTCTAATTATGTCATCACGGAATATTACAAATTGGTGCTGGTAGAAAAAAATAACAAGATTATTTTATTTCATTTATATTTTATTGATAGAATTCAAATGAAGTGAATAATATAAAGATATAGTACAGTACGAGTTGGCGCATGAGTTCCGAAAACTATTCCACCTCAATTTTTTTATGCGATCCTCTTCAAATAGCCCTACTGATGATATAAATGCATGTTGCCAGGGGGAAATCCGGGGCCATATTTTTTAAACCAATTTTTTTTTCTCAATTGCAAGGAACTGTTATTTTTCAACCGGACAAATTTTTTTTATATTTTTTAATAAAATACAAATAAAAAAGGTCCTATGACTTTTCACGATAAAGTTAATATTTTTAGAGATATGAATTTTTAAAGGTTCGCAAAATCTTAAATTTGGGTACTTTTGACCCATGAAATACATATTAAAGACTAAAATAAAATATAAATTATATATTTTTTTAAATTCTTTATACACTAATTAATAGTTTCCTGATGGAGATTTAAAAAAATTTCATTGTTTATACCTGTTTTTTTAATTGTTAACTTCGCGCGCTCACAAGTATTCGCTGCACCAGGCTCCCTGTGTCCTGAATCATTATTTATCATTTATCTTAAAAACTATTAACTGTATCAAGATTGTTAAAGAGAGTAATGTTATTAATAACTAAATTCTCTACAATTTGTTTTCAACAAACTTTTTTCTGGAATAAATTTAACAAAAGTTATTTAAGCATGAATCGGAACATGTAATTAAAAGTACTTTTTTATTAGTTTATATTACATTTTTGTTATTAAAGTAGAAAGTAATTACATTGAATAACTTCTTTAGACGAAGTTAATAGATGTAAAAGTCAGAAACCTTCAAAAAAAAAACAAAAAAAAATCTTTTCTGTACCTACTTAGACACAATCTTACACACCATGATACATATATGCATTTAGGTATTTTTTATTTTATTATAATTATTTCAATTCGAACATTAAACATATATGTGTATAATCACGCCTCTTTCCCGTAGGGGTAGGCAGAGACCACTTTTCTCCACTTGCTACGATCCTTACATACTTGTTTCGATTCGTCCACTTTCATTATTCCTTTCATACATGCTCTTCAGTTTAGGGTACTCTTAACCTGGCCTTTTTTCAGGACGTCCTTAATTTGATCTCGAAACTTCCGCCTAGGTCTACCCCTTCCAACACTTTCATTCACACTCGCCTTATACACTTTTTTCGTGAATCGTTCTTCATTCATTCTCTTGACATGGCCAAACCATCTCTGTATACCTTTCTCAATTTTTTTCACTACATCTTCTTTCAGACCACAACGTTTCCTTATCTCACTATTTCTTATCCTGTCACTCAGTTTAACTCCTATCATACTTCTTAACGCTCTCATCTCAACTGCATTTATTCTACTTCCATGTTTCTTCTGCCATACCCAACTTTCACTTCCGTACATGAGTGTCGGAACCAACACCTCCCCCCCATTGCACAGCCAAACGAGCCTTGTTAGACACCCTTCGACTGTTCATAAAGGAATGCAAAGCTCCATTCACCATGTTTCCAGCATTCACTCCTCTTTAAATTTCACTCTCACACTTTCCATCTCTTGTAAACTTTGAGTCCAGATACACAAACTCATTCACCTGTTTAATTTGTTCATTTCCAATCACGATATTGCAGTCTGTCACTGCCGCATCTCCTTCAAAAACCACCACTTTCGTCTTCTTTACATTCATCTTCAAGTTAAGTTAAGTACGTACCAATATCTTTTTATTATTTATACATAGCTGTGATTCTTTCAAATACCATTATATCTTTATATTGTTGTTAAAAATGCATAAATTACTATGATAATAACAAAAAAGTAATATAAACTGATAAAAAAGTATAGTAGTAAGTAGTAGTAAGTAAAAGTAGTAGTAAGTAAGTAAAGTGATAAAGTAGTACTTTAGTAGTAATTACATGTTCCGATTCATGCTTAAATAACTTTTGTTAAATTTATTCCAGAAAAAAGTTTTTTAAAAACAAATTATAGAGAATTTAGTTATTAATAACATTACTCTCTTTAACAATCTTGATACAGTTAATAGTTTTTAAGATAAATGATAAATAATGATTCAGGACACAGGGAGCCTGGTGCAGCGAATACTTGTGAGCGCGCGAAGTTAACAATTAAAAAAACAGGTATAAACAATGAAATTTTTTTAAATCTCCATCAGGAAACTATTAATTAGTGTATAAAGAATTTAAAAATATATATAATTTATATTTTATTTTAGTCTTTAATATGTATTTCATGGGTCAAAAGTACCCAAATTTGAGATTTTGCGAACCTTTAAAAATTCATATCTCTAAAAATATTAACTTTATCGTGAAAAGTTATAGGACTTTTTTTATTTGTATTTTATTAAAAAATATAAAAAAAAATTGTCCGGTTGAAAAATAACAGTTCCTTGCAATTGAGAAAAAAAAATTGGTTTAAAAAATATGGCCCCGGATTTCCCCCTGGCAACATGCATTTATATCATCAGTAGGGCTATTTGAAGAGGATCGCATAAAAAAATTGAGGTGGAATAGTTTTCGGAACTCATGCGCCATCTCGTACTGTACTAATACTATTCGATTAGGCTTAAAAAGCACCTTTTAAATTGTCATTTTACAACAAAGATACATAATTTAATAACTTTAATATAGTTAATGTAAAGTCTCTGCTGAGAAAACTCAGCGAAAAACAACAAGAGTTTGGTTGGATTTGTCTATTCTCTCAACTACTACTCCTAATCTTTTAAAAGCCGTTAATACATTTTTGGGGTGTGAGGAACGTAGGATGTATATCCTGGGTGGGGGTCGCAAAACACAATGCTCAATGGCGACTCAGTGGGATGTAGGTATATCCCACTGAGTCACCGTTGAGCATCAAAGTAAAGAATTAAACTATTTTAATTTTACGCTCTTTTCAATCAAATATCTTTGATCTATCAAATGGTCATCATTTAGCGATTTTATCAAAACGAATAATATAATCCAAGTAGGTGCTAGATAAGGTTTCTTTCAGTTTCGTTATATAACTTTTAATTATATTGTATTAACTGTATTGTCTTTAAGACTTCTTTAGTTACACTCGGATTGCTAGCGATTATACTCATTATAGCTAGCTTGTTCAGAAACTAATATTGACACATCCTTTCTTTAGCATGTGAATGTGAAATAAATTGTTTTCTAATGTTTACGCGAATTTCACTCATTATAATGAAACAGCTTTTTCGGATTTTATCGAAGGATCATTGTGAGTCCTCCCGTGACCATGGTTGCGGCAAAGTATCCGAAACGTCGGACATCTAAAAAACTTAATAAACCGCGATAAAATCTGAAAAAGTTGTTTCATTATAATGTGAAACACTGGCGGATCCAGGGGGGGGGGTCACGAGGTCATGCCCCCCCCCCCCCCCCCCGGGCTGTAACTAGGACCTAGGTGGACCACTAATTAAAATTGTTGAACAACATTTTTGACCATGACTGTGACCCCCCCCCCCCCTGGCGCCAAAGCTGGATCCGCCTTTGATGTGAAATAAATTGTTTAAAAACTCATAATATGAGCAGTACCATGTTGATGGTATTTTTTGTTTCAGGGATTTTGGATTATAGAAGAGCTTGGTTACATCAAGAATCATTCGATAAATTTGGACTCTTTTTAATTATTAGTCATATAATATTTATAAGTTTTAACACTTCCATTTTTGTTTTTTGAAGACGTTAAGTAGAGCTTAGTAAGATGTGCGTTCTCTACCAGTCCAGAACAACACAACAAAATAATAAACGCCTAGACCAAAAACGTTTAGACGGCAAAAACATTAAATACATATTCAAGGATCGAACCCTCGACCGCTAGCGCCTGACCTAGCTAATGTTTCCACTGCGCCAATGATTAGAAAATATGGATATATAAATGAATACACAATTACTTCCTCGATATTTCAATCCGTACGTATCTTCTTTAAATGACTGAACTCAATTCAATTCCGGTTTCAACAAAGCGGCCTTGCACGCTATTATTTTACGAACAAGTTTTTTTTTACTTGTTACGAGCGCACAGATACTGCATTTTAGCTGATTACTAAAAAAGGAGTAAAATATTTTTTTGGGTGTAATTTTTTTTTTTTACTTTTTCTAGGGATACCTTTCCTTTTTTTTAATGTAACTAGATCGGCAAACAAACGAACGACTAACCTGATGGTAAGCGGTCACCGTAGCTTATAGACGTTTGCAAAACCAGAAACATCGCAAGCGCGTTGCCGATCCCATCTCCAGTTCCCCCAGGAGCTCTGGTCACCTTACTCACCAACAGGAACACAACACTGCTTGAAAACAGTATTATTTAGCTGTGACCTTCTGTAAGGTCGAGGTACTACCCCAGTCGGGCTGCTCCATATTTTGAGCAGGTAATTTCCTGCTGTGCCCTACCTCAGTTAAGTTCTTTCCTTTCTTTGGTTCTGGGCCCCGAAGGAAAGCCCGAGTACTGTCGCCGACACATGTGACAAACTACTAGCATTGTATTATTAGGGTAGTTATACAAAAAATATTAATTTTGCATTTAAGGCGTATGTTTACTAAATAATTTGTATTTATACCTGAAAAAAATATCTTTTAATTTCTCAAATAGAAGCGTAAATCCATAATCTCCTCGTTCCACACTCACTAATGTCATTTTTACACAATAATACATTCACATAAAATATATATTTATTTATACCGAGTGCCACTTCGTCGTACCCGATAAGATAATTTTCGTAACTTGATAAATATTTCATTGCGAAATTATATTAATCCCTACAATCCAAGTATATTTCCTAAAACGATATAATGTTTATTGTTTACAGAATCACAGAAATATCTATACATATAATAAAATGGTAGAAAAGTCAAAACTGTACATTGAATATTTTTTTAAAAGAATACTTGGGGTGTGATCTACAATCGATACCGAAGCCAAAAATATAGTTTTTAGAATTTTTGTCTGTTTGTCTGTTTATCTGTTTGTCTGTTTGTCTGTATGTATGTCCGGGATAAACTCAGAAAGTACTGCATGGATTTACTTCAAATTTGGCACGAATATTGTTAAGAAGTCGGGTCAGAACATAGGCTATATATTATCACGCTATCACCTACGGGGAACGAGCAGTGAACCTTTATTTCTTCAAATGTATGTCCGGGATAAACTCAAAAAGTACTGCATGGATTTACTTCAAATTTGGCACGAATATTATTAAGAAGTCGGGTCAGAATATAGGCTACATATTATCACGCTATCACCTACGGGGAACGAGCAGTGAACGCACGCAGACGACGTCGCGGGCAGCAGCTAGTGTACAATAAGTAGTTACAACGCATGAGATCCGTGGCAGTCTTAAGCTTTGTTTAATGTAATTGGCGTCTTCCGATAAGTTATAAAATAACAATTATAGATTTCAAACAAAGAGTTCTTGTAAAATAGAGTTATTTTTATTATTTCTGACGTAGTGGATAGACTTTGTGAATCGTAATCGATGGAGGAAATTTCCTGCTGTGCCCTACCTCAGTTACTAGTTATAGTACTAGAAACTTTTGCATTCTGTAGGGAAATATTATGAAGCAGCGTCGTCTAGAATGGACTAATGATCTCAACTTTTAATGTCTTTTTAGTACATTTTATTTCTTCATCTGCTAAACATGTACCAAGCAATACTAGCACGAATAGGGTAAAAAAAAACAGTATTAAGAACAATTTCTATATACCCTCATAAACTCGCAGTCGAAAATCTGGTGTTGCAGGCGTCTACAGCCTACGTTTATCGCTTACCATCCGGTAAGCCGTACGCTTGTTTGCCGACCCAGTAGAATAATTTTTTTAAATATTTTATCAATATTTTAACAATATTATTTAATGGCCAATAACTAGATTTCCTTTCTTTTATCTTTCTTATTTGTTTTTGCACTAAAATTTTGAAAAATCTGAACACAGGTATATAAAGATATACTTAAAATATAAATGGCGCGCAGATATAATTATAGATTAGTGTAGATAAAGATGGAATTTAATCCTTACGTTTTTTAAAACAAAGTTGAATAGCACATGCAACTATGTATTTGTACAAAGAGTTGTCGTTTGTGTTTGATAGTGTACCTACAGTCCTACATCTTATACTATTAAACGAGCAATTCTTGTATATATATATATATATATATAGAATTTGAATCTCGGAATCGGCTCCAACGATTTTCGTGAAATTCAGTATACAGGGGATTTCGGGGGCAAAAAATTGATCTAGCTAGGATTCATTTAAAAAAAATGTCGTTTTATCCCTGTTTTTAGGCAATGAAAAAATATCATTAGAATACGAAGCTTAATTTCACTACGCGTCAACATAGCTATAACAGCGTAATTAGGAAATCGGCGGGTGACAAATCGTGTTGACCCGAGTTCGAATCTCAGTCCCCAGATTAATTTTTTTTCTTTTTTTTTTTTAATTTCACTCGTGATTTATTATTTAAATAAAATTAAAATATAAAAATACCGAGAAAAAAAAAAGAAAAACAAAAAATAAAATGAAAATACCGAGCAAGGCTCGGTCACCCAGGTACTATTTTATAAAGACTATAATATACTTGAGACATACATATACAAGAATTTTATTTTATTTCCTAATAGTTGGCTTAGCGAACTTAGTAAATGTCATATTGTTTTCTAATGTTTACGCGAATTTCGCTCATTATAAATAAAACGACTTTTACGGATTTTATCGCGGTTTGTTACGTTTTTTAAATGCCCGACGTTCGATGGAGAGACTGAGAGAGACGATGGGAGAACTGTTTAAAAACCGCGATAGAATCCGAAAAAAATGTTTCATGATAATTAGTACTGTCAATTTTTTTTTTTTTTTTTTTTGTATAAATCGATTTTGTATTTCTTTTATACAAAACCTGATCTGGCAATAACGAAAACAAAAAAAAAAAGTATTTTCTAATGTCTATAGCAAGTTATGCGCGTACATACATTTTTGTGATTCATTATGTATTTATACATAGATTTGAATACATTAATAACACATGTTAACCCTCAAAAAATCAAAACATTTGTCATAGAAAATTTTCCTTTATTGGTCTGGTACTATTATTAATAGCCAATACATGATCACGATTAGAGAATTAGAGAGGTCTATACTATAATTTTTTTTTATTAACTAGGTCGGCAGACAAGCATACGGCTCACCTAATGGTAAGCGATTACTGTAGCATAAAGACGACTGCAACATAACAAGCATCGCAAACGCGTTCCCGATCATATCCCCAATTCCCCCAGGAGCTCTTGTCACCTTACTCATCACAGGAACACAACACTGACACTACTACCTCAGCAGGAAATTTCCTGCTCAAAATATGGAGCAGCCTGACTGGGGTAGTAAACTAGTAGCTCGACCTTACAGAAGATCACAGCTAAATAATACTGCTTTCAAGCAGTATTGTATTGCTGTTAGTCTGGTGTTGGAGGCGTCTATAATCTACGCTAATCGCTTACCATCAGGTGAGCCGTACGCTTGTTTTCCGACCTAGTTATATTAAAAAAATCATTGATATCAGTGCGCTCAACCAAACAAACATACTATTCAGCATTATATTATTAGTTTAGATAACGATGTAAGCATAACGTAAATGCAACGATAGTTTTGGCAACAGTTACCAGACTACGAGACGTATCGTCGCCCTTGAACGATCGTCTCCCCCCTCTTTCCCCTACTCCTTCGAGTTATATTGAGAATAACAAACGTTCCATTAAATATGATGTTAACAGCATTAAATCTTGTTAAAATATTCATAAAAATACGTATACTTAAAACATTTGTTAAGTGATTTAAAACCATATTTGTTTAGGTAAAATCTGTGGGTAAAATAAATTCATGTACAGTCCTATATACACGTATCCCTATAATCAACAGAAATAGTTCCATTAAATAAGTTCTAAATGTTTTTCTTTGTAACCGACTTCCAAAAAAGGAGGCGGTTCTCAATTCGCTTATATTTTTTTTAAATGTATGTTAGATCAGAACTTTTTACTGGGTGGACCGATTTAGATGAATTTTTTTAATTAGTTTTATTTGAAAGGTGTTGTGTGTCACGTGGTCCCATTTAAATTTAATTGAGATCTGACAAGAGAGTTCTATCTAATAATGCGTATTTCCTTGACCACTTTTTCGTTGACCTACGTTGTATTAAGCCGCATAACTTTTCACTGGGTCTATCGATTTTGATGATTCTTACTTTAATCGCAAGCTAATACTTGTCATGTAGTCTTGTTCAAACTTTGATTGAGATCTGATTACTACTTTTTGAGTAATCTTTAATAATGCGTATTTACTTGACTATTTTTCGAGTTTAATCTGACATAATGCTCAATACTAGTTCGTGGGTAGGACAGACAAATGTGTAGTACCTATATTACTGAAGTCTGTAAAGATATGACGTCTTTACAAACAATCATATCTTATAAACCCTGGCTTCACAACTAGAATTGTAACAACTGTCTATCACAAACACAAATATTAACACAGAATGTCAACACACTGAAATACTAATGATTAAAGATATTTTAATAATATATGCAAATTACGCGTCACGTTGTTTATCCGCAATGGACTCCAAACTACTCAACCGATTTTAATCAAATTTGCACACCGTGTTCAGTTTGATCCAACTTGAAAGATAGGCTACATTTTATTTCAATAAATATTATTATTACATTCAAGCAAAAAAAAAGGAACATACGAAAAAATAAATTAACCGAATTGGTCAAGCCATTCAAATTCAAATTCAATTCAAATTCAAAATATTTTATTCAGCATAAAATTATTACAATTTCTTACTGAACGTCATGAGTCTACTACCAGTTCGGAAAGAAAAAGCCTCTGACCTGAGAAGAACTGGCGAAAGAAACTCAGCGGGACTAATATCATTTTTTTAATCATGTTTTTTTTTTCCAAAGAAGATTGAAATTTACAATAATTTCATAGGTTGAAATAGCCTGGAGGCGATCACATCATTCCCAAGGCGTACTGTCTTCTATAAAATCGTTAATTGAATAATATCCTTTAGTACACAAACGTTCTTTTACAATTTTTTTAAATTTTGCAATAGAAGCTTTTTGAACGTTTTCTGGGAGCCTGTTGTATAAGCGTATACATTGTCCATAGAAAGAATTACTGACTCGGCGTAAGCGAGTTACAGGCATTACAAGTTTGTGTTTGTTCCTAGTATTAATGCTATGCATGTCGCAATTCCTGCGAAATTCGTGTATATTTTTATGAACATACATAACATTTTCGTACACATATTGAGAAGCAACAGTCAATATTTTTATTTCTTTAAACTTATCTCTTAATGATACTCTAGGGCCTAAACTATAAATTGCACGAATAGCTCTTTTCTGCAGGACAAAAATAGTATTAACGGTAGCTGCATTTCCCCATAATAAGATTCCATAGGACATGATACATCCATGGACATTCTCGAGTTATGTGCTCAGCAACATTAATTTTTATTTATTTAGAAGATAGATATAAGAGAAGATAGTTGGTGTAGTATTCTGTATTCCTTGGAGGTAACAAGCAATGGTTACTTACTTGTTCTCCAGTAAGCCCTGGTTGGGTTGCGTGATCACCCCTGAGAAACTGAGAGCTTGACTGATACTCTGTCCGATCGCATCTTGTGACGATATCACTAGATTTTCCACTGATTTTCTCCTAAAACATATTATATTATATTTATCACATTTATTAATCATAGGTTTATTATCAAAAACACAAATATAAATCATATGTAATAATTAAAAGCTATTCTATAAGCTTCATCACTCTTTCTTACAAATATTAAAAACAAAATATTGAAAAATGATACAAATACTATAATTGTTTTATGTAAGCTGTGTACTATATATAAAGAAATTAAATTACTCAAATTCCTAAATATTCAACCAATTCAATGTCCTTATAGTATAATGTATGTTTACAAAAGAGAATACAGAAGATTTAAAAATTTAATTATAATTGCATTATGTTGGTTGTTGCCATCATACATGCAGATTTAATTGAAACAGAATTCATAAAGATAAACAATTATAAAACAAAGAGTATGTACATACTTAATGTTTGTTTTTTTTTTTTTTTTTTTTAAATTGCTTATTTTTTTTGCTATTACACTACTTAGTCATTATCAGATATATCATATAAGCACCTGACTTTTGCAAACAGATATATTTTTTATATTTTTAATTAAACGGCAATAATCTGATTTTGAAACAAAAAGTATGCATTTATTAATTGATAAATCATTATCTTTACGGACTCCTTTATTTATCGGTCGGTCCGTCGGAGATCGATGACCTACATGAGTGCGTAACTGAACATAACAAACAAACATAGGCAAGAAAAGGTAGCAATTCGTAAATAAACTTGGACATATACATTAATGTTTTATGACTGGTTATGTAGAACAACAATTAAATATACTAACATGGAAATAGCGACGTTTCGGCTATCCAGTTCCGACGTAGTCATATTAAGTGTAATGGTCTTATTTCACTTTCCTTTCTTCCACTCGTAAGCAATCATTAAGAGATGCGTTTTTTGCTTTCATCATCCAAATTGAAGGCTTTTTCACGAAAACACAATAGGTCAATCACAAATCACAATCATACAGCATCGATTCGCGGTGTCTCACTGACAGCTGATGAGCTGAGCATTGAGCAATCCTTATCTGTGATAAAATATTAAATAATAGATTATTGAAGATTCGAGTATAGACTATGGAGTGTAGAATAAATCCATAGATTCGAGTGCAGCTATTTTCGGTCATTCGGTGTTTTCATTACGTTTAAATAATTATGAATTTATGACCTCAAATTTATTGATGTAGATATAACTCGCGTCATGTAAAAAGAACGCTGAAAGAAACTGTTTGCGTATGTGTAATTGTGTAATCTCGTACACTAAAGTACTAGGCCTATTGTTTTATTTTTGAATTAACATTTCGCTATCGGCTTCGTATAATGGTTATTGGTAGGTACATTAAAAATATAGATAGACCTCATACCACCTTATAGACCGATAAATCGCCTTTGCGCAGCTTGAAGGCCAGCGTTCTTTTTACGTGACGCGAACTATACGTAGTGTTCCCAGTATTCTGAGCGGTTATAACCTGAACTGAACATACACGTATTATGGTGTGATAATTTGAAAAACTATGATAGCAATTTCCTTGTTTTATATATATGACTGACTGTAAGAAAATAAATAATTAGTAACTTTATTAAGTAATTAGATGAACTTTTGAATTTTCCACTGATGAACATAACATAACATAACAATACACTTTATTGTACACCAAAACAGAAATAATACATATCAGATTTTTTTACAAAATATCATAAGGTACAAAGGGCGGCCTTATCGCTGAAAAGCGATCTCTTCCAGGCAACCTGGGGCAGAGGAGATGGTATTGTGTCGGTGTAGGTGTACAAATTGTGACATAAACTTATAAATATATTTACTTAAATACACATACACATAAATACATACACACATACATTTAAACATACATAGACAGATACATACATACATACATACATACATACATACATACCTATATATATTTTTATTCACGTTGAGTATCAAGAAAATGCTGTGAATGAATTAATTAACTATGAAAAATAAAATAAAAACAAATGGTATTAATGGGTAAATTATTAAAATGGATAGAAAGATTTTTAAGACAAAGAACTTTTCGGGTGAAAATTGGCGACTCATTTTCTGATGAAAAAGAAATACTGAGTGGGATGCCCCAAGTATCTGTGCCTGGTCCGGTCCTATTTATTATTTATACGTTTGACTTGCCTAAGTGTTTGACATCCGATTGGAGCATGTTTGCTGACGATACAAAGATTTTTGCAAATCCGCTAATTGCATCCGAGTGTCTTCAGTCGGACTCATCACGAATAACAAACTGGTCAAAGGAGTGGCTTCTTAAGCTGAATGTAGACAAGTGTATTGTATTACAACATATAGGTACTTGAAATCCTCACCAGCCTTATGAAATAGAAGGAATACCTCTGAAAAAATTCAGCAAACAAGTCGACTTGGGTGTACATGTGTGGGGTACAGGTGTGCCAACTGAGGTAGGGCACAGCTGGAAATTTCCTGCTCAAAATATGGAGCAGCCCGACTGGGGTAGTACCTCGACCTTACAGAAGGCCACAGCTAAATAATACTGTTTTCAAGCAGTATTGTGTTCCTGTTGGTGAGTAAGGTAACCAGAGCTCCTGGGTTGGGATAGGGTCGACAACGCGCTTGCGACGCTTCTGGTGTTGCAGGCGTCTATAGGCTACGGTAGTCACTTATCATCAGGTGAGCCGTAAGCTTGTTTGTCGACTTAGTAACATTAAAAAAAAACATATAACTGAAAACCTTAAATGGGTGTATCACATCGCAGCTATAACTAAAAAGGCAAACAGCTTCATTTACATCTTATGGAAAGCTTTTGGACATCTTAGGCTAAGATGATCTTACACCCGAAATGATGTTAAAATGTACTAATTATTTCTGATGCCTATCTTGGAGTACGCCTTTCAAATCTGGGGTCCCTATTTTAAAAAAAAATATTGATATACTGGAAAATGTTCAACGTAGATTCACAAAAGCCCCAAGAACATTAAAGAATAAATCTTATAAAGAAAGATTAAGAGTACTAAGATTGACGACTCTGAAGGAACGTAGAGAGCGAGGGGACTTAATTGAAACTTTTAAAATACTGTATTGGCATTACGATCTAGTGAACTTTGATAAATCGTTATTTCAGTACTCACAAAATACCCATTTATGAGGACATCACCTGAAATTGTCAAAGGCCGTATCATAATTATAATAAACTCGCATAAGTATTTTTTTGTTATCAGGGTTGTGGAGGCTTGGAACAGGTTGCCACCAGATGTGATATCTGCACAATCCACCAACCAGTTTAAGAATAGACTGGATGCATATATGCTACAATAATAATTTGTCGTTTGCAGTCGGATACAGGCTTTTATCAGTTGTCTCAACTGCCTGCCTGTTATAAAATATTAATAATAATAAAGTAATAATTTATAGAACTATTTAACTATTATTTTTAGATTAAGAATCAATTTTCATATAAGGCAGTAAGGCTCCCAGTAAGAAAAAAATATGAGGAGTAAAATCTACTGAACGTATGACCTCGTCACGTTTTTTCAACACCATCTTCTATTGGATATCGGAGATGGCATTTATGGCATTACGACGTTTTCCAATAACGCCATGGCATAGAAATATCATTTTATATGGTATGAATCTTTTTCTTAGACTAGTAAGCCTTTTTGTGCCTATTTAGACAGTCAATCTGAAGGAGTAAACTTCAGTCATGCGTCGGAGCCCTTATAGTCTATCCAAAAATAAAAGAATTAAAAGGTAAACAAATATGGCGGAATGTGTAACCATAGACTGCTATAGTGCTGTGATCTATGTTGTTAAATGTCGATATTGGTAAATTTAATATGGTGCATTTATGCAAGGCCATAGAATTAGTTTACTTCCACAGATTAGTAATAGGTACTACCTCTACTTGAAAATAATATGGATGTAATGAGGAATTAAACTAAATGAAACATTAACATATATTTATTACATTTAGCACACCATACTATAAGGGGGCGTTCAAGTATTACGTAACGCAAATTTTGAAGATTTTCATTGTCGAACGTAGGAAATATTTAACTTCTTACAGTGCGTAGAGTTCTGTCTTATTAGGTACATGGCAATACTAGTTGTTACAGTGACTGTTATTTTAAAATATCAGTGACAAAATACTAGGTACTCGATATTAGTATTCTAAAAATACTACGTTTATCTCGCCTCCTCTTAGCGTAAACGCTTAAGCACAAGTGAAATGGAGATGTTACCGATTTTACAGACAAACAATTTTTTTTTGCTACTCTGACAAAGTGAAATCTGTATCTACCGCATTTGAAATCTCTATCTACCGCATTATATTATTGGATAGTGTGACGACTTACCTCGTAGAAATGAAGTTCGAATAGGAAACCAGTCAAAAGCGAAATCGGGGTCTTTAAAACTTTGCAAATAGTCGTCAATAAGGAGATAAACACGGTCCAAATCACAAAGAAATCGGAAGTCCATAAACGAAAGCCAAGTTGTTGAGCCGTAGAAACACAAACGCAAAGACAAGAATTTAGATTTAGAGGTTTGGTATCGTTCATCAGGTTTTTATTCGTTCATAATGGAACTTTTTCATTTCTGGCCAAAACCATGTGCATGGTATACTAGGAGATCCATATAACATTATCTGAATTTTTTTTAAATATTTTCCTGTTATTTTTGTATACAAATATGTAGTTTGTTGATAAACTGAACGATATAACACTGTATGTGCGTTTCAAATTAGATTTCCGAAAGTACTTTTCGGTTATTGCGTGTGAGTAAAATTTGTTAAAATTGATTTCCGAAAGTACTTTTCGGTATTTGTGTGTGAGTAAAATTTATCAAAACACAGAGTAACCTCTAACACCTTTTGACACTCACAACCTATTAGATATTACTTACAACACAAACGAAATGGCGATGCATGAAAAGGACTAATGAAAGTACAGAAATGTTAATTATAACAAAAAAAGTCTATTTGTATTAGGGGCACATTGTCTTAGCCCTTAGCTGGGGCTCCCCACTATTGTGTAACAACTCCTTTAAAAAAAGTATTAGCAATTTGATGAAAAAGATACACGAAAAGTATTTTCAATGATATTTAAAGCAAAAGTTACCACAGAGAAAGACATACGGTCTTATTGTCAAAAAACGAAGTAATGCCTCTCAAAGTCGCATTAAGTATAACACTATTTAACTTTAGTGGCCGTTTTAACTTTTTTTTTTTAATTATTTATAAAAAGTAAAAATAAATTATGATTTATAAAAAGTTCGAGTTACTTTTTATGATTTATAAAATGTTCGAGCTAAAACGCTTTATTTAATATCATTGACCTCGACTTTTTATCGATATGAAAGAACAGAAAGCCCTTAACCATAAACACAAGACACAGTAATGACAAATGTCACTTGTAAGTTTGAGGTTACAGCGAATTCGGTTTTCTGCTAAAAAATATTAGTTTGACGATGAAATGGACGTATAATTACAAATATAATGGTAGTGCATGTGATTACCCAGATGCTACAATAATTATCTAGTAGCCATTGTGTGTGATTACACAGGGATTGCGTATTTTTCATCCGGTAAGCGGTTTGTTTACATTTTAATTATTTTATTTTTGGACGGAGTTTATTTATTTTATAAGCCATACATCAAGTCGAGGTAATAATTAATATACCCTTTTTTTTCGAAAATATAACCAATATGGTAACCCATTGCAGTTTTAATGTCAAATGTTTTAGTTTTATGTCAATTGTCATGTCAATGTCAAGTACATGATAACAATGAAAATACAACACGTGAGTTTATTTTAAAAAAATAAAAAATAGTTTAAAACATAGTTATGGCTGATGACGCCATATTCGACAAGAAGAAATCGCATCGAGCTAAACATGCTGGTCGTAAAGCTGAGAAAAAGAAAAAGAAGAACCAAGTGGATCAGTCTAACCTATCGGCGAGGCAACGAAATCCTAAAGCCTTTGCTATTCAATCAGCAGTACGAGCTGAAAGACAATTTAGGCGCAGAGAAGATGTAATTGCGAAGAAACAACACATACCACAGGTAGATAAGACTCCATTAGAGCCGCCACCGATCGTTGTGGCAGTGGTCGGCCCACCGAGAGTTGGCAAAACAACACTCATAAATAACCTTATAAAAAGTTTTATTAAAACAAACGTGACTAACACGAAAGGCCCTATTACAATAGTTACTTCGAAAAAGAGGCGTCTGACTTTAATTGAATGCAACAATGATATTAATTCAATGATTGATATAGCTAAGTGTGTTGATTTAGTGTTACTCCTGTGTGACGCCAGCTTCGGCTTCGAGATGGAGATCTTCGAGTTCTTAAACATTTGTCAAGTGCACGGAATGCCTAAAATAATGGGTGTCCTAACTCACCTTGACATGATAAAGAACGCGAAGAAACTCAAAATGACCAAGAAAACCTTAAAGCATCGTTTCTGGACCGAAGTTTATCAAGGTGCCAAGTTGTTTTACCTGTCCGGTATAGTTCATGGGGAGTACTTAAGGAATGAGATAAAGAATTTATCTAGATTCATATCTGTGATGAAGTTCAGGCCTCTAAGCTGGAGAATGACACACTCGTACGTGTTGGCTGATAGACTTGAAGATATAACGAGTCAAGATAACATAAGAAAGGACCCCAAGATTAACAGAGACGTCGTGCTTTATGGCTACGTCAGAGGAGTGCCATTGATGAAGGATTCAGTTGTACATATAGCAGGTAACATGACTATTCTTTTACATATTAGTCTTTGATTTATTTTTGACAGTAAAGAATCAATTGTTTAAATTCACACATTTTAGTTGTATTACTCTGACAATGCTTTGTCACAGTGTTCATGGCAATTAGTTTCTGTGCTTGAATTCGTGAGTTTATTATCAAGTAATGCTTTCATAGACAATTCAGATGTTTGTCATGATCTTGCCGTTTGTTTGTGGGGCGTGGGTTTTCCTTCCCGCATTCTTGTCCTACGGGAAGGACTATTACATAGATAATATAAATAAATAAATATCTTTGACATACACACTGTCATTTCTTCACAAGATAAACTTAATGCTTGTTTTATAATTAACGGCCGACTGATATAGCTAAATATATATTTTCTTAATAAATGTATATAAAAACTCGTGTCACAATGTTTGCCTAGCTAATCTCTGAAAAAACTGCACCAATTTTAATGAAATTTGGCACTGATATGTAACATTGACTGACTTAAAATATAGGCTATATTCTATTTCGATTAATGTCTGTGATATTTTTGTTGCAAAATTTAAAATATGGCAGTACGAAGTTCGCCAGGTCAGCTAGTATACTTATTTTATTTATTTATTTATACTTTATTGTACATCACAACTACAAATATCATTTACAGACTGTGAAGTACAATGGGCGGACTTATGGCTATTTAGCCATTTCTTCCAGACAACCCAAAAAAAAAAAACTTATAAATAATACTTTTATTACATCCATATTTAGAACAACTGGACATAAAAAGCATTTATTTTTTTATTATCAATATCAGAAGGATAAGTTATTGTCAAATTATCAAGTAAATAAAATCCATATTAAACTAAGTAATGTGTTTACAGTGGTAATACTATGTTATGTAAAAAATAATCCATTAAATATAATTAAATTTTATTTTAATATTCATTTGCTCAGATTTTTTAAATTAAGTAATATATTTTACCTTTTCAGGAGTTGGTGATATGAGAATAAGTGAGTTGTCATATTTGCCTGATCCATGTCCACTGCCAAGTAGAGAGAAAAAGAGGCACTTAATAGAGAGGGAGAGGCAAATATATGCACCTTTCTCTGGTGTTGGAGGCATCGTGTATGACAAGGATGCAGTCTACATTGAACTTAAAGGGTCACATTCTCATAAACAGGACGACGAAGAAACTGATGAGAAGCAGGCTTTATTAAAAAATGTTGTGGAAACTAAGGAAACAGTTGACGAGCAAATGCAAGAAACTGGGTTAAAATTATTTAGTGGAGGTGATGTGATATATCCAGATATGTTGAAAGATGATGAATACTTACAGCATGGTAAAAGTCAAGATAGTGACTCAAGTTCTGATGAACAGGAGTCAGATGATGAAAGTGATTCTGAAAATGACAGTGGTATCGATCAAAGTGATAAAGATAGAAAGTCAAGCTCTAAACTCCCATGGGACAACAATTCTGGCTCTGAAGACGAAGGTGATGATGACGACGATGATAACGGTGATAGTCCTGAAAAAGATAACGAAAATGATTCGAATTCTGATGATACAGAATCCGAAAACGAGGAAGTTAATGAGGAAGATTTCAGTATAAAATGGAAAGAAAAATTAAGCGAAAATGCGACCAATGCATACTTTGAGCGACAAAAGACCTCTAAAAATATCATGAAATTAGTTTATGGTGATTTCGAAATTGGAAATAAAACAAAGAATCAGACTAAAGAAGAAGATTCAGAAGATAGCGATGACACAAAGAGTGCTGGCTTATTGAAAACAGTCACAAGTTCTCAAAAGAAGAAACATAAAGAAAAAGAACAATTAGATCTTGATGAATGTTCATTTTTTTATTCGTTAGAGAAACCCAATTTAAGAGACTGGACGAAAGATGAGAACAAAATGATGATTATAAATAATTTTGTAACTGGTAAAAGATCTGCAGATGAAGACGCCGAGGAACTTTTGAAATTAGACGACGCCAGTGACGGCGACGACGAAATGTACGGAGACTTTGAAGATTTAGAAACTGGTGAAAAACATGTTAATGAAGAAAAATCAGATAAAGAATCAAAACAGGAAGAAGTCGCCGGATCAAAAAGAAAAGCAGACCCAACAAAATCAGAAATTTTAAATAAAAAACTTAAATTGAAAGCTAAGTTTGATGCTGAATATGACAATCCAGATGATCACAGAATTAAGGGCGATCATTCATATTACGAGAGCCTAAAGGCTGAAGCTCTTAAACAATCAGAGTTAAATAAATCAGTCTTTGAGAACTTAGATAATGGTTTAAGAATTGAAGTTGAAGGGTTTAGACCTGGTCTGTACGTGAGAATGTTGTTTAAAAACATGCCATCGGAGCTTGTAACGAACTTCGATGCCAGCTATCCACTTCTCATAGGGGCATTGAATATGGCTGAACAGAATATAGGATTTGTATCTTGTAAAGTTAAAAAGCATAGATGGTACAAGAAGATCTTAAAAACAAATGATCCGCTGATTATATCACTAGGGTGGCGCAGGTTCCAAACGCTACCAATATATTCCAAAATTGAAGATGATTTAAAGTGTAGATATTTGAAATACACGCCGGAGCACGTTACGTGTAATATGCACTTTTACGGTCCGATAACACCACAAAACACAGGTTTTCTAGCTTTACAAACAGTCAGCAATGCCGCGAACGAAATACAGCAATTGGGTTTTAGAATTGCAGCAACTGGTAGTGTCAATGAAATCAATAAGTCCACGCAAATCATGAAAAAGTTAAAATTGGTTGGAACACCTCTAAAAATTTATAAGAAAACAGCTTTCATTAAAGACATGTTTACGACGACTCTTGAAGTTGCAAAATTCGAAGGAGCAAGAGTTAAAACAGTATCAGGAATAAGAGGACAGATCAAAAAAGCTTTAAATAAACCCGAAGGCGCTTTTCGTGCTACGTTTGAAGACAAAATACTTATGAGCGACGTAGTTTTTTGTAGAACTTGGTTCAAAGTAGACGTAACTAAATTTTACGCTCCTGTTGTTAACCTTTTACTGCCAATGGGTAAGAAGAATGCTTGGGAAGGAATGAAAACTAAAGGTCAATTGAAACGAGAACGCAATATAAAATATGACGCAAATAACGATTCAATGTACACTGAGATTGTGAGGGAGCCCAAAGTATTTAAGCCTTTAGTTATACCAAAAGAATTACAGAAGGCCTTACCCTACAAAATTAAACCCAAAGCCAAGACCATGACATTGTCAAAAACTAACAAAAAGGAGCAGTTCTCAGGTCGGATAGCGGTAATTAAGAATCCACATGAACAGCAAGTATCTAATGTTATGAAAATGCTGAAAACTAACTTCGAAAAGAAGAAGGAAGTCCAGAAAAAGTTAACTTCAGAGAAAATGAAAAAGTTCAAGAAGCAGCAAGAAGCAGAGGAATGGCGTAAGATAAAACGACAGAAAGAAGTTAAAAAGAAAATATGTCGACAATTAAGTAAAATGTCCAATAAAAAGCAAAAGCAAATGTAGAATGTTAACGTTGTACTATTTAAAAATAAATTTACTGTTTTTAATCACGTTATACTTTTATTCTGAACACTTCTAATAAAAGTTGAGGTTATTTAGTTTAATAGTAGTTAGAAAGTAGTTCGGTAACTTGTCATGCTTGTAATTCAATTGGCATAGTTTGCTTATTACGTTTCCTACAGATACTACTATAATAATTTCATGTGCACTTAATTTCATCATCAGAATTAATAATTTTATATTTGATGTTAATGATAATAATAATAATAATAACTCTTAATTGTACACCAAAAATGAGCAAAATTACAAAAATAAAAGCAGGAGATAAGTACAAAAGGCGGCCTTATCGCTAATGAGCGATCTCTTCCAGTTGGGCAGAGGAAATGGTAAACATATATGTAGATGGTCTAGGTGTACAGTTTTATCTAAACGTGATGATGAGCAGACGCATGAACAGAATGATGAGCTTTACAAGTTTTAGAATATTGTTTTACATAATCCAAGAAACTAGTCTCCGGCTTTCATTGCTTCATACTATACAGAACTACCTATTTCTACTCTTATATTACCTTTATAGGCCCATTCTCTAAATTTAAAGTTTATATTTAAATTCATCTCAACTTTTTAGTTTCAAAATGTTATAAAATAATCTATCTGTTGACCGACTGAAAAAATTGTATTAAGTTGTGTTATCTTTTCTATGTCTCTAATATATTTATATTATTTATTTAATCTTCTATATAATAAAAATGAATGTTGCTAAGCGCATAACTGGAGAATGGTTCGACCAATTCAGCAATTTTTTTTGTATGTTCCTTAAATCCCATGGAAGGTTTAAGAAAAAAGAAAAAAAAAACATAGAACGAAGTCTGTCCGGGTAGCTAGTTAAGTAAATAAAAATGATATCAATAACATGTCTACATATTCAACTACACACGAGGACGGGGCGATAAAATAAAACAAAGTAGCTTAGTATCGTGTAAATTGTATTTACCTCTTATCATTATGCATAACGTATGTCGTCATCGCACGTTCAGTAAATGTTTTTACAAACGTTACATAGTTCAGATTACATTGGTCAAAATAACAATAATCGCTGCCTACATCGGAAACGTTCTCGCGCGGGAAGCGTCAACTTACACGAAAGCCTGGAATGTCGCCGGGCCGGGACCGGACCGGGACCGGACCGGCACCGGACCGGCCAGCGGCACGAGTGCTTCCCTACGCGAAGCTATTTAACACATACGAAAATTATATACATTCGACGATCTCTCTAGAATCCTATGTTACATTAATTCCTTACGTGAAGGTAACTTTACTCTTTGGTAGGAGCGGCCGGTTGGCACTTGTGGAGACTGACGTGTAGACACCCAGTGGCCACGCCCAGTGACGGACGTCACGCTACGTCACGTCACGTCACGCTACGTCACGTCACGTCACGCTACGTCACGTCACGTCACGCACGTCACGTCACGTCACGCTACGTCACGTCACGTCACTGCTGTAACGAAATGATATGGAGCGGTCGCGGTGGTGTCGAGACGCCGCGCGTCGGTCGCACCCGTGTTCTAGACGTATGCTAAATTAATTTATAATCGTATGCCAATATTTTTAAGCCACCTTGATAAGTTCATATATATTTATTCTAATAATATTTCAAGAGACCCGTGAAAGCAATGATATTTAATGTATTTGTAAAAAAAAAAACAATTAAAATCGGCAATAAAAAGTAAATATATACTGTGACGAATGAAGTGTATTTGATAAAAATTAAGTTTTTTTTTCTGTAATCGAACAGCCACGGGCCTCGGCGCTGGCAATGAAAGTTCATCGACAATAAATAATTGGACGATATAAAAACGTTTAAAACTCGACATTACAAATAATCGCTCCTTAGTCGCTGTGATCACATCGAGGGCCTAAACTTCGATTACAAATTACAATTATACTAAACAATCCCGATGGACAAGCGAACCGCTAACTTTATAATACTGTAACAATTATATACAAGTCACTGGAACTCCCGCTCCCTACGCCCTTCGATCGCGCTCAATAAAAAAGAAAAGTACTAAAAATTGTGATTTCGACAACCGTTAGTGTCATACACGAATGAGGTATTCATTGAACAAGGTGTATCTACGTCGAGTGTTGCCAGCTAGCAATAACTTAAAATTGTCTAGTTAATAAATAATCAATTAGGCATAAAATCAATAGAAAATAAAATAAACAACTTCGTTTGAACACATCCTAGCTAAATATTGCTACATTTCATATCTACTTCATATAAACGCTATTTAGAAACCATATTTACATCGTATTCGCTACTAATAAAGATTCCGTCAAATTAAAGTCGGTTAGCTATACAATTATATACTTTATAACATTAGCTATCGGGATTACTATCGAGTGGGGGACGGCGGGTGTAGACTTGGAATACCGTAAAAATTGTTACCACAGGTAAAAAATGAAACAATTGCTATAGCTGTCACTTTGACATTGACAGGTGTGTGACGTTTAACGATTATTGTCAGTTTAGAAGTGATATCGCCGGCGACCCGCCGCCACACCACTGCGCACTGCACTACATCCAACGCCACTTGTAAACGCTTAACAAAATATACCATAGCTACGATCCATGTCGCTACAAGGTACTTAATAAAATAGAAGATTATAAAACGATGTCGTAACACTGTACACGAGACTAGTATACGTGTGCCGTCTGTGACGCTAGCTCCATACACGGCTCTACACTAAGCGAACGCTTAACTATACAATGAACACAAAAATACTGTCGTCTCAGAGCAGTGTACTAGAAGTGACATTAATAGTCTTACATTAAAAAACATGATACTTCAGTACAATAAAATCGGAAGTCATTTAGATACTTATGTCACTTCCACGACACCCAGCTCCGACTAACATACAATTTAATACTTTTAATCAAGCATATCAACGGTAACATGAAAAAGTTTTAAGGTTTCTCAGTTGAAAGGATGTCTAGTAAGTACATTAGAACGGTTATGAGTAACAGAGAGGCACACGTTATATGTAAAGCTATATGTACACTGACCTCGGCGAGGCACTTGGTAGACTTACTTCGAACTACCGACTCTGTGACAGTGCATACCGTTTAAAAATACTCAAATACCAACTTTATACCAAAGCATTAAGGTTTTAGAAATTACAAAAGAAACGAGGAAATTTGGAATATTTTTGACTTAATCAGATCTAATTTTTTTTTACATGTTAATGTTCGCACGACACACACCGCAGAGCCTATCTTCGTTTTATTATCGATAGTAATAAATATAATGTTGAATACGCGTTAAGTACATTGTAAAACTACCCTCGGAGCACTTCCATCAATTAAATATATTGTAATATAAAGCGTTACGCTACAACGATTTTATTAAATAGTTATTATACACAGACGATAGTTTATTGTATTAACAACATTTTTGTCTTAAAAAATCTGGCAACACCTTAGCTTCGAAGGAAATCCTTTTTCGCTTTATTAATTTAAATTTGACTAGATAATGGAAAATTTAAATGTGATTATTTTATTGTCCTGCGAGACCGAATGTTTTATTCGATTGTATATGCGTAGCGTCTAAGTGTGTTGCCATATTACAAAAGGACAATCTGACGACAATATATCAAACTTCATACATTTGGAGACTTAGCATATTTTGCAGTACAACTTCCCATCTTGTGATCATGCACAAACCTACGTTAAATAAATTATAATTACAATAATAAATAAACCAATATATTTACAATTTTACTGGTCACTGGTGAGCTCCCATTAATGTTTACAATTTGTAAAAATATTTAAAAGATAAAACTGATTACAGTAAATCTTAAAAAACTTAAAATCTGATGTCCATTTTCTTGAGTCTTTTTTGGTGATACTTGAAGATATAATAAAATAGTAAATTCCACTTCATTATCCGTTCGATCGATCCAAACGTGTCTTAAATCTGCAAACCGAACCCAAGGCTCGTCCCCCGTCACGTGACGTCACGTGGCCCCGGGGGATGTTGGGGGTGTTGGGGGCGCTGGGGGTGTTGGGGGCGCCTAGTTGATGGTGTGGTGTCAGGAAGGCGGCGCGTGGTCGTGCGGAGGACGCGCCTTTCTTTCCGTTCCCGTCGCTAGGAGACTGTTGAATTCCACTTCGAGTATTTGTCGCGCCTGGAAAATAAATATAAATCTTATAGATCCCTGAAAAGTTTACTGTTACAAAACTCAAGAGGACATAACGGAAAACCCCCGAAAAGCTTTCCTTTTTACTGTTTCAGTACTTCATCATCATCATCATCATTTCAGCCTATCGCAGTCCACTGCTGGACATAGGCCTCCACAAGTTCGCGCAAATAATGGCGTGAACTCATGTGTTTTACCCATAGTCACCACGCTGGGCAGGCGGGTTGGTGACCGCAGGGCTGGCTTTGTCGCACCGAAGACGCTGCTGCCCGTCTTCGGCCTGTGTACTTCAAAGCCAGCAGTTGGATGGTTATCCCGCCATCGGTCGGCTTTTTAAGTTCCAAGGTGGTAGTGAAACTGTGCTATCCCTTAGTCGCCTCTTACGACACCCACGGGAAGAGAGGGGGAGGCTAAATTCTATGCCGTAGCCACACAGCAAGCAAGTTTCAGTACTTAATAAGACCTAATGGAAAATTACTAATAAGACTGCTTTCTGATGAGGCCTTTACAGGACTGTATCTTTAAACAAACAATCTATACTATCATAAATATACCCCCTCCCCCACCCCCCTTATAAAATCGTCGTTTTCACTCATCTCTGTTTAAAAAAATAATGCAAATCTTTCATGTCTTTATTCAGCATTTGTGATTGTGATTAAAATTTGCAAGGTATTAAGACCCATTCTTTGTTTTCAGACCTTTTTTTGCCAGAAAGTAATAGTTTAGACGTTTTTTTTTTTTTATGTAACTAGGTTGGCAAACAAGCGTACGGCTCACCTAATGGTAAGACCGTAGCCTATATGTGTGTATATGTGTACAGGTGTAGGTGTGTAGGTGTATAGGCGTAAGTGTCCAGGTGTAGGTATTCAGGTGAAGGTGTTCATGTGTAGGTGTTCAGGTGAAGGTGTACAGGTGTAGGTGTGTGTGGTATATAGGTGTAGGTGTATAAGTGTATAGGTGTAAGTGTCCAGGTGTAGGTATTCAGGTGAAGGTGTTCATGTGTAGGTGTTCAGGTGAAGGTGTACAGGTGTAGGTGTGTGTGGTATATAGGTGTAGGTGTATAAGTGTATAGGTGTAAGTGTCCAGGTGTAGGTATTCAGGTGAAGGTGTTCATGTGTAGGTGTTCAGGTGAAGGTGTACAGGTGTAGGTGTGTGTGGTATATAGGTGTAGGTGTATAAGTGTATAGGTGTAAGTGTCCAGGTGTAGGTATTCAGGTGAAGGTGTTCATGTGTAGGTGTTCAGGTGAAGGTGTACAGGTGTAGGTGTGTGTGGTATATAGGTGTAGGTGTATAAGTGTATAGGTGTAAGTGTCCAGGTGTAGGTATTCAGGTGAAGGTGTTCATGTGTAGGTGTTCAGGTGAAGGTGTACAGGTGTAGGTGTGTGTGGTATATAGGTGTAGGTGTATAAGTGTATAGGTGTAAGTGTCCAGGTGTAGGTATTCAGGTGAAGGTGTTCATGTGTAGGTGTTCAGGTGAAGGTGTACAGGTGTAGGTGTGTGTGGTATATAGGTGTAGGTGTATAAGTGTATAGGTGTAAGTGTCCAGGTATAGGTATTCAGGTGAAGGTTGTCATGTGTAGGTGTGTAGGTGTATAGGTGTAGATGTATAGGTGCAGGTGTCCAGTCACCTGCGTGTTCTGCGTGGGGATCTGCAGCGCCAGCGCCATGCTGTTGGCGTCGAAGTTGTCGTCCAGCGCTATGAGGGCCCCGTGCACGCCGCTCTCCGACAGGTTGTTGGCGTACTCCTGCAACGAGCGACAGTATATACTCGTAGCGTACAGCTGGAGATACTATGAGAACTGATACACAGCTGGATACTATAAACAAACATTGTTTAGTAATATGTTAGAATACCTGGGACTAATATTGTAAAAAATATTTTTTTAAATTATACGGATACCATAGTATCAGTTTTTCACGTTTTTTTTGCGGTATATAACGTACTATATAATACAATAAAAAACCTATGTGATGTTTAAAGATGACTATCATGACCAAAAGAAACAAACACACACACAAACGCACGCACGCACGCACGCACGCACGCACGCACACGCACGCACGCTCGCACGCACGCACGCACACACTCGCTCACCTTGAGGTTGATGGCCAGCAGCCAGCGCTGCAGCCGCTCGTTGGTCCACACGAGCACGTCTCGCACACCTCACACACACACACACACTCGCTCACCTTGAGGTTGATGGCCAGCAGCCAGCGCTGCAGCCGCTCGTTGGTCCACACGAGCACGTCTCGCACGCTGTGTTCGGAGGCGCGCCGTCGTTCTTCCAACGCTCTTACGGAATATCCGACGCGCTTCAGACACGCCACGCCAAAGTGTAGCGACGTTCTGTGTAAAGATATGTTCGGATTGTCTTCATTTGGGTTAAAGTAGTCATTAAAAGTGAGTTGGCGAGATAACGTTCAATATAAGTAAAGAAGAAAGGGCAGAGGAAGAGTGTATGAGCATTCGTAGTTCTACGCCGCCAGAAAGCAGCGTAGTCTAGCAACTTGCTACGAGGTTGATGAGGTTGTTTGTCTACCATGATATGGGCCTAAGAACAATGCTCTCCCCGGCTTATGGCCACCATTCCACTATCTTGGAATCCAATGACCATCGGTTCTTCGAATTAAGTGCCTATGCTGTGTAGGTACGACAGTAAAGAATATAGCCAGAGGCGACTAAGGGGTATCACAGTTCCACTATCACCTTGGAACTTAAAAAGCTGATCGATGGCGGGATAACCATCCAACTAATGGCTTTGAAATACACAGGCAGAAGACGGGCAGCAGCGTCTTCGGTGCGACAAAGATAGCCCTGAGGTCACCAACCCGTCTGTTCACTAACTGCCTGGTGACTATGGGCAAAACACATAAGTTTACGCCATTTTGGGCGCGAACTTCTAGAGGCCTATGTCCAGCAGTGGACTGCGATAGGCTAAAGAGTGATAAGTGCCCTGCAGCAGTAAACAACCGTGGGCAAATTGTCCCATCGTACTACTCTCTGTAGTTGGATTGATTTTCTAATCTGGCGCCATATGCAGACTTATATGATGGCGTTATCAAGATATTTAGGTCAAATTTTTACTGAATCGAAGATTTTCTTAAAGCCCACAAACGCTAAGACATTTGTAATTGGCTACTATGAGCGAATCAGTTAAAAAAAAGGTAAGTTATATAAAAAAGCCTTTTTGGGATCTTGATTAAAGGCAAAAAAAGGTCTATCGTGGCAGAAATTTTTTAAAAGTAACATACCTGTGAAAACTGTCGACCATTTTTAACTGAGTCCGTAAATCTCTTTTCGTGAGATGCTCCAACATCCTCGCGTCGACCAGACACTCCATAAACGTAGTTCTGTACTGAGGTAGACCTGGAGATTTTATTATATATATTTATAAATTTGTTTTCTATTAACTGTTATTGTTTTTAAATATACTCATCCCTAAGTTATATTTCATTGTTTGAGACTCTTATCAAATTTTTTTAAATCTAATTTTTCCAATCTTTTCAAATTTCATCCAATTTTACAAGCCAATAACCTAATGAATGAATGGGATAAAAATTATCAATGTTAATACTATTTGTGTCTTTAGCAGCAAAAGCGTACAAGGCAACGCTCTCGTCGCTAAATTCAACCTTCCTCTCTTACTGGACGGGAGACCTAAATCCAGTAGACCAGACCAAGCAGTACCAACTACTCATGAGTTCTGACCCATTTCATTAGAAGAGACCTCAGGCCAGCAGACCAGACCGGGCAGTGCCAAGTGCTCATAAGTTGTGACCCTTCTCATGAGAAGAGAGACCTCAGTGACAAGACTCACCCAGCGAGGGTAACCAGACGTTGCCGATCCACTCGTGGTTCATGTCCCCGAAGGCAAGCGCCGCGCAGGCGGTGCCCCTGGGCGCGGACGGAGACGTCAGGGAGACCATCTCTTGTATGGCTAACCTGAGCTTCAACCGGTGCAGAGGATTGCTGATTCCTGGAATTATATAGGAGATTCTAAGTTACTGCACTTGAGACTGACTTCGAAAGTTACAAGATGGAAGATATCCTAAGGAATTATGTTTTTGAACTGTGGAATAGGATAGGAGCTTTTAAGTTATTGTACTTGTGACTTTAAAAGTTACGAGGCGGAAGATATCCTAGGGAAATGCATACTGACACTGCGCACAACTACATGTTTGGGAAGAAATTTAGCATTTTACATCTTAATATATATCATTCTTCTGTACGTGTGTTTATCAACTAACTTCTCCTAAGCGGCTGCACAAATTCGGTTCAAATTTCGTGTGTTCATGGGTTCATGGATAATTTCAAAATACAATTGGACCCGGTAGATAGCGCTGCTGTTGCTATGCCAGCAATCAAATTCGGTAGCAGCTGTTCCGGGCAGGACAACGTCTGCCGGCTCTGCTAGTATAAAATAAAATTAAAGTGATGTAAAAATGATGTCTTTATTATTCTTAAACGCAGTGAATATCAGTCATTATGCAGTTACAATGTGTTGATGCGTCACGTATCGGCGTTCCACGTCCAAATCTACTTGTACATGTGTCACATGCTCACAGTCAAGTCTACCTATCGATTGTGCGTGTGAGTGTATGTCTGCATGTTTATTTTCCCACTGACCGATCTCCCGCTGGATCTCCTGGTCGGAGAGCGCGGACATGATCGCCCCGGACTTGACGTTGGCGCGGCAGGCGGCCACGTACCAGGCCGGCATGCCCACCCACAGCTCCAGCCACGCCACCACGGTGGGCCCGTTCCACAGCGCGAAGGGCGTGCCGGCGCGCATCGCCTCGCCCAGCAGCTCGTGCCGGTAGTCGCGCTCCCTGCCACAGCGTATTATATTATAGCCTATTTATTAACCGACTTCCAAAAAAGGAGGAGGTTCTCAATTCGACACGTATGTTTTTTTTTTTTTTTTTGTATGTTAGCTCAGAACTTTTGACTGGGTGGACCGATTTCGATCAATTTTGTTTTAATTGAAAGGTGTTAGGTGTCATGTGGTCCCATTTTAATTTAATTGAGATCTGACAAGTACTTTTAGAGTTATATCTAATAATGCGTATTTACGTCACTACTTTTTCGTCGACCTACGTTATATTATACCGCATAACTTTTTACTCGGTGTACCGATTTCGATGATTCTTACTTTAATCGAAAGCTAATACTTGTCTTGTAGTCTTGTTTAAATTAGATCGAAAACTGATTACAACTTTTTGAGTAATCTTTAATAGCGCGTATTTACTTGACTATTTTATCGTCTTATTATGTTGTATTACTTGTCGATGTAATTGAAGTCGGTTTTTTTTCGTTTGCGAGCAAACACAATTATATATTCATTATATCATCGTCTTCAAAAGGGAGCTATTCTAGATTTCCATTTGGAGCCTATAGTCTTGAAGACTTATTTTTGAGCAATTGCAAAAATGTTTCAATTAAGTTTGTCAATTTAACAGTTTTTAGGTACACATTGGTGGTAGCTTTGGTAATTGCAAAGGTTTTTTTTTTCAAAGAAGGTAAGTCGGTTGTTGACGCTCAAAGATGACCGAAGAGCGCACGATATGTCTATAGCGGTAGTTCGCGATAGTGTACGGTGACGCGCAGTGATGGACGCTGGTTTGCAGTACTGTGCAGGCAGTAGTGCGCGGTAGTGCGCCGTGGTGCACTGTAGTGTGTTAACACTTACATTTTTTCGGAACGAGTATTACGCTGGTCATGGAGTGAGTTTGGTTGGGTTTACGCGGCCGTGTACTAGATCCAACCAAGAAAAGTGAGTAATTTAAGAGCACTCACATAAGTGGAAATTCGTCCTAAAGGTCTCATAGCGAGATCGCACCTTGGCTTCCGGACGGATTAGATACAAACATTCACTTGGTCTTGGTGCTCAGTGGTGCAAGCTAGTTTGCAGTAGTGTGCAGTAGTGCGCGTTGGTGCGCCGCGGTGCGCTGTAGTGCGCTACTCACTTGGTCTTGGTGCGCGCGTAGTCCTGGTGCGGCGGGAGCGGCGCGTGCTGCTCGTCGTCCAGCGCGAGCGACGCCGAGGACAGCGAGCGCGGGCTCGGGCCCTGCGTCATCTGGGGACCCACGAGACATTTGTGTAATACTTGGATGATGGCAAACAAACATAACCACCTAATAGCAAGCGGTTATTGTAGCCTATGGATGTTTGCAACATAAGATCGCATAAAAACCCCAATTCCCCCCCAGGAGCACTGGCCACCTTACTTACAACGCTTCAGGTCAGTATTATTTGTCTGTAATTTTCAAAGTCGGTATTAGTCGACTTTACTAATAGGAGGAAATTTCAATTCAGTAAATATCTCAGGTAAAATTAACCTTCCAAGTTATCCTGATTCTTTTTATCAGCTTTACCATATTTATTATATACTTTATTGCACTAAAAAAAAGAATATACAGAAAATTACACATATAGTTGATGGCAAAGGTGGACTTATCCCTAGAAGAGATCTCTTCCAGTCAACCAATGGTCATGAGAGAGAGTGTCATATAGCCGGGGACACAGTGCAAGAAATTTTTAATTAAATTAAAATATTTAGTTATGAAATATACTAGAAATTTGGATCCTAAACACTACACTTCAAAGAAGCAGTAAACTCAACTTGGATATAGCCATGGACGTCAATTAATCATGAAATCACCAAAGGTCTGCTAAACTAACCGGCATGCCCGCCTTTTCCTTTTTACTGAAGAATCTCCCAAGGGAACTCTTGATACCCCTCTTCTTCTGTTGGTGCATGGAAGCGATGGAGACCGCAGACGCTGCGGCTGCGACCCCCCGGGGCAGTCCAGGAGACGCTCCTCCCCACGCCCCACTACTTGACGCACCAACTGCTCCCAGGGACTCTTGACTTGAGCTGGTGGATGGCAATACTTGTTACGAAAGATTCTTATGCGTGGTGAAAAATAAATCGATCTATGGTAAGTTGGAAGAGTTGCGTTTTTTAATCAGATAATAAAACCCATATAAAACGGTAGTTTCGATATTGGCAATTATCGATCGCAGTTAAGTAACGATCATAGTCGTCTATTGAATGAGAAATTGTCATTTTGTCGGACTGGTTACTTTGATCCTGTCCTCAAGTCAGAACGCTTTTATAGGAAAACACTCATTTATAACCGATTCCACATTTAAGGACCTTATATTAAACTCCCCAATTAAATGTAATTTTTCAGAAATTATATTTTAGGTATATTAGATTTTTCTTTTGTATCCAAGTAAAACTGCACCACTATTTCAGATTAGCCAATGGATTAATAATAGTGCATATTTGATTTATGAATCTCTCGAAGTGCGCACTAAAATGAAGTTCTCAGCGGAGTAGTGCAATCTACAAACTTTAAACAAACAACTTAGAAAACAATGAAAACAATATCACACTCAAATTGGAAATCTGGACTGACTCAATTTGGAATTGGATTTTATGATCCTCATCTACTGTAAACCTCAAATACTTCTATCCAAAAATCTAGCTGTTCTACAAAATACTAATAGACAATAAAAATATGACTAAATACTAGATTTTAGGTTTATCAACACATCAGCTTGAAATATTTAGCGCCGCTTTTCAAATTGAATGTCATAATGGAATTACTATGGATGTTATAGAAATCATAGCCACTACGGGGAACACACCGTATAAATAATTGAACGTACCGTTTACGCATTTTTAGTCCAAATAATATCCTTGGAAATATGAAAATACCATCCTTAATAATTCCATTCGTTTATTTCATCAATAACATTTATATCAAAATATACAATTTACAAAAATATATACCGTTCAAATACATTACATAATAAAATAACTTGAATATTGGTGAATATGAATCAAAAAATATTTATCTATTACATTTTATTGTTTTATAAAAACTTTGTAATTACGTTATACTAATAAATAATAATAATTTGCCTATTTTTATTTGTAAAATATTTAAAGCTTGTTTGATAAATTTATAAATTAAGGGCCTGTTTCACCTGTTGTGGATAACGCAATTTGAAGGATGACGGTAACTAACAGATAAAAGTTTTTGATATATTATTATTTTTTATCATATATCATCAAAATCCACAATATTCACGAGATATTTCTATCCCTGAAATATTATATATTATGTAAGCCAAAATGCTGTAGTTTATTATTTATTCTACTTCCTGCTCTTAAAGTCTATTCGTGACTTATTTGCAAGATAAACTTTATCTGGTACATACATACATACATATAAATCACGCCTCTTTCCCGTAGCGGTAGGCAGAGACCACTTCTTTCCACTTGCTACGATCCTTACATACTTGTTTCGCTTCGTCCACTTACATTATTCCTTTCATACATGCTCATCGGTTTAGGGTACTCTTGACCTGGCCTTTTTTCAAGACGTCTCTAATTTGGTCTAGAAACGTCCGCCTAGGTCTACCCCTTCCAACACTTCCATTCATACTCGCCTTATACACTTTTTTCGTCAATCGCTCTTCATTCATTCTCTCGACATGGCCAAACCATCTCAGCATACATTTCTCAATTTTTATCACTACAACTTCTTTCAGACCACAATCTTTATCTGGTAAACTAGTGAAACCGGCCCTAAATATTATAAATTTTTTTTATCTGTAAAAAATTAAAAAAAACCCTTTTAAAATGTGCTGTGGTATAGAACTATACAATTCCTCACATATAACTCGCAGAACCTTTCGGATGATGGAATAAATAATTATTAAGTATGTCATACAATTTAGATTTCAAACATAGTTTGTGTGGTGCGTAGTTGAACAAGTTATCGGAACAGTCACACCAGCTGTCTGATAAATAGTCTGATTGACTGCGTCTAGGTTCTGACGTAGGTCTAGATCGGATCAAGCTAGGGCTAAAGTTAGGAACTGACGAACACCTGTGTATGGGGATCCTTGCGAGGCTTCCTGACATGATCGACGTCCTTAGCCGCGTGAAAAGATTGTATAAATAAAAAATATTATTAATATCGACAAAATCTACTTAAATACTCCGGCGTATGTAGGTTCGATTCCCGCCCTGAGTCTGGTTGTAATATTTATTTATTACATTATGTATTATTAAAAAAAATGCAGCTGTCAGTCAGCTATTAATTATAACACATTCATTAAGTTGACAATCTTAGACACAGACGACCATGTATGTTCGCATACGCTTCAGCCTGTAGTATCCCACTGCTGGGCATATACCTCTTTCCCCATGTAGGAGAAGGATCAGATCTTAATCCACCACGCTGCTCCAATGCGGGTTGGCGGACATATTCCCTACTATGAGTAACGATCGCTATCAAGTGTACATGATAACAACCGGGACCGACGGCTTAACGTGCTCTCCGAGGCACGGTGGGGAGACCCACAAGGACTGCACAAACACCTAAACCACGGCAAACATCTGTATGGCCAATACAAAGTTTCTCGTGTGAGGGGATCGAACCCACAACCGCCAGTGCAACAGCCACAAACCAGTGCTGTGACCGTTGCGCCAACGCGTCGTCAACATTGTATGTTTGTTAAAATTATTAATGACTTAATTTATTAGAATAATTTCAAGTACATAAAATAGATAAAACTCACGAATCGTACGGCGTCTGGTAGTGGGTTCGAAGCCGGTCTCGCTCCGCGTGTATGGCGCGGGCGGCGCGCTCTAGCCTGAGGGCTCTCGCGCCGGCCACGCCCACCGGAGACTCCGCCCCCTCGGACACCACGCCCACATCCTCGCATAGCTGTAGCTGGAAAACCAGCACGGTTACCGTTATTTGTCCCAAGTGATGTTGAGGAACCGAGTGGCCTAACTAGCTCCAGTTTTTAACCCTATTTATGTTTAACTTCAGTTAAGTAAAAGCTTGCAAATTTTCTTGCATTTTTTTGTTCATTGGTGACGAATATTTTGGCAAAAATAAGTTTTTCTTGTCTATATATTCAGCTATAACTGCAGCATGCATTTACGTCTTGTTTTGAGCGTTTCTTTCAGATAGCAACAGGAGTTACTTTTCCATTACACAGATTTTCATCATTTTATTATTCATGCAATAGTATATTCATGTAAGGAAATCTACGATTAATTTTCACACTCTATACTTACAAGAGATAATAGGAAAGATGTATTGTAGAGAATAGAAAGGCCACTCTGATTCTTATAATCTGATAAGTGCACATGTCAATATTAGAAGCGATAAGCTAAGTACGTAATACTGATACGGATCCACTTTTTTAAAAGTTAAACGAAATGTGGGTACAAAACAAAAACAAAAAGGGATCTTCCACAAAGCTCAACGCGAAAGCAAACTGCGTTGCGGAAATACTTAACACTAATTTATTTTCTAATGTTACAAAGCAAGTTCTGCGGTATAACGGCATACGTTACTTCTTTACTGAGAAATCTACTAAGCTACTGTTGATTTAACTTTCAGCTACAGGAAACTGCAACGACGACGCTAAGAGATACAACTTGGCTCTGCATTAAAACGAAGGGTATACAATTGCAATATTTTCCGGGATTCACAATAAGGTTGAAAAGGCCGCAAAGTAAACAGCGGTGTAAAATGGCGAAATTGAGCAATTGAAGTTTCGAGTGCAAGGCAAGGTTGCAAGAGGCTCGTATATCAGTGTCATATGGAATGGGTATGGAAGACGTTTGTAGGGGAGTGAGATAGTAGGAGTGTGGGTGGGATAGTAGGAGTGTGGGTGGGATAATAGGAGGGTGGGTGGGATAGTAAGAGTGTGGGTGGGATATTAGGTGTGTGGGCGGGATAGTAGGAGTGTGGGTGGGATAGTAGGAGTGTGAGTGGGATAGTATGAATGTGGGGGGGATAGTAGGTGTGAGTGGGATAGTAGGTGTGAGTGAGATAGTAGGTGTGAGTGGGATAGTAGGTGTGAGTGGGATAGTAAGGGTATGGGTGAGATAGTAGGAGTGCGAGTGGGATAGTAGGAGTGCGAGTGGGATAGTAGGAGTGTGGGTGGGATAGTAGGAGGGTGGGTGGGATAGTAGGTGTGGGTGAACAGTTTTAGGAATGTAGGAGACATATGATCGGAGTGAGATCGGCAGAAAAAGTTTAAGAGTGCTCGTCGCATGTGGCAGTTACAAAAGTGCTGGTACGAAATTTTTAGGCGACAACAAAGATTTGACGGCTTTTGGTTGGTCGGTTTGAAGATGGCAATCAGTTGGATGTATTGATATGAACTGTGAGGTAGTAGGAACGTAGGTAGTTTATACACGGGACGGAGGTAAGAGAAAGTTTCTGGGAGTGGTAGTGGAAGCAACAAGAGTAAGAAAAAATTAAAGATTGTGTAACAAGTAGTAGGCAGTAAAAATATGGTTTTTAGGAAAGGGAAGTTGGATGTGGTAGTTGGATAAATAGATTGTCAATTGTAATCACTAGGAAGAGGCAGGTGGTTGCACTTTGTGTAATAGAGCTTAGCGGGTTGTTGGGTGGCAGGTGATAGGCGGCCAGTGGGGTGTCAGTAGGCGGTCAGTGGGCGGCCAGTGGGCGGCCAGTGGGCGGCCAGTGGAGGGCGGGCGGACCGACCTGGCTGGAGGGCAGGCTCTCGGAGGCGGGCGCGGCGCGGTAGTGCGCATGCGCCGGAGACATGGAGGCCGGCGCCTGCCCCACACAACACGAAATACATCTTTGACTTTACGATTCTACATCAAGTCGTACACTCTCTTCGTCAAATTATTTATTGCTATATTTAATTTGGGAATACATATATAACAAATTGAATGTTTGTTTTGATAATAGTTACAAAATTGTTTTGTCCGATATTTCATATTTTCGATCACTTTCTACCGAAGAGTTGAAGTACACAGAATTCAGATAAATCACGCCACCATCCTTTATTTCAATTTACCATTAAACTTCCGACGATGTACGTGATACTTGCTTGATAATGGTACCTCTTCTTTGGTTTGGAGTGCAAAGTTTGAAACCTTACATCATTATTACGACAGAAAACTCCCATTTGTAGATTGTGACATGATTACTACTTTTTATATTATATTTTATTTTATAGGCTACACATATTCTCAAATAGTTCTCTTTGAAATGACGTCACAGTTTAGTAGTGGTGTGGTGTGGTGTGGTGGTGGTGTGGTGGTGGGACTCACCGTGTGGTACTTGTGGTGGTTGGGGCGCGACGGCGAGGCGGCGGGCGGCGGTGACTCCGCCCTCCGCGACACCACGTTCATGTGCTCGTAGCTGCCCACCTGCGGACACACAGCTCTTGTAGGGATAGCACTGATTGGTGTCGAGATGGGATACAATAGGAAACATCCTGCTCAAAATTTGGAGCAGCCCTACTCCTCAACTTTACAAAAGATCACAGTTAAATAGTACTGCTTTCGAGCAGTGTTGTGTTCCTGTTGGTGAGTAACGTGACCAGAGCTCCTAGGAGGGTGCTTCTGTTATTGAGGCCTCTGTAAGCTACCGTACCGCTTACCACCAGGTCGTACCAGCCGTACGCTTGTTTGTTGACCTAGTTGTATAAAAAACTACAATTTTTTCTCACACATATAAGAAAAACTATTCAACACCATTAGTAAAAGAATCCTCAATCACCATGAGGAAGTAACCATAGACAAAGAATATAACAAGAAGAAAACCTAGTTTCCAGTATTCCACAATAGCAAATACCACTAACCCTGGACTCCAGCTCCTCGGCTCGCGCCTCAGTGCTCTGTTTCTCCTCCTGGATGAGTCTGATCTCGGTGTTGATGGCGTCCAGCTGCTCCTGCAGCATCAGAGCCAGCGCCGCCGCGTCCGTGTGGCCGCCTTCGCCGCCCTCGGACTCCGAGTTCTGGCGACCATAGCCCACTACTGATACCAGGATCTGATAGAATCTACGATTTACTACAAGTTCTGGAAACCATGATCATATACTGATCCATATTAAAAAGATCCAGTGAATCCGACCGTATATATTGATCTACTAGCTGTGCTCCGCGGTTTCACCCGCGTTAATTTGAGGGAAGCGTGTACAAAAATATTATATAGGCTATATTATATAATATTTTTGTACATGTATTTTTGTATATTTAAAAAAATGAGGTTAACCTTAAAATAACCTTGAAAATGAAGTTCAAGGTCAAATAAGAGGTAACCGTTGGATTCTTCGTTAAAAGTTACTTAGGGTATAACCCTTTGTTTTGGTTTTACCACTAAACTAGCAAGATTTTTAAGGTCATATTTTGACCTCTATTTGACCTTCAGGGGTTACGTTAACCTCGTATTTAAATACATACCCGGGCGTAAAATTTTCCGTTCTTTTAGATTCCGGTATAAAAAATAGATTTCATATTAAAACAAGGTTGACCTTAAAACAACCTTGAAAATGAGGTTCAAGGTGAAATCAAAGTTACTTAGGATTTGACCTTTGGTTTACCCGTGCGGTTTTCCGAATTTTCCGAGGTTTCCATACTTTGTCCTCACCCTACATAAAATGTGTGTGGCTACTTATGTACGCACGTAACAAGTTATACTTCATTGGCTAGTTAACTTCACGTTGCCAACTTCTTCTTTGTTGACTAGCTAATTTCAGGGTGTCGGTTTTTTCCGTGACGGTGTGCTCGCGCATCGTAAAATTTACCCTCATAACTTTTCCCAAACGCGACAAAAGAAGTATAACTTCAAAAAATGATGTGTCAATGTGTATGTAGTGGCTCTACCATGTGTCTACTGTGTCTCTCATGTGTCTCATACCTCCGCGTCGCTCGTCACGTCGAAGGGCGGCACGCTGGCCAACACGTGCGCCTGCTGTAGCTTCTCCCACGACCCGTCCAGCTAGAAGACGATCAACGCTAATGACTGACTCATGAATGTCATGACTTACTATGGCTAGGTGTGGATGACAAAAAATCTTACTATGGCTATGCGTGACAATAATGTAACACACGAACTATTACAAGCTATTCGAAACGTGAAATGATTCTAATTTACCGAAATAGTTCGATAATCCTGAATGAGACTAGAGTCTATAGTAGATATTATAACTATAAACTGAATCGAATTCTACGATCGACAAATTCAGTATTATCAATCAACTTACCTTTTATTTGAAACAATACACATGTCAGAAGTGAAACTTCTTTAGTAAATTAATACAAAAAACTAATTAAAAAAAAAACGTATTTAAAATACAAAAAAAAAAAACAATTGAAAAAATAAAATAAAAAGCCAACATCTCGCGGTGTTCCCAGGCGGTCACCCATCCAAGTATCGACAAAGTTATCTCTTCAAATAAGTAGTCAGTAAGTAGTCTAGACAGTACTATCTCCTATTACACCAAATCTCACCATTTGTATACCCTAAGGGAGTAACAACTTTGCAATCCCCCGTCTCCCTCTACATTATTCCCAAGATCCCCAAACACCCCCAGATCCCCAAACACCTCCAAGATCCCCAAACACCACCAAGATCCCCAAACACCCCCATGATCCCCAAACACCCCCAAGATCCCCAAACACCCCCATGATCACAAACACCCCCAAGATCTCCAAACATTCCCAAGATCCACCAAACACCCCCCAAGTCCGCCCCAACCCCCCTCACCTTGGGCTGGTAGAGCGCGGCGGCGGGCGCGTGCGGCGGCTGCGGCGCGGCGGGCGACAGCGAGCGCGTCAGGGCGTCCGTCTGCTGGATGTTGAACGCGATCTCCGCCTGCAGCATCTGCCGCTTCATCTGGAAACGGGAAACGATCACGGCATGAGTGCTGTGAATTCCGTACGTCGTAAAATATCTAAATATCTATATAATAAAAATGAATGTTGCTAAGCGCATAACTGGAGAATGGCTCGACCAATTCGGCAAATTTTTTTTTGTATGTTCCTTAAACCCACGGAAGGTTTTTATACTTAAAAAAAAACATAACAGACAGAACGAAGTCTGTCCGGGCAGCTAGTATTTAAATAATGGGCATGACGAAAGATTTTGAAAACCTCTTCTATAATGTGGGTACACGTTTACTATTTACGAAAATACCTATATTTCGGTAATAAACTTAAGTTTAAGGTAGTTTAAAACTATTTTTCTAATATGTTTTAAATTAGCGCGACAAAACGGCAGCAGGTGTCATGGCGTCGGCTTCAGAGCCGACGTGACGTCAAAGTATGATCAGTCATACTCTGACGTCACGCTATATCAAAGTCAAGGTCGTCAGGCGCGTTCCACCTAAGGCCGCTCAAAAGTGAAAACCGAAAACAATTTTTATGTGCTAAAATACGCTTTTAGAAATTTTTTTAGGGGTCATTCCGAATAAAATGAGCTATCACACATAATTTTAAGAGCAGTATCTCTATTTTCAACCATTTTCTACTTATCGACTATACTACTGAGTGGTTTTCAGCGGTCAGAATTGTGGGTCTTAAGTGGAACGCGATAGTGAGACGTCATGCGCTGTAATTTGTGTTTCAATCAAAATGGCCGATTGCAGTATTTTAATGTTTTATTTTATTGAAAATCACAATAATCTTATTATTTTACATAAAAGTAAACCAGTATTTTGATTTTTTTTAATATGAGTGTTCCCCTAAGATCATTAAATTGACGATTTTTGATACTGTCGTCATGCCCATTAGTACGTCGTTTTTTGATCTCAGAAGTAAGATCAATATTGGGTATATCGATAGCTCTTCAGCCTGTAATATAACACTGCTGGACATATGCCTCTTTCCTCATGTAAGAGAAGGATCAGAGCTAAATCCACCACGCTGCTCCAATGCGGGTTTGCGGATATATACCCTACTATGAGTAACGATCGCTATCAGGTGTACATGATAACAACCGGGACCGACAAACACAAAGACTACACAAACACCCAGACCACGGCAAACATCTGTATGGCCAGTACAAATGTTCGTCATGTGCGGGGATCGAACCTGCAACCGCCAGCGCAACAGCCACAAACCATGCTGTGACCGTTGCGCCAACGCGGCGTCATACATAACGTGTATCGACAATATCTTTAAAAGTATTTTAGCGAATCCGATACTATAAAGAAGGAAGATATGTTACAGTATATGTTACACATACGTTACATTAACGTTATTATTTCAAAGCGAAAAAACGCCAAAGCCAAAATCATGTAACTCAAACAGGCAAAGTCCACAAAAAAGCCAGTATTTGATACAGTAAAACATATAATATATCTACATTTATTACGTATACCACTTTTGCGAAATCGTTGTGTATTTTATATTACCCAAAATATTAAACCTAAAATATAAAATTTGAGAATGACTTCAACATACCTGTTCAGTCTCCATTCTCCACTTGGCCAATTCCTTCAAGATGTCCGCCTTTTCGGACAGTAGCTCGTCCGCGTATTTCCTTGTTTTCTCCAGTTCTTGAGTGAGAGCGTTCTTCTCGTCCAGAGAGTGCATCCTCTCTTTGAGATGAACTTGCAATCTGTAGATTTTAGATTTGTTTTAGAAGCATTTTTCATGATAAATAGATTAATTAGAAAGGTGAACCTTTTGTCACCTGACCATTTTAGAGGTTCTGTTTACTCTCGTTTCTTAAAACAAGATAACTTGATGGTGAGCGGCCACTTTACCACCACCACCACTACTACCACAGGAACACAACACTACTTGAAAGGAGTATTACTTAGCTGTGATTTTTTGTAAGGTTGAGGTATTTCTCGAGCCCGGCTGGTCCAGATTTTAAGCAAGGTACTTCCTGCTTAAAATCCCTACCCCAATAAACCTCAAATAGCTGATTTAAATTCAAATAATACATACTACTGTAAAAAAATATGATGTTGTTTACACGTATTTCACTTATTTAAAAAAAAAGTTTGTTTGCATTAACCCCTCCTTAAGTGAAGGTGAAGGCCTCCTCTAAAGAATTCCACGTGTCTCTATCTTGAGCTATTTGCGGCCAGCAGGTACCAGCTATACTACTATACTACAAGAATATTCTCCAAACAATTACTTTAGCTATCGTCGTGGCATTCTGGGCATGTGCCCAAAGTGACGTATTTTACTAATTAATATAAAGTGGTAACCATTTAATGGTACTGTCCATATCGTATATCGTAAACCATCGTATGGTACTATCTACTAGTTTGCCCACCTAGTGGCCCGCTATTTAACCTTTGTTACTTGTGTGTACTGTGTATATTAAAGCATATATCATTCATTAACTCATTCGCTCACCTGTCGTTGGACTCGGAGAGCAGTTTGTCGACAGTGGCCGAGAGGCGCGTGTTGTGCTCCTCGTTCATCCGCAGCCTCTGGTTGAGGCGGCACAGCTCCGCGTTCTTCTCCTCGACGCTGGCCTCCAGCCGCTGGATGCGGTCCTCGGCCGAGCCGTGCCGCTCTTGCGCCTGGGGACACGGGGAAACTGGTTCAGACTACAGATCAGTTGGAGAAAATAAGTGGGAAAACACTTTTATCAGTCCTCCCGTGACCATGGTTGCTGTAAAGTATCCGAAACGTCGGGCATGTAAAAACCTAATACACCGCGATAAAATCAGAAAAAGTTGTTTCATTATAATACCTAAGTAGATTAGAGTTACGGTAGCTGCGAATCATGTGCAAAAAGGTAGTTAAAGTTGCAATACCCTTGAATCGAGTACCAAAAAGTTATTAAAGGTATTGGAGGCATGGAGAGGGATGTTAAGACTACCGTTCAAAAAGCAAAGTGTAATTAAAGTTGTACTGCGGACAAGGGAAAAGAGATTTAGAATACCAATCGAGAACAAAAAGTTGTTATACTAATATAGATTAAGTGTCACAATGTCCCAGCTTACTACATAAAAAAAGTACAATAATCAAAGTTTACCCTTAGACTACCGTCCGAGAACCAAAACGTTATTAAAATTCCCAAAGTTTCCATTACTTGCTCAAATTTTAGTTGTGTTAAAGATATTAAACATAAATCGGTATTCCAGCATTTTTTGCATGTAAATGCCCCTATTGAGTTACATATAAATGTACCAAAATCCCCAAAACTTCTCAAACTTTATATCATCATCTGATGATTTCTAAAAGTAAACTCGTTCACAAACTACGTCATTTCCCTCCGTCTCTACGTGAAGCACATGACAAATGAAAGTGAGTCTAAAATTAATAAGCTGGCGACGAAAACTGCGTTACTACAATTTTTCTCACAATTACAAAAAAAAAATCTTATTTTCCATTACTAATAAAAAAAATTAAAATATCAGATTCAAAAATCAAAGATCAATTTAAAATTTATAGCCCAAAGATTCGTCAAAAGATTAGCGTCTCAAAATTCCCAAATCCCAAAATTATAATGGCAAAAATTCCACAACCCATGATTTGTCCAAAGACTAGCACAACATTTTATTCCTGAATCGCAAAATTTGAAGCACTACAGTTTCCCCCAATTTGGCAACCTACTTTTGACCCACCCCCCATATTTCTCACATCGTGTACCTGACTGAGAGCCTCCATCCTCGCCTTGAGCTGCTCCTCCATTTCAGGCAGGGACGACATTTGCGCAAGTTTCTGCGACGATAGTTCCAATTTTTCCTCGATAGCGGCAATTTTCTCTTCTTGGAGCTGAAATGTCCAGAGTGTAATGACGGCGTGATGGTCAAATTGTTATCGCGTCAATTCTCATGTACTATTACTAACCTAATGACTTTTTAATTTACCAAAATTTTCTTTAAAGCATCCCATAATTTTCCATCCTCAAGGTTTTTTAGAAGATAAAATTGGGAAAACGTAAAATTTATCATAACTTTAGTTTAATACGATTTGCGACATAAGAATTGACGGTAGTGCCGATGGTTTGCGTCTATATACTCTAATTAAATACGAGTTGGGTTATGTGACGTGTACTGTTTCATGAAACTGTTAAGCAAACCGAAATGACTTGTTAGGACCAAGACACATCCATCAACAGATAATTGACAATTAATTTGACACAAGTTAGAAGTGATCAGAATCGGGTTATTAGATGTATTTTTAAGTATATTATTTGGAATTACATGGGAAACAAAACATCACACGACACAATAACCAAAATAAGTGTGCGAAAGGCCTGATTTCGAGTAATACTGGAATATTCCAGTGACATACCTTCAATTGTGCCTGCTTGTGTTGTAGTTCTTGCTCCAATTTCTCATTGAGGTCGTGAAGAGACGTGGACTCTCGTTGCGCGTTCAGGTATCGCTTTTCTAGCGTTGCTATTCTTTCCTCCTGTAAAAAATGGTCATTTGATTACACCCCAAGATACTATTAAAAAAAACTTATTTATTTTGTTGTTTAGGGCAAATCCTTCAAAAGGTAGCGATGATTTAAAAAGAATTATCCATCAATCAGAAATATCAAGTTCTATAGGAGAATGAGAACTAAAAAATTTCTAACAACTAATAAAAATTCAAAGTGCTAACAGCTATCACTTAATATGTCTCAAACAAAATAGAAAACTATTGATAAAAGCTCAATAACTGTTTATTATTTATTATTATCGTTACGAAAAAAAAAAGTATATAATTATGTTACTGTAAAAGCTCGAACTACGGTAAATCCTAAGATTTAAGAGTAAGTCTTAGGATTTACCGACATGAGTTGGTAAATGTAAGGATTTATGAAAATGGGACAATTTTTTCTAGCTTTTATTATTAGAATTTAGTACATGCTAGGTTATACCACTAACAGCTAGTAAAAGTTGATTTTGGGAATAAAACTTAAATTGGTAAGTCTTTAGCTTATGACCCGTAGACCGTTTATCGGCATAAATTCGTTACAAAAAAAATAATAATAATAACCCTAACCTATCTAACTTCAAAATTAGACCGACGCGGGTCTTAATCTAGACTAGCCACGATATAAAATGTCTTTTTCAACATTTACCGTGCCTTTAATGTAAATCCTAAGACTTACCAAGTGAATGGTGGTAAAAGTGCGAATCGCAAAATCGTTCGGGTTTTTACCATTAAGAGTTGGTAAATCTTAGGTTTTATTCTTAAATCTTAGGATTTAGCATAATTCGTGCATTTATAGTAACATATAATATTACAAATAAAGAAACGATCGATGCCTAAAGGCGGATTTCTCGGACAACATTTGAGAATAAGACACGGCATAAGTAAGAACCTATAATTATGTAATGAATCATATAATCACCTGGTCCTCCTTTTGTGCCACGTTTTCTCTTAAATCTCTCTGTAACTTCGCACATTCTTCCTGTTTCTTCACCAGCTCCTTTTCTCCCTTCGAGAGCCTCTCTTCAAGTTCTGTCACCTTATTGTTGAGCTCCGCGACTCGGCGTTGCCACGAGCTTAATTCCGCTGACTGAGGATCAAAAACATCCGTGATAATACTGTTCAAGGCCAAAGCCAAGACCAAGACAAAGATTGGGAATTACGGGTGCGCGTGATGGGTTCTAGAAATGATCGTCTGCTATTTTTGTTGGATATTTTCAATTCGAAAATCATTTCAAGGCCGTATAATTCAAACTAATTTTAAAGACAAAATTTGAGTCATAAGCAGACCACATACTATATAGTATGCTAAGCCGATCGTTGTGTAAGTTTCAGATGATTTTCAAACTATTATACAAATGATTTGATATACTTATTAAACTCCAACGCGGATAAATTGTCACTCATTTATTGCTACACATTTGGTCGAAAAGATTTCTTTTAAAGGAATCTCAACTGGTATCTATGTGTATCTCTCTAAACAAGAAATCTTACATTTAAATAATAAAAAAAACGTTATGAAATAAACTGTACGAAAGACAAGTATCCGCGCCTGAAATGGCTCGACGGTATAACTAAAAGTTATGAAACAACCGTGTTACTATTGTCGATGTCTCTAAACGAAATAATGACGCTAACGACTGCTATTTAGAACTTCTTTTAAAATATACATTTTTGTACGTAAGGGCCATCCATAATTACGTCACACGAATTTCACGGTTTTTGGAACCCTCCCCCGACCTTGCACAGATAGTCACATTTCTGAGACCCCCCTATGTAGTGTGACGTCATATATTTTTAAATATCAACTATAAATTCAAAATTATTAAATTAAAACACAAATTTCGACATTATATTTATTTTGTTTTAACTAAAAAACTAAAAATTGATATAATCTAGCCCCCCTAGCTCTTGCCCCCCCACCCTTGTCACACAATGTCATATTTTGTCGCCATACGTTTCGTCACATTACGTCATACGCTAAAGTGTGACGTCACCCTTAACGTGTGACGTAATTTGTGGATGGCCCCTAAACATGCATTTTCGATGTCTATGAAGCAGGCAACACTGAATTAAAATATTAAACAATAAAAACTATTTGTTAACAATAAATAACATTTAAATGTTTTTAAGTACATGTAATATTTACGAGGTTAGGCAATATGTATGCAGTTTCTACATGAATAAATTTGTACATGTGATTGTATTAGTATGTATTGTATATTTGTGTTTTTTTTTGCACTGAAACATGCACATGCTTTCAAATAAATGTAATTTTGAAAATGCGGCAACACAAAAGCGTCTTGTTATATATATTTTACAAAGTGATATATTTCAACAACTTTCTGCACACTTGTAAACATGTTACCCGACTACTATAGCCAATTACGGTAATACATTAATTTGAAACATCGTTAAAAATTGATAAGAGTTTTGATATTAGATTTATATCATATTCAGAATTCTGAACAGCTTTAGAATAATTCTGTTACAGTCAACGATTGTCAATCTATTCAAATTAGAAAAAAATTTTTTTTACTCCTCTTCATATCCTGTTTAACAAAATTTTGATGTAGTCGGGCTCCAAATAAAAAAAAATTAAAATATATTTTTTTTACTGTAATAACAATAAATAGCCAATAATCTTCCATTTCACATAAGAAGCAGTTGCAATAATCACTGTTCAAATAAATGTTATTACGAAGCGTCACTCGGTTATGGTTTTTTTAATCTATGACCAAGATGGCGCTGACCTGCTTGGCGATCGTGTTTTGGAGCTCAGTCAGTTTCTTGCCGTCCGTTTCGCCGTTAACACTACTTTCCTGCGACGATCATTAAATATATAAATAACTTTACGCCCCTCCGCTATTGGAATAGATATGTACTATAAATATATACTAATTACAATGTTTAATTTTTTAAAACAATAGAATAGCCTACTACCTTTTTCTTTGGCAATTCTTTTAGACTTCAGTTTCAGAAAAACAAATAATGAAAGGGCTATTTTCAGTAATCTTTTGTAGATAATTACTGATTAAAGTCTAAAAAGATCATTCATCAAAATATTATCAATTTGTAAAAAAACTTCGTCGGATTTTCCTGAACTCAAAACAATACAGTACAAGTACACTTTTAATAGAATACTTTTTTAGATGAAAACGTATGGAAATGTGCTCTTCCCAGATAATACCTAATAGTCAGATAAGTTGTAAGCGTGAAATTATTTTCGTATTGCGCCCGCAAGCGGAAGGACGTTAAAACTTACATGCCAAGTTGCCAACTAACTTCTCATTATGCTAGGCAGAACTCATTAGTATATTCGTTTTACCCAATCCTTTACTCCCACTTTCTCGTTACCGAATAACAATCATAATAAAATATATCTAGGAGGTTTTGGATTGGAATTGAGTAAAACTTTATTAGTTCTAAACATGACAATTCTACACAATCATTCAAAGCTCCTATGTAAAAGTGTTTCTGTATCGTTTTGTCCATTTTCTTTTGTGTGTGTTATATTTAAAAGTTTAATTGTTTATAAATTATCCTTTATACATTGTGTACCTCATGGTACAGTGAGAACTGTACCATGAACACAACAAGAGTAGCCATTGTCGTGTGTTTTCCTGCATTACATTACCAATTTCTTTCACATGTCTGATTACTACATTATAAATTAATATAAATTACAAGAAGTTTAACAGCCTCCAACAATCTCTGCCATTATAATTATATTAGAATGAGAGAAGATTTCAAGTCTTCTTAGAACTTGAGATTTTAGCTATCAGCTAGCTTTTTGTAGTAGTATGTTGTAACAAACTCAGAAAAATTTCTTTGACTATTAAGTGTTTGATGTATGCAAACTGGGGAAAAATTCTACAAAATTGAGACTATATGTCCAAAAAGACAGCGTTTAGAGGTGTAATATGTCTCGTAGATGTTTCAAGAAATAATTATTACTGCCCAAAAATATAGCGTTTAGAGGTGTAATGTGTCTCGTAAATGTTTCGAGAAATATATACCTATTACCTTAATTTGTTGTTGCTCGCCGTTCTGTTCCGGCGATCCACTCGTGGCCGTACCGTTCTCCTTCGGCTTCTCTCCCTCTTGCGTGCCAGACGCTTTGTATTGCTGTAACTGTGATGGAAACTCGTTAACTAGGTTATATGATTGAAATAAACATACTTTTTACTAATTAAAACATTGTGTAGGATTTAAGATTTAGCCATAGTTATCGCATATTTTAGAAATATTTTATAAAGTTCGATTAATCTTAGGGAATCAGCTTCTTTAACGTCACTTGATACATTTTTTATCTCAATTTTTTCAAGAGTAAATTAGCTCTGCTTTCAGGTATCTACACATTAGAGGTTTTTAGTTATGGTTATCAACATTTAACTAATTTAAGTGACGTAATTACTAAAAACTATTATAGTATAATAGTATAACATACTTCTTCTTTGGTTAACGCTAATTCTTCTTCTAATGCTGTATTTCTTTCTAACGCAACTCGCAGTCTTTCCCGGACCTGAAACCGGAAAATATATAAATTATTTTTTTGTAAAAATAATTGCGTGTCATCGATATAAAAGTGATCGATAAAAAGTGATTCAAAACAAATGAACAGAAAAAATAACAATTTCTCAGAAAAATTTAATTTATACGTAATTTCATAGTAACCTAAATATATAAATAAAAGTTACGTTTTCTTAGAAAAAATAAATTTATCTTAATGATCCAAAAGAAAATCAAGATCATTAAAAGATTAGAGAGCTTTAAGACTTCATTATGTTTTAGCCTTCAAGCATTCTCAAAAGCGTCTCAAAAACTGTCGACCAAGACTTGTACTTTAGTTTACAAGTATTTAGAACAATTTATAAGGAATGCCTTACAATGACCGTCTTAGATTAAGATGAAATTACGGGTCGTCGTCACTGAGGTTTCACAAACATACACACTAATGCGTTTGTGCCAGAGCACAAACGCTCAGATCGGAATATATACCAATATGACCTGTATAAACATACACACATACATTGAGCGAAGGACCGAACTTGTCACACGCGAGACAGTTACTGACACCATGAACTAACCTTTCGTCGTAAGCACGTTTCAGGAAAGTTGGACACAAAATTCACCAACATGAAAGCAGTATGATAGATTTTTCTATTAATCTTCTTAGGGAAAGAGGCTTTAACCAAAGTTAGGAATTCCCTAACTATTCCAAAAAATTACAAATGCACAACGTTAATAATCAAGTTTTCACTTCTGCCGGCACTCCCGGAGTGCAACCCGTTTTTTTGAAGTATTTATTTACCCGTTTTTTTTATAAAACCTTAGTCGGCAAACAAGCGTACGGCCAACCTGATGGTAAAATTTCAATGTAGCCTATAGAGGCCTGCTGAAGCGTCGTAACTCAAAAGCATGCTGACCCTATCTTACTCACCACAGGAATACGGAAAGTAATACTGGCTGAGTGCAGTATTACTTAGCTGTGATCTTCTGTATGGTTGATGGACTTCCCCAGACGGGCTGACCCAGATTTTGAGAAGGATATATACAGCTGTGCCTCTACCTCAATTACAATCTATAACTCCTTTTTAAGAAAAGAGGCTTAAACCAAGGTTTGGAACATTTTCAGGTCGTCGCACACGTACATACCTTCTCGTCGAGCGCCTTGTGGTGTTCGAAGAGACTCTTCAGCGCCTTCAAGACCTCCACTTCCGAGGAGACGCCAGACTGCGCGGCGGCCTGGCGCTTCACCACGGTCATGCGCAGCGAGCGCTCGTGCCGGGACACGAGACATTCTAGGTGCTCTAAGAGTAACTGGAATGATAGTTTATAATGTGAGGTTCGTACAATTTTTTGTTTGGCAATAAATGGACGTTTTAAAAAAGTTTTGCCCAGTTTCCGATTTTGCACAACTACATCGGACTCGCAGTTTAAATATAAGTTTGACTGATAAAAGATGTTTCTAGCATTAAGTCGGCCTTTTGTACAATTTCATAATGTTTTATTTGACGAAGGTTCCTAAAGACTCGTGGTTTTAGAGAATTATGAATGTGCATCTATATATTCACCAATAATTTTCGACTTTCTAGGCAATGGTATAAAACCGTCGAAACCGCCATAAATTAATTAAATGGTTTAGGTTTAAAGATCATTTTATTCTCATAAAGACACAATATCACTTACATGAGAACACAATTACAAAAAAACAAACATTACATTACATTTTTCAATGGATAAAATAACACACAAATCATTAAACACAAACCAACCAGATACCCCGGATCAATTAAAAACAAAAACATCACCACGATTTGAAAACCACTATTATTTCATTCTACATACTCAGACAGATATTTTTGTAATTATATAATGATACAGTCGCTTTTTGAATACATCGAACGAGTCAATATTTTTGGATGTCTGAGGGTATTTTATTATAAAGACGCGCACCGTCGTATGTTATTGCGGTTTGACCGAACTTTGTACGAGTTTTAGGTAAAACAATAAGACTCGCATTTTTATTAATAGTTTTACGTATGAAAATGCAGGTGCTGTAATTATATAATTGTTTTATGCTCATTAATTTAGTTTCACGATATATTTTTTTAGTTGATGTTCGAAATTTAAAATTGAATAACATTTTTATTATTTTATTTTGTAGGACTTGTAGTTTGTCCAATCGAGTTTTGGCAGTACTTCCCCAGATTTCGATTAAATATAATAAATGTGATTTTATTAGGGAATTATAAATTGTGAAACGTAATTTACGTGGTATGCACCGAACATTAATCCGCAAGGAGGCATGGAGTGATATTAATTTTACTTATTAAGTGATTAATGTGAACGTTCCATGTTAAATAAGTATCCATGTGTAAGCCAAGATATCTTTCATGAGTTTTTTCTTGTAAAGGTCTGTTATTTATTGTTAGAGGTATGTAATTTGGTATCAGTTTGTTTTTTGCTTTAAATAGTATATAGCCAGTTTTAGAATATTAATAGTCAATAGGTTGTACTGAAGCCACTCATGAAGGACATCGAGATCATATTGGGCCTGAGCTATTAGATCGTGAATTGACGAACCAAAGTAAAAAAGGCATGTGTCATCAGCGTAAAGAGTGATATTACCGTTTAAGCCGAGTTCGTGCATGTTATTTATATAGACTAAGAAGAGCAGAGGGCCTAGTATTGATCCTTGAGGAACACCACAGGATATGGGTAGTGGGGGACTTTGGGAGTTACTAACAATTTTTACTATCTGTAATCTGTTCTCAAGGTACGATTCATGGTGTGTGGATGGTGTTCCGTAACGATACTTCAATTAGATGTCCATCCATCCATTACAATTTTCTATTAAATAATTCTTGAAGTACATAAATTATATAAAATGATCCAGACATAAAACGACCTAGTTAGGGAAAGCGATAGCGCAATATTAATATCATTATTTCTTTCAGTAAACATGCCGCCTCCTCTGGGAGTTGAGAAGTTGCTCCTAATTCAAGGTTTAACTTATACAAAAGAATATATAAGAACAGCTCATTTGTCATGTATCACGTACATTTATCGCATAGCAATATCACACTATTAACTTGTATTAGTGGGATTTTCATTTCATATAACGTATTTTAATTATAGGATTATTTTATTACATCTGTTAGACACTTATATGGAGTACATGTAAGCAAAATATACTAAGTTCAACTCATCTTTGCGCGCGGGTATATGTGTGGGTGGCGACAGTCGCGTAGTGACGCGACCGTCGCACTGTCCCTGACCGTCTGCTACACAAATTAAAGTTGTATAATTACAAGCGCACACAAACATAGAGCCGCGCGCAAAAATGACTTGAACTAACTATACCTCGTATATTGAAACAAAAAAAAAACACTGAAAACAGAAGTGAATTTTATTTTACGCGGATCTTCGTAAGATCTATTATTATTTATATGTGCTTAAATACAAATATATCATAACTAAGCTATGCCGCGCGACCCACTTAGCTTTATATTCCGCGAGAATGTCGAAAAACAAAAGGGTCCTAATGTTAATCTGTATATCTAGCTGTTTATATATCATGTTTAAATGTAACTGATTCAGTTACTATAGCGTGGAAAGTAACAAATGTCCATTCAAAGTTTCACATTTATAGTTTTAATAGGATAATATCAATCGATATAGTGCAAGGCTATTACATACAATGCTACCTATAGCTATATGCTACAAAACAAAACTGCGCTATTGAAAATCGAAACGGCAACTGAACAAGTATGAAATTACCAACTTTCCAAAAGTGAAGACGCCTTTTGAATTATCTTACGACGTAACAAGGAGAGACATCGTAACGTCCCTCTCTGTTGGTGGTTAATTTATATACAATTGTCTCAGATGAACAAGTAGACCCCCGACGGTGCAGTCGTGTTAAATTCGAGAGTATTTATCGAGTATGATTAATTGGAGGAAGGAAAGAGGAAATAGGGCGGCATGGATGAAGTGTTTATTCAGATCGACACACATTATGGAGTGCGGGTGAAGATAAACACAATATATAAAGGTTCTGGATTAGTTGGTTCGATGAATCTATTATCTTTGGATCTACTTTACGGTTTAACTATTAGTGTGGAACTGCATAAAAGTCTACATATCGTCTACACTACTTAAATATGTACTAGAATTTACTACCGCGCTGGTGTTGGTAAAATTACAGGATTAAATGTAGCTGTATGAATTCAGCTGAATACCGGAAGTAGACGAGTTAACCAACATGCAACACAGACATATCCATCTATTACCACAAATTTTTGTATTTAAAATTTTTAAACGAACTCGTAATACATGTTGAAAATTATTTTTAAGAATGATGTAACGTACTATTATGAACTAAAAACAATTTATTTTTACGCCAGTTTTAAAATAATTTCTGGAAGACTCACCCTGGTATTGTTTCTCTCCGCTTTGAGCTCTGAAATTTCTTCTTCCCGTTCTAACAGCTGTTCGCGTGCCTGGTTTAGCTCCTTCGTGAGTGTCGCGAATTCCTGTCGACAAAAAAAAGAATTTAAATTAATATATTCAATGTCATCATACCACATCGGATTTTGGTATTTCTGATAAGCCCCAAAATTTTCAACAACGTTCTTAAACATTTATTGCTCGAGACCTTTTACCTTAGGACAATAAGTCCTTGACCTGTAACGTTAAAATTTTGCTCAAATCGATAAGCAATTTTAAAGAGTCTTTCTTCAGTATCCAGACTTTCAGATAGCAACGCTTTCAATCGATTCCTTGAGCTGAAGAATACTTGTAAATAATAGCGACGCTGAGTTCGCGTCAACACTAAGTTTCGCTATAAATTTTATTTAAGAACGCATTATCGTAACATAAAATATACAACAAGTTTAAACGTGTCACTATTTCATACAAAATACTGTCCACAACTTTGAATATTCATCCATGTATAAGGGTAATAATGGGCGAATGAAGGCAAGAAAGTGAAAGAAGTTATACTAATAAAATTCAGACGGTACGGTGATATTTGTTGGAAAATATAAAGTGAAGGCTGATGTATAGAATATGATCAGCGAAGCGGGTAGAACAATAGGCATCAGGCGTGCAGACATCGCATCACGTTTATTGTTATCGCGCACGCAACGCGGGATAAGTTTGTGACGGAACAATGAACATGGGGTTTAATGGTAACCTACCAAAATTGAGAATGCGTCAAACATTCGCGGCCTTACTTGAAATTTTCCTATGTGCTAACTTATTGTGTATTATATAAATTAAATTGTCCGAAGATAATAAAACAAATATGGTCAAAAGACAGAATATTAAGTGTTTCAATTGAAAGGAATCAATTTAGTGTGAATAGAGGTATAATTTCACTCTTTCTTGAAAGATAATTCAATAAGTTCGGAGTTTCGGACCGATTTTGTTCTCGTAATAGAATATTCTAAAACCCACTCCAGTAAATATCAGAAATCAGATTAAATAATCGGGCAAACAAATTCGTTTTCGGGAATGAACGTTATTTTTGCAGAAACTTTTATTTCTTCCGAAAGTTGATACGTGAGTCGAATCGATAATTCACTCGGCTTTCGGATAATATTCTTAAATAGAGACACGGTTTTTCGTTTTGAGAAGTTCGGTTTCGGTCCTTTTTTTTCTCGGGCAAAAAAATTTACGGATCCTTCTTCACAAGAGAGATTCGTCAGAAAAACCTTTCAAAAATTACACGAGATACGTGAATACTTTACTTTTCTTTTGTATATTCGATTCAATTACGGAAAACGAAAATACTTTAACTTCGGCGGTAACATTTGAAATTTAGCAGAAGATATTCGTGAATAAAACAAAATGCCTTAGCGAAATCGTTTCTAAGAAGAGAGAATGTTACGCCAGTAAATTGTGCAACAAACAATAATTTCACTCTTAAATTATTATCCCCGGGGAGTCTGGGGAGGACGGCGGGCGGCTCCCCGGCGTTCCAAATGAGCTGTATTGACAACGTTACGAGTATCGCGTTGTTTACTTGCCTTATTACGTTCCGATGTTTGTTTATGATACCAGAACTTATGCTCCGTTATGGCGCTGTGGGACTAGATAATACACGACTGTATTTGAATCATAACCTTTTCTAGGGTTAGGACCGACATTTTATTATATTCTTCGCTTCGTGGATTGGTTGAGCGTGGATAGATTAACCAAAATTTCAAGGACCGACAGATTGATATTAAAAACATTATGAATATACACACCAGCTAAATAAGTTTACAAAAAGTACTAGTAAACTATTGTCGCAAATAGGTACATGACACTTGAAACAAAAAATAAAAACTATCAAAAGAACACAATCAGTGTGAAAGAATGATTTAAACAGAATCAAGAGATGGAAAATGGATTTATATCTGAAACAAAAACTCACGATATGTACGCATTACGCACGCGAGAAATTACATAGTTAAAGACAACGACACAGTGAGACTGATAGGATCATTTCACACCTATTATTGAAACAAAGTAAAAAAGATACGTTAGATTTTAATGATGATTTGAAAAATTATTGTTAATTTAATCTGCGGATTTGAAGTAAAGTAAAGAATTGGAGCGATAGCTTTTCTCATCAGTGATTTTAAATTATAAAAAGTTGTAAAAATCATACAAAAATATTAAAATAGATTCATAATTGAACCCAATCGGTGGCACTGTTAGACTAAGGTACATAAATTATTCGCTTTTCCCCTTATTTTTTAAATAATGGAAAAAATTTGAAAATTCGCAAGAAACAATGTTAAGTAGTTTTCGATGTAAGTACATACTAACTTTTAGTTGATGTAATTAAAAATGAGATTCATGGTGACCAAATAAAAGATTTAAACTACATTAAATATTTTCCGGCAAGCGATCAGGTAAAAATACGACATTAACGCCAGAATATCTTCTCTCCTCCAGCGTCACTAATTAGACGCGAACGATCCAGCATTCTAGCGCCATCTGCCCAAGAGCTCGCCTGTTGCGTCCCCGCACTTAGCGGATAATCATCTCATTCTCAAAGCAGCAGTGAAACACCCCTAACAGTTTTATAATAGACTATTACCGGATGAAAACTTCGAAAGCCATCAAGTAACTGGTAATGTGAATAAGCACAAACATTATTAAGCGCAAAAACCTGTCTCGTTAATTGGACTAACGATTCCGAAAGCCGGCATTTTTTTATATATGACAATTTTATTTCCCGCATCACAATGGTATAATTCTCATATCTATCTTTGTAGAGCAGATTAATTCGAAATATTAGCGGCAATTTCAATTAGTGGTAACGCGTAATACTATTGGTTACGAATCGAATCAATTTCCGGAGGATGCTTAAAAATTGCGTCATTACTCGTACATTAGACATTCTTAGAATTTTTCGAATTATTGCGTATCTTCAAATACTAAATAATTCTTTTTTTTATATAATAAACATTAAGAATACTCAAAAAACTTATTTTCAGGTAAATGGAAAATGCATTTCGTTTGCGAATAACACTTAATATAAAAATGAAATAGCTAAGTATACCTGAAGTAGTAACACAGCAATTGCTCGAGCAAAGATTTCTAAAACCGTACTGCGGTTGACCCCGCCTTGACTTTGGTGAGTGGCATTCGAGGCTAGCTACCTATTAGAGAAACAGGTGGTGCAAAGAATTCGTTTACTGAGTGCCGGTGTTTGCTCTGCTTTGATGCGAATGCAGCGAGATGTTGACGTGACCCGAGCCTCGGGCGAAGAGACTCCTTGAAATATATTGTTTCGACTTCTAAACGTGACTAAAAAGTAGACTTGAAAAACCTTCTCCAAATGAAGACGTCATTGATCTCCTCTCCTTTCAGAGCGTAGAGGTCGAAATTTTCAGCACAGATTCTGAACATATTGAAAAGTATTGAAGCGTCTCTCGTTTTAATAAAAGTATACAAAATACACAACTTTGTAGTCCGAGGTCAGATCGAAGTTGGATATTTCGTCTTGTGTACGGATCGCTCTTATTGCTTTTGAAATAAATAGAATCTGTACATAAAGGACAAAGGCAGATATATATATTTATGTTAATAATATCTACATTATTAAATGCCTCGGGCTTAGGTAATGTTAAGATTACTTATTTTTCTGGCTGACGAGAAGAGTACCCTTCGTTAGCCCTCAAATATACTTATCTGGTATTAGTGCCGTAAGTAATAAGGGTCGCGTGTGACAGTACAATTAATTTATTGTCTTTATTTAGCGGGCTACGTGTGGGCTATATTTATACGACGAAAATTGAGGTAACTGATGTTCTCTTATTTTTTACCAGCAAAATATTATATATATATTTTTTAATAATAGTCCCGATGAACCATTTATTTGTTGACAACATTATCATTTTCTAACAGCTGTTGCTGTATCACATCCTATGCCCAAAAGTATTCTGGAAGAAATAGTTCTCCAGTTTTTGCACATATTTTCTGTCCATTTTTTGCCGCATATGTTTGTACTTTGGGATACAATGAAGAATACACACATACATACACAAATAAATAAAATTAGCAATCATTTTTTACAATCATTAAAATTGGCAAATAACAATTTTTTGAAAATAATGCTATAGGATATATATTTTTTTATGTTACTAAGTCGACAAACAAGCGTACGGCTCACCTAATGGTAAGTGACTACCGTAGCTTAAAGATGCCTGCAACACCAGTAGCGTCGCAAGCGCGTTGCCGACCCCCCCCCCCCCCCCGAGCTCTGGTCACTTTACTCACCAACAGGAACACAATACTGCTTGAAAACACTATTATTTAGCTGTGGTTATACAGTAGTTACGTCATTCCTGTAACGTACCTGTAGTAGCGCGGTGTGCACGCGACACGTGCAGACTGCACCGTTCTTCCGCGTGCACGGCGCTCCGAGTAAAGCGCACGCGCCGCCGACGCGCTGCATCTCTCGCGAGCATCCCTCGCCGAAACAGCGCACTACCTCCCAACTACTTCTTCTATCCACTTCATTATCAAAATTATCTCATTCCAAATCTTAATTTTCATAATGACGAATAGTCAACGTCTGTCACTCTTGCTCCAACACTCAACTACACTATTGTAGTTACTTGGCATCCGACGTCTTCATAGTCGAAACTATTTTATCCATAACATATAATTTTCATGATGGCCAATGATTGGCGTCTTTCAAGGTCTTGCTTTAACACACAATTAGTTGGGTAGACTCGCGTTCCACTTAACAATAAATTGTTCAATTTCACTGTTTCACTCAAATATCGAAAGTTATTTTTAAGTTTATAATATTACTGATATGGTCTTATCACAATATTTGCTTCTTCAACCTACTTTTCAATGTTTTTAATTCTGACTACATGTCCATGTAGAAAGATAATTAAGATTGTAGTTTTTGCACTGTCACATTTTCGTAATCAAGCTCGGTCAATATTATCAGATTTTGTAGGCTTTTATTCTAGTTACGTCTTTATTTTGTCCATCGACATTATTCAAGTTTCTATTTTAAGAATTTAATTGTACAAGGAAAGAACTAAAATATATATGAAACGAGAAGGTTCTGGCTCCTCGCCCGAATCCCGTAACAAGAGTGTCTAATTGCTGTATGAAGTCGCTTTCTCTCGAGAAATGTAGAAAAAAATTATTTTCAGAGATATTCGCAGCTGTCGAAAGTGAGGTCCGTATCTCGTTGTTTCGGATATAGAGGCTGATCTTTTCGTCGGAAACGGTAAAAGTTAGTGAAATCCTAAGCATTAGTCGCGATAAGAGGTTAACGTGTCAGGACGGATAGCTCCGGACCGTTTTCAGTTCGGACGCGATCGATGGTCTTATCATTTTCCATGTGATACTTTACGATGGGAAAAAGAAATTATTTCCCGAGAGCTTACAATATTGCTCATAATATTATTATTACTTTATTCATTGATGTTTTTTTTAAATATTTGTACAAAATAATGTAAACGATAGAGAATATATTCATCGAATATAAGTAGCGTATTCATAAAAAAATATATATATTTATAAATAAAAATCAGACAGAATACGGGATACTTAAAATGGAGTCATTTTAAGGCATAATTATAAGGCATAACTTTTTTTACTTTTAGTTTAAATTTTTTAATTTATTAGACGAAATTCCGTTAACGTCTTAGTTGATTAACATAGCAACTCGAAATCTTTTCCACAATTACCTCAAAAACTCCAAACCAATTTGTCATATGTAAATATGAATTCCATCAAAACACAGAAAAATCAACACATCCTAATCACAAGTCCGTCAAGAGGACGGGGAATCGATCTAAGTCCACGAGCACGAGGGTGGCCGGGGGTCGTAAACCACGCCAATTACAAGCTACCCTCAGAGGAGAGCGCCGTAAGTGGCCTTTTATTACACTATCTCTTGGGTTACCAGCTTAGTACTGCGTTAAAATTCTAAATATAAAATAATATTTATACCAATACTAGCTGCCCGGACAGACTTCGTTCTGTCTCTTATGTTTTTAATTTTTTTTTTGTATCACACCTTCCGTGGGATTTAAGGAACAAAAAAAATTAGCAAAATTAGTCGAGCCATTATCCAGTTATAAGCTTAGCAACATTCATTTTTATTATATATAGAAGATTATAAAGCTGAAAAATTTGTTTATTTGTTTAAACGCGCTAATCTCAGGAAACTACGAGGTCGAGGTACTTCCCCAGTCGGACTGCTCCAGATTTTGAGCAGAATATTTCCTGCTGTGCCCAACCTCAGTTAATTTTTTTCATAATTTTTTTCGAGTAAAATTTAATTTACGCCTTTGGTAAGCAAACATCCTTAATAACGCTTTTAAGAACTTTTTTTTTGTATTTTTTCAATTCAGAGTTGAGAACTGTTAAACCTTAATAAGTTCGTGTATAAAATTAATTATTATTAATATTATTATTAACTAAAACATAAAGTTCTCCTATTCACAAACGTAACATTATTATTTGTTTTAGAACTAAGTTCGAAACTCCTACGTTATCAAGCTCACGCCAGTAAAAGTAAAGTAAGTGAAGTTATCAAACCTACATTTAAAAATATAATACACATTATATCTCTTACATAATATCGAAGATAAAACGCAAATTGGTACAAAAGACTGTAACGTCCCACTGCTGGGCATATGCTTCTTACTCCATGTAGGAGAAGCGTCGGAACTTAATCCACCACGCTGCTCCACTGCGAGTTGGCGGATACATTCCCAACTATGAGTAACGATCGCTATCATGCGTCTATGATAACAATAGATATCGATAGCTTTACTTTCTTTTCGAGGCACTTTACGTTAATGCTTTAAAAGAATTGTGTTTGCTCGCAAACGAAAAAAAAAACCGACTTCAATTACATCGACAAGTAGTACAACGTAATAAGACGAAAAAAATAGTCAAGTAAATACGCGCTATTAAAGATTACTCAAAAAGTTGTAATCAGGTCTCGATCAAATTTAAAGAAGTCAACATGACAAGTATTAACTTTTGATTAAAGTAAGAATCATCAAAATCGATAAACGCAGTGAAAAGTTATGCGGTTTAATACAAGTACCTGGTTGACCGAGCCTAGCTCGGTATATCTTTTTTTTTGTTTGTTTTTTTCTCGGTATTTTTATATTTTACTTTTATTTAAATAAAAAATTAGGAATCAAATTAGAAAAAAAAGAAAAAATAATAGATTGGAGACGGATTTGAACCATGGTCTCATCGGTTGATTCAGCGACCGATGTTCCACCGAGCCATTAAAACTTATTTGGCATTTGCGAAATTAACTTTCCTATTCTAACGATATTTTAGCCATGTTTTTCATTGCTTGAAAACAGGGGTAAAACGACATTTTTTTTAAATGAATCCTAGCTAGATCAATTTTTCGCCCCCGAAATACCCTGCATACTAAATTTCACGAAAATCGTTGGAGCCGATTCCGAGATTCAGAATATATATATATATATATATATATATATATATATATATACAAGAATTGCTCGTTTAATAGTATAAGATATAGGTCGACGAAAAAGTAGTCAAGTAAAAACGCATTATTAGATATAACTCTAAAAGTACTTGTCAGATCTCAATTAAATTTAAATGGGATCACATGACACGCAACACCTTTCAATTAAAACAAAATTGATCGAAATCGGTCCACCCAGTCAAAAGTACTGAGTTAACATACATTAAAAAAAAACAACCGAATTGAGAACCTCCCCCTTTTTTGGAAGTCGGTTAAAAAGACAGTTTCGATCAAGATGAATGTCCAGAACGATCTATAGACACCTGGGGGCAATAATAAAGAACATTAAATTGAATCGACTCGATCTATTCGGATGCATCCGAGGCGGGGAGGGAGGGAGAGTGGTGAGTGATTCTGATTGAATCTTTTACTTTGTCGCAGTCCCTTTGTACTGGTTCCGTCACGTAATTGATATGTCATCAGTGGATTCTTTGAAACAGATTGGTTTATTCGATTTCTGTCTAACATTAAATAACCTTAATCCTGTAGTTTCAAATCGTACTCACAAATAATTATGATTGGTACGTATTTCTGAAAATTTAAATTTTTGTAAATTTTTGGTGGACAGTTTAATTGTAACATGAATATAAAACACATGAGTTCGCGTCATAATATCGGGCGCGAACTTGTGGAGGCCTATGTCCAGCAGTGGACTGTAATAGGCTGAAGTGAGTGAGTGAGTGAGTTTAATTGTAAAGGCTAAAGTGATTTTAAATATAGTAAAGGGACTTAAGAAAAGTTCAAATAACTTGTCTAATACTGTTCCTGAAACGAACAGATGGTACACAGTCTTCATGAAACATGTTACCTCAAGCCTCGATACATTTATTTCCGGTGGGTGACATCTCAAATGAGTTTTTTTTTATATAACTAGGTCGACAAACAAGATAATGCTCACGTGATGGTAAGCGATTACCGTAGCTTATAGATGCCTGCAATACCAGAAGTCACCTTACTCACCACAAGAACACAAAACTGGTTAAAAGCAGTGTTATTTAGCTGTGATTAAGTGATGTGATGTGATCTTCTGTAACATCGAGGTACTTCCTCAGTCCGGTAGCTCCAGATTTTGAACAGGATATTTTTGGCAGTGCTCTACCTCAGTTTTTGCATGTGAATGTTATCATTGCTGTTATGATGTTACAGTTGTGTAACTGTAATAGAAGTTTATTTTACATCTATATATATTAGATATCTCTCTATATATATAAAAGAGATTTCCACCCATTGACTCATCACGATATCTCTAGAACCATAAGGCGTAGAGACTTGAAATTTGGTAGGAATATTCCTTTCGCTGAATAGAGGTCAGCTAAGAACGGATTTTACGAAATTACACCTACAAGAGGGGGTTGCGGGGGTTAATAAAATATATGGCAAAACAACGTTTGCGGGGTCAGCTAGTTGTGTTATAAATATTTTTTCAGAACTCGGCACGCGCTGTTATTTGAACATAAACCCGGATTAACCCCGATCATGTTTTCATCCTAAGCGAACTGTTTCAATCACACTCCTATTGTACTACTAGGAACTATTAGGAAAATATTAAAACCTATATAATTTAGGATTTAGTGTTTCCGGTACTGTTCTAGGTAATACTGTAGACCGTTACTATGATCATAGAAATTCAATGTCATAAATTGTAACCATTTAATACGGATTTATTTCGTAAAGATAATACAAATGGTAGTAAAATAATGTTTTCTTTTTAATACATATACATGTCGGAGAATCAATGCATAGTTATTAAAATTAAATTTATTACTTTGATTAATTAAACCTTTATGGTCGGAAACGTCAAGCAGTCATGTGTTTGAGTATGTTCGATACAGATTGTGGCAGATGTCAGTCAGAGGTTGACGATTGGATTTTTATTATTGAGGAAAACGGATACAACTAAAAGCCATTAAGCAAAGAATTGAACTGAAAAGAAGGAGCAGCGAATAGATTGGCGGCGCTTGTTGTATCCTGTTAGTAGCGTAACCTCGACTCTTCAATAATTGGTTTGTACAAACGAATTAATTGTTACTAATTGTATTGCGATCTATAATTTGATTAGGCGCAGCGAGAAACTCGGACGGTGGAGGCGAGTGCCGATGCGCATCATAAGGGTGGCCACCCCTAAACCTACACTCGGGTCACAAGTCCCGGGCACTGCTCTGAGTTTGTCCCTCTGCCACGCGATAGTAAATAGCTGTGTAGTGAATAGTAGTGAATAGCTCGGTGAATTCATCGTATGTTGAGTAATTCGGCCACCACCCCATTAACTAATTTCTGTAAATATCTTGTGCTACCTGACATTGTAATTAATTAGTGTAACCGACCACCTCTTTTTTCTGATGATTTCGACATCAGAAGTGGGATGTGAATTCATCGAATACCTTACATTATTAATTAAACCAGTTCAGCCCTCTTCCACTTCTGATGATTCCGACATACAAATATTACACATACAGATTCGGAACCTACGAACTTGGAGCACAAAACCAGGACTGACGAAGCCAACAGTACAAAACACAGTTTAGTCTAACAAGCAAGTTAACACAAAATCTTAACGATAACAAATCTCAATAAAAAGTAATAATATCATCGCTGGTCACATTGCGTTTTTCTTGACAACTTTTCATCCAGAGAGATCTGTTCGCGACAGCGACTGCTCTCAACAATTTTCTTGCTTCGCTACTAACAATGTCGTGCTCTCAGTCCAATTCCAACTAAAATGTTTTGTTTGGTTATTTTTTAGTATAAAAATAATTTATCGTCTTGTAAAGCTTTAAGTTTTGCTACGGAGTTTATAATCTAAAATACTAATCAGTCTGTAAATACCTCAAATTTAGATAAAGTTTTACATTATGATCTTCTGCATATGGAATAAAAATTGTAGACTAATCCATTTTGCTGATATTCTGCGAGTAATTTAATTTAAGTATAGATCGCTATAAGTTATCTATTATAACAACGAGGATCTATGCCTTTAAGTACGTACTCTTCGAGGTACGGTGGGTCTACTACGAAGATATATGTACATTCAGACAAAAAAACAAAATATTTTGTACAAATATAAATATCTGCCTTAAACGGGATTCAGACTTGTTAAGACGACTTCTCACACAGTCTCAGCCTTTCCTATTCACGTCCAAAGAGAAAACGTTCAGTTAATTTGAAGCGATATTTTCACACCGTTCTCATAATTCCCCATCTCCAACAAAAGATGAGACGGAACCAATTCGAATGGATATTATTCCGCTCATTGTTCATTATTCAACGTCCCCCATCCGTCCGTCTGTCCGGGAAACTAACGGGACCCGCGCTGATTTGAGAACAGTCGGATATTTAAATAACATCCAAGAGCGTAATTGTGCGTTCATTTTCAAGAAAATAGTTGCTCTAGTTTTAACTTTTAATAAAATATTTAAGAAAATATAGTACGTAATAGATTTTGTATTTTAATGTAAGTTTGTTTATGTTTTAATCGCATATAGGATTTCGCCAATGTCATGCGTTGAAAAATACACGAATATCCGTGTACTCGATGTAACAACAATTTGTTTTTGTCATAAATATTTTGGAAAAATTTCAAAGACCCAAAAGTAATATCCAACTCATTTCTTGTTTTAATATATGTACATGAGACAGACGTTCAAGTATCACTTATCCTTGTCGAAGCCGGAACTAGATAAAAAGGTCAAAAACAAATGGAAGAAACAATACCTATAAACTTTTTCATCAATCTGAAAAATTTACGTTTAAAGAGAAAATGAAATAAAATTAAAAAACCAATTATATATTAATATTTTACAACTATTATATTACGAAAATAAATTTAAAATATTTCGTTATTGAGTTATAACAAAATATGTAATATTTAATTAAATTTACGAAAAATATAACAAAGTCAGATTAATTAGAAGTTTAATTAGCGAAGCACCCAAATTACGCTGTATTAAATTTTCTGATATAAATTTTCAATATTTTATCTCTATACTTTTAAATGGGACCTTTGTTCACATCACGTTCACGTTGTCACGCGGCATCCGCTAAAGAGGAACACTAACTAAGAAGTCACAATTTAAACAACGAAATGTTTACTCTTTTACTCGTTGATATATAAATTAAAATAAGTTAAATCTATTAAATTTTTATTTATTTATACTTTATTGTACATCACAACTACAAATATCATTTACAGACTGTGAAGTACAATGGGCGGACTTATGGCTATTTAGCCATTTCTTCCAGACAACCCAAATATATATTTCCTACTATGAGTAACGATCGCTATCAGGTGTACATGATAACAACCGGGACCGACGGCTTAACGTGCTCTCCGAGGCACGGTGGGGAGACCCACAAGGACTGCACAAACACCCAGACCACGGCAAACATCTGTATGGCCAATACAAATGTTGTCGTGTGCGGGGATCGAACCCGCAACCGCTCGCGCAACAGCCAATCGCAATCCATTGCTGTGACCGCTGCGCCAACGCGGCGTCTATATTATATGAATGTTTGTCTATATGTCCTTTATAGAAACGTAAACTATGCATTTGATAATGTCATGATCTTCACTTTCAGAAAAGTGTTGTGCATGAGCCCACAAAGGTTTCCGAGTTGATACGACCAAAAAAAAAGCGTAGCTTAATGAAATTAATTAATTAAAGTTTGATTAATTAATTTCATTATTTTATTGAGATTGAAAACTATAAATTGGAAAATCGAATACATCTACAAAAGCATATCAAAACTCCTGGCCCATTTAAAACCATCACGCGAAATGGCCGTGTATGCCACACCACTTAGATGCGCACTTGACCCTAATTTCCTAAGTTGAGAGCCTGCATTGAAGGTACAGTACAAACATCGAGGCGCCGGCGATCTCTTAGCGATGTATCTAATTACATTTAAAAGCATCACACTTGAGGTAACACTCGAGATCGCGCGTTTTATCTCACGTAACGTACCGAGATGAAGATGAAATCTCACGGAGCGTCGTAAAAACTTCGGCGTCTTTTATTATAATTGGGTTAGTTAATGTACTTAAGGGTCATAACTTTATGGTCGATGATAAAGTTTGAGATGAAACAACCGGTCTGGTATAGTGGTGCGTGTTCCGTGTAGGCGTATTAACACCGGCGGTTTGCGGGTTCGATTCCCGCTCGGGATAGATATTTGTATCTTGTACTAAATATTTCTTTCTGGTTTGGCTGTCTCCCCACCGTGCCTTGGAGAGCACGTTAAGCTGTCGGTCCCGGTTGTTATCATATACACCTGATAGCGATCGTTACTCATGGTAGGAAATATATCCACCTAACTACAGTGGAGCAGCGTGGTGGATTTAGCTCCGATCCTTCTCTTACATGGAGAAAGAGGTCTATGCTCAGCAGTGGAAAGTTACAGGCTGAACCGTGATAAGGTTTGAGATGTTTATCTGACATATAACGTTATCTTATAGATAAAAAATTTATGATTAATAACAGAGAAAGAGATGTAGACATACAAGAATATGAGGAAAGTGAGTTATATAACAAGAAAGCATCTAAAACAACGTACTTCCGCATTGCGCCTGGACAAATAACTCGACACCGGTGTAAAGCAGTAGAGGCAAATAGAACTATTTCTGCAAGTTACTTAGCCGCAGCGACGACTAAGTTCTTCCTAAGACTCGAGAGGACGCCAATAAAATAGTGTTCGGATTTAGAACGGGACTTAGTAATGGGGACAAGAAAACGTAGGACTCTTCTATTGACCTATTCTTTACCGGTACCTATATGCAATTCTTCTATTTCTATATGCGATTTTTTTTTGCATTTTCAAACACGAAATTACCGTAACTAAACGATTGATGAGCGCGATTAATTTTTTGAGAAAAAATTTACATTAGCTCAGACAAATGCTGATTACTCGGAATCGCGTTTAGTTAATCTTCATATTAGTTACAATTGTAAAAGTAACGAATTATAGTTGATGCTTTTATATTTTTACCTTGTTTAGAAATTTAACAACAATAATTTAATAAAGGAAAACAAACAATAAATCTGTGCCAACGGTGTTTATTAAAATATTTGCTAAGTCCGAAAGCCCGCAAACGTAATTTATACGACGACGACGAGAAAAATACGTCAAAGAGATTTCGAAAGACTTGATTTATTTAATGTTTAGAATAAGAAATATTAATCTATATATTAATACGTGTAGCAAAAATTTGTATTCCTTTTTACGAAAATTGCGCGCGCGGATGAGTGAGAAATTTCGCACTCTTATAGTTTACTAGCTTCTGCGCGCGACTTCGTCGGCGTGGACTCCGCTCCTATTGGTCTTAGCGTGATGATATATAGCCTATAGCCTTCCTCGATAAATGGGCTATCTAACACTGAAAGAATTTTTCAAATCAGTCCAGTAGATCCTGAGATTAGCGCGTTCAAACAAACAAACAAACAATCAAACAAACAAACTCTTCAGCTTTATTATATTAGTATAGATATAGAGAAGCAGTGCAAAATGCTGATATTTTTAAAAAATTATGTACAAAAAAAAATACATTAAATATAAAAAAAAGACATTACACACACGGTATGGTCGAATTTCGACCACTGGGCAACCACCAGTTATTTATAACCACACACCAACATTCTGTTCTTCTAACATCAATAAACTTCTCAATTTATTATTTGATAAATCTATACTTAATATAATAAAGCTGAAGAGTTTGTTTGATTGTTTGTTTGTTTGTTTGTTTGTTTGTTTGAACGCGCTAATCTCAGGATCTACTGGTCCGATTTGAAAAATTCTTTCAGTGTTAGATAGCCCATTTATCGAGGAAGGCTATAGGCTATATATCATCACGCTAAGACCAATAGGAGCGGAGTCCACGCCGACGAAGTCGCGCGCAGAAGCTAGTTTATAATATGAAGTTAATTTTAAGAAACGGAACGGACCTTAATTTTACACCTAATTAATATTTTAATCATCAAAAAACATTTTCTAAATGAAAAGAATCTCTAAAGAATAAAAGGAGTTAATTAATTAGAACCATTAATTTGCCTTTAGTTGTTTTTTTTCTTCTTTTGTAGTATTTCCTATTTTAACGTAATTTTCTTGAGCGGATATTGTTTGCCATTTATGATGAACCCTTTCGCTTTTATGTTGGTATTAGCGTTTTAAAAATTTAAATAGAAAGTTTTGCTGTAGGCTGTACATAAAGTTGCTGTAGGCTGTACATTTTTTTTGATTATTATTTATTGACAGTTAACATCTAACTTTTTTCTTTGAATCTAAACTATGAAAGAATAGGCATAATACATAGGTCTAGCTCTATGTACGTCTATACTATATGTATGTATTATTAGTTAAAATTTCATTTTTAAGGGCTACAAGTAGATGTAGTAGAATATACATTATTCGGAGTAACTCAAATAAACTCATCAGATGACGCCCAAATTGAAACGGGATGACACAAGTACCAGCTTATTCGAATAAAAAATAAACATTAAAATCGGTACACCAAGTAAAAACCTCTGTGTGGTTTTATGAAACCACGGTAAAAGTGAAACTTTTTAAATATTATTTGCAAGCCATCTATGTTTTAATAGGTAACTTACATCAGCTGTATGTTGTCATTAGTGTCTTAGTTCTAGAAAATGATAAGAGATGGCTGACCATCACGCGACATTCAACACGCACACGAAAAAGTTTGAAACTATGTAATAAAAGTTTCACTTTAAAAAGTTATGTGACATTTATAACACAAAAGAACATTCGAAACATCGTCCTCTTCTTTAAATCGGTTAAAAAAAAGATAATGAAGAATATCTATTGATACTAACTTAAAAAAACTAGAGTGTGTGCTTGATGTATGATACTGACTAAAAAAAACTAGTGTGTGCTTGATGTATGATACTGACTAAAAAAACTAGTGTGTGCTTGATGTATGATACTGACTAAAAAAACTAGTGTGTGCTTGATGTATGATACTGACTAAAAAAAACTAGAGTGTGTGCTTGATGTATGATACTGACTAAAAAAAACTAGTGTGTGCTTGATGTATGATACTGACAAAAAAAAACTAGTGTGTGCTTGATGTATGATACTGACTAAAAAAACTAGAGTGTGTGCTTGATGTATGATACTGACTAAAAAAAACTAGAGTGTGTGCTTGATGTATGATACTGACTAAAAAAAACTAGAGTGTGTGCTTGATGTATGATACTGACTAAAAAAACTAGAGTGTGTGCTTAAGACTGCACGGCAGAAGTGAAAACTTCATTGTGAATATACTGAACACAGTGACACAACAGCGAAGAGCAGCTGTCTGTATTTTCCTCGCTCGGGTACACTCGGCGGTCCCGAATTCACCCGATCGATCCTTTCACCCTAGTGCGTGACGGATCAGCCTTACTTACTACCTACGAAAAAATCTGTGTACGGTGCGCCAAGATCTTAATTTTTCAAATATTAAAACTCGGACGAAACCGCGACGCAAGTCAAGTAAACTAGAATCATAAACGTGACTATATTTTTCATTCAATTCACCATTCGGACGCACGAGAGTTCATAGCTTCAAATTAAACAAACCGGAACGTGCAGCGAGTCCATTCATCGTTTCAATAAAACGTAGTTTACGCAAATATTTGCTTAAAATTTTCATATAAAAATGATAGACTGTGTTATTCGAGTAATTCGAAAGGATTTAATAACACAATACACATATACACATAACCAATTGACCAACATTTTAGCCAAAAAAATCTAAATTGGTTCTTTAATAAACAAATTCTTTAACTAAATTTTTCATATTTAAAATAGCCTGTATTCCCCTATCCCCACCCAGGAGCTCTGGTCACCTTACTCACTAACAAGAACACAACACTGTGGTCTTCTGTAAGGTCGAGGTACTAGTCGGGCTGCTCCATATTTTAAGCAGGAAATCTCCTTGGTGGGGATTGGGGATAGGGTCGGCAACACGTTTGCGATGCTTCTAGTGTTGCAGGCGTCTATAAGTTACGGTAATTGCTTACCATAATGCTGCATAAATGATGCAGTTACGCTCAAACTATAAATTTTGCAAAGAAAACCTTACGACGTGATGAATCATAATTAAAAGGTAAATTTCTCTAATTGTCGGTATGTAATTTTCGAAAGATACGTCAGAATAAACATATTTATAGAGCTTATGTATGTGTTAATAATAAAAAAAAAATCTAATATTTAATATGGATAGATCTGGTAAAATAGGAACTAGAATTGGTAATATATAATCCATATGTAAACCCTAAATCAAGTTATTCATAACCATTAAGTACCAAGTAGTTCGTTAGGTAACAAGGAGTAACAACCTTGAAAACGATTAGATAGAGCAAGAATGACGTAAGTATCATTAAAGCTAATTAAAAAGAAAAAGTAGCGACCAAGTTGACACAGAAACATCGGCGTTGATAGACGACATTAAGATTACTTGATTTTTATAAGAACGTTGCTTTTGACAGAGAATAGAGATACATTTTTCAAGAATAAGTATTAGTCAACACTGCAGGTTAATTATATTTCTTTATATATTTTTTGACTTTTTTATTTTTAAAGTGAAACTTATTACATCTTCTCAAACTTTTTCGTCTGTGTGTTGCATGTCGCGTGACGGTCGGCCGCGCGGTAAGATTGATAAAGCGATTTTTATTTTATTATTATTATTTCCCTTAATGGAATATTATTCCAAAATTTTTTAGTTAAATGTCTATAATATGAAAAAAAGTTTCACTTTTACCATGGTTTCATAAAACCACACAGGTTTTTTTTATTATTGATTGTCTGTATATAAGCTAGAGCTCTACCTATATTACGAGAAATTAAATATGTTTTAACATAAGTAGACAACAACTTAATGATTGTGTTATAGGCAATAACTGACTGATATAGGTACAATGTACATATTTTTCACACATTTTTTTGTGATCACACTTTTCGTAACGCTCTCGTCACGCATTCACCAGCTTACCCGCCAAGTCAAGCGAGCGTAAAGAAGTTTTACTTCAAAAATTCTAATTAATTTAATTGTGTTATGAATTATAACCGTAGTTATGTCACCTATGTGATATAGCAATAAACCCCGGCAGGGAAGTGCAGCCGCGTGATCACTAACGATCCGCTGGCATGGTTAATTGCATGGAAAAATTGTGCACCACAACCCCCATCGAGACCTTTCGTCGACGAAACGTTTGATGGGAAAAAAATTCATCTTCCGTTTCTCGCTACTTCACCTCACGTTCACACGACGACTCCGCTATGAATGAACATTATGAATTGTGTATTTAATATACATAAATATTATTATTAATTATGTCCTATGTTAATATTAATTACTAGTCGACCTGGCAAACTTCGTACCGCCTTATTTTTTTTCCTTGAATATAATAATTATATCGAAATAAAATATAGCCTATCCAAACAAATAATATTATATTAAGATATAAAATTATGGCATAATTGCGTTTTTCTATCATTCGTACATTACCTATCGTTTAGGATTTTGTCGGGTGATAATAATTGTTTCCCAAAATCGGTTGAATTATTTTATACTAGCTGTGACACGCGGTTTTACTCGTGTTTTTTTTACCTCATAACTTTTTACAATGAAAAAACTTTTTCGGATTTTATCGCATTTAATTAAGTTTTTCAGATGCCAGACGTTTCGGATATTTTACAGCAACCATGGTCACGGGAATTTACTGGATGTTCTTTTCTATTCCGAAGCCGGTGCTGGTCTCGTGGTCATATTTTAAGGGAGATGTTGTTTGTTGGTAGTGTACATCGAAGTCAATTTTTTTTTCGAGAACAACAATTACATAATTATTAAAATATCGTCTATGAATTTTGATATAAAATGTAGCCGACAAGTTTTTCTGGACCCAAAAGTTGGTCCAAAAGTAATTATGTGGAAAGGTAACGATATTTTAAAGCGAACCTTCTTAAAAAAATTATGATTTCAGTCGGATACAGTATTAATGAAAAAAAAAGGTGTGTGTGCGATTCACACACGATAGAAGTGAAACTTCTTTGGCAAACTAGTTAAAAAAAAAACTAATTTAAAATTAGCGGTGTGTAGCGCGGCCCGGCCGCTTTTCTGTTGTCGCCTTCCGGTTTGAAATCACAACGATTCTAAAGAAGTTTCAGTTCAAAAAAAAAAATGTCCTGACAAAGGACACTTCTGTAACGGTTTAGATGTTAAGTGACTTCAAGTGTTTGCGGATTGTGGTTTTCTTTATAGGAACTTTTCCAGCCAGTACACATTTCAAGAGTAATCCTGATGATCCTCTGATGTGAAATGCACAATCCACATAAGATAAAACAAGATAGAAAAAAATATAGACAATTTGCATCTTAAAATATATTAAAAAATCCATTTTAATAAGTCTTAATCAGCACTTCACGAATAAACATATAACGGAATCTCTAAAACTAGTTCAACCTCGAAACTAAAACGCCTTAAACGAGATTTAGATTAGTCAAGTTAGACACAAATAACTACGGGACAAATTTAAACTTCGTACATCTGAACAGTAAAATGGATGGACGAATCGCCGCCGGAGGTGTTAAGGGGGGTTATCGGATTTTCCACTGACACCGCTCTAAACTAATTCGCCTTAGTCACGGGAGCGTCTAGACCTCCCGTGAGTCCCGTGACCCGATTATGCTAGCACTCCTTTGACGTTGAAAATATTATTTAATAACTACACATACTTTTCAGATAGAATGTTACAAAGACGTGTTTTAAATGTCTTCTAAATATATTCCTTGTTTATTGGATGAGGCTAAGGACGGAACCGATTCGCTTATTTATATTATGTAACAGAATATAAATATATAAAGAACTTTGAAGTGCAACAGCATGTTTAATTTTTTTTATATAATCAAAACATACTATAAAACAAAGTCGCTTCCCGCTGTCTGTCTGTCCCTATGTATGCTTAGATCTTTGAAACTACGCAACGGATTTTGATGCGGTTTTCTTTAGTAAATAGAGTGATTTCAGAGGAAGGTTTATATGCATAATACATGCATAATATAGTAGAGAAACACTGATAGTTTTTGCAACCGTGCAAAGCCGGGGCGAGTCGCTAGTAAAGTACAAAGATTACATTTTTTTCAACAAGTAACTTTTGTATGAAGAATCCTTCGTCTAGTAGTGGGTTGTTTACAAGTTACTTCTCTTATAAATGGTATTAATCAACCAACTAAAACAAAATTAACAAAAATAGATTAAAAAAAAACCCGTAACGTTGGCAGTACAACGGAGGGCAATTTAAATAAACATTCAAGAATAGACTGTGGACATTTTATGCTTGATTTCTTTAGAAAAGCAATGACACGCAAAACGGGAGGTCGAGAACCGGTGATCTGCGTAACGTTAGCTAGTCGACTGTCAACAGCGCTTGCGGTGAGCTGATTTGCGGTCACGACTTCAACTTGATGCCGTCAAGTTTCTTGTGATTAATTTTATGTTGTATCCTTTGACGTCAACACAACCAACGTGTCATTTGACGAAGCTTTGAGAAACTTTCGACTATAATCTACTCTTGAGGTGCTTCAACGTGTATGCTATTATTTATTGTTAATTAATTTTTGATATCTTTTGTAATTTTAAGTTTTTTTTAATCTTTTGCCAATTGCATGATGTAATAGCCTATAAGTAAAAGTGCAATTAGCTGTACCAACACTATAATTTTTTAACTGTAGTATTATCATTGTAACTTTTGTTGGCTGTTCATATCAAATAAATAAATAAATAAATTGTATTTATATTACCTGTGTTGAATTTATTTTTAACAAACACATACATAGAAAAATAAATTATCTTGGGGAGGCCTATGTCCAGCAGTGGACTGTGTTAGGCTGAAGTTACTGAACACATACAAAGATTTACGGTTAAAAACGATTATGCCTATCTCTAGATCAGCCTAGCAAATTTCTAAAACTTTTGATTTCAGAAAAGCTGACAGTTGATTTAAAATAAGTAAAAAGAAAAATTCTCATTCATTCAAACTCTAATCTATGTAAGCAGATTAAAAATTCTAAACGCAGAAAAAAAGCCGAAAGAAAATCCAGTTCAACACGATGCTAGCTATTAATAATTTTTTCGTTAAGTCTTTTATTCCTAAAGTTTTACAAGATTCAATATAATGTTCAAAGTCTTAACAAGCATACATATTAACAAAATTTTTCAGTAAATTTTTCGGTCAGGCACTCGTACATAATTGTACATGTACGCTTATTAATATCATGCGAGAACCTTTGACGTACGAAATTACTTATTCAATAACTTCCCAAAGCCTTTGAGCTCACGAGGCTTTAAAAAAAGTATTATTAATATTTCCTTATCATCTTCAATGTGGTAAAAAGTTTGAGATTGAAAATTAATTTGTAACAAAATTTAGCAATATTCAAACCGGAAGTGTGAGATCGAAGACCGTTAACAGTTTAAAATGTTATCAACAGAAGAGATAGGTTGAAATTTTTTAAAGAACTAGATAGAGGACAGTGACCGCAAAACATAGCAGATTGGGACATACGACAAATCCCCTTTGTCTATACTAATATTATAAAGAGGTAAAGTTTATAACTTTGTTTGTATATACGGGGTAATCTTTGCAAATACTGACCCGATCATGAAAATTCTTTCACTCACAGAAAGCTACACTATTCAGGAGTGATATAGGCTATATTTTATTGTAATTGAACATAAAATTCAGTGAAAATAATAGTAGGTGTTACGAATCGCGCCATCTCTTGACGAACTGTAGGTACCAACTAAATAAACATCGATGTAAAATAGCAGCGGATGGCGCGCCCAACGACTGTGTTCACGACGTTTACCAAAGTATACTTCATTTAAAAATTCGTTATTATTCTGTAATAGTTAAATTTAAAAAACTTGAAACATATCAAATTACTGTAAAAATCTTTTAACGCCCAACGAAGTGGGCACAGGTCGGCTAGTATGCAATAATGTGAAGAACATAGGAAACATAGTACTGAGTCTAACACATACTCCAGAGAAAGACTAAGGCTATAAGACTAAAGCATGTGGTGTATACCTATAACTGATTGTGCAATTAGCGCAAATAATTTAAATATTATACTATAGATGTAAATAACATTGTAACAATCGTTGTTGTATCAAATGAATAAATAAATAAGCTGTTCCGTAGACAGATTCTTCCTGAACCAGTGGAGTTTTCCGCATCGAGGGTAGTTACAGATAATTTTCTAATTCATTTAATAGGACACAATTACACAATATTATTTCCGTTGGGTTCTTTTTAACTCAATCAGTGTCCTTCAAGAAACACTTTAAGCTGTAAACACTATTTAAGTTCATACAAATATATAATTAAAAATGCAAATAGGTACACATTGAAGCGATAATTCGAATTTTAATACTATGAGTAAAATGCACAAAGTACGAAACAAAATTAACAACAATATGTAATGTATGTAATCCATTGAGTTATTCTCTCCGATAGTAATTATAATGTATTTTTTATGAAATCATTACACGTTATTAATGTTATACAAATTTTCCTCTCGTATTATTAAAATATACAATATCTAGGCGTCCGTCGTCGTTTCACTTGTTTTGAGATGGCTACTGTTCAACTATTCTTAACTAGAGTGTACCTAATATAATTATGAGCAATGTCATTTCTGAAATATATCTTTGTAGTGGAAGAGAAATATAAGCAGTTAAATAAATTCCAACTTTGTAACCTACAGACCGCCATATCGATAGTGTAGGTTCAGATGGTTTGGGCTAGTTGTCGACGTATAGGTATTTGAACGATTTTCGAACGTACAATTAATTACTTGGTGTTATGTAAATTACTTATTGGTTTTTTAGTACTTTAAATGACATTTTAGGAACATTTAGAATACATGCTAGTAACTCGGGCGTTACTATGTGTAATTTATAGGTAATTTTGGTCTCAAATATCGATCATGTAAATACATTTTAAAGGCGACCTATTGATTTATTGTTAAAGCACAAAATGGAGTTAAGATAGAAGACTTCAAAGTTTTTAGTATAGAGGCTTTAGATTTAAACTTAATTTGAACGAAAATAAGCTAATTAAGCAGAAAACCCGTTGCCTCATCTATTAAAATTTTTATTAAAACTTAAACGTATTTAAGTTTACGTGATTATGTAACTCTTGCGGTAATTCAATGAGCTCCGGCGCTCGAAAGCGCTTGTGGCGGTAACTGTGTGAACATCGCGGTATGTTTTGAGCTGTAAAGTGCAGCGCTTCTATCTAATACGATACCGAGGCCACGTGTCACTTTTTACGAGCTTATTTTTGTGACACATTGATGAAACTGGAGATGTTTACGCGGACCGCGCTCGTACAGGTTTTAATGTTACGTTTTTTTATTAATTTTTCCGCGGCGCGTTTACTTCTAAATAAATAAAAAGTTTGAAAATTCTGCACGTGTTTTTTTATAATATAACATTTTCAGTAATTTTACTGGCACAATTTGACTTTGTTTATTTATACTTAAACAGATAAAATTGACAAATAAAATTGAGTAGATCTAAGGTTAGAAAAAAAACTATAGCCTCTATTATTACTTGTCTACAAATAAAACTATCCTCAGTCAATCGATTGGAAAAAAAATTTGTACAAGACAATGACATCAAGGACATGACATGACCATTATTTTACAAAACAACAAAACGATAGTTCACAAGAAAGTATAGTCGAATATTTTACCAAACTTGACCCTCAACCCCAAACTGTAACTAGATAAAATTGCTAAATTGGCGTGAAGAGGGTGGAAGAAGCGGAAGGAACTTTGAACAGTAAGTTGAGGGTTCACCCTTTGCCGAAGTAAAGGGTGCGTTTGATATAATTTGCGTTACAACACCTTTTGAAGTAAAACTTCTTTATGCACCCTTGACTGGGGGCGTAAGCTGGTGAATGCTTGACGAGAGCGTTACGAAAAGTGTGAACGGGCGAGGCGAGCGGAAGTTTAGAAGGAGATATAAGTTAGTGAAGATAGAGAGAGTTACGTTTTGTAAGTTTTACTTCAGTCGTGTGGTCTAAACCACACTCGTTTTTCTCTATCTGAGCTACTGCCGCACTGCCGGCGTATTTGAACTGTTTCCTAGAATAGGGAGTGGCTAATTCGTCCATGCAAATATGTACCTCATTGCTATTGAATTAAAATACCTACTCTTTTTAATCTGTACGTTTGTTTTAACTATCAGTAACGTTTCAACGTACGTCGATCATAATTTAACTTAACAAGATTTTTTAATATATTTAAATAAAAGTATTTAATGCAAACTGTGCTTTAATAAAAATGGTCGACAAGTCAAATAACCATAATCGCTTTATCTTACTTAAATTATATACTTATAACATTCTTAGCGTCTTCGGTGCGACAAAGCCAGCCCTGCGGTCACCAACCCGCCTGCCCAGCGTGGTGACTGGTGACTATGGGCAAAACACATGAGTTCACGCCATTTTTGGCGCGAACTTGGGGAGGCCTATGTCCAGCAGTGGAGTGTGATAGGCTAAAGTGAACATTCTTAACTCTGTCTTACTTCAGTTTACATCTTTAATCAGTAATACCTCTAAGAGTCATACGATGTTTTAAGTTTCTAGATAAGATATTGAAACATCAGGTACCAATAATAAAGCACATCAAGAATGTATCACGAAACTAAAAACCCGTCTTTGCCTAAAACAGAAATACAATTTCATTTCGACATTCCAATTCGGGTCCACCGAGGCATATGTAACGGAAATATCACACGATCCGTCACGAGGATTTGAAATGAAATATTTTAATTTGGATAGTTAAAAACGTGATACATAAAGATTTTTCCTATTATACATATAAACTCACTTTCATATTAGTCCGTACTTACGTAGAAATTAATAGCAACTGTCTGTTGTCGGCAACAGTCCCACTTCGAGTCTAGATTTAAAACATAATGTATATTTGCACTAAAAACATAGACTATATAATTATTACGTACATAACAATAAATTTGTATATTTTAATATTTTATTTGATTTTATTGTATTAATGCATTTTTATCAAGTATTTAATTGGATTTTAGTTTAATTGACTAGGTGTTAAATTTATATTATTTTAATTCGTTTATTATTAAGTAATGTAAATTACTTAATTGCTGGAATTATTAGTTTTTATTAATATTGACTAGGCAATTTGATTATTTGTTGTGAAATTTAGTAATAATTTAATTCAGAGAATGTGATGTCAATTATTGTATTTTTCTATATATTACATGTACCTATTTAATATGATAACTACACTAATGCATTAGGATAACCTATCCTGTAATGTCAGTTGTAAGATGATTGAAAATAAATAAAATAAATAAGTCGGATGTTACACAAGTATTAAGTTGCCTACCCTAAGTACACACGATCCTATGTGTTTCTCAAACATATATACTACTACTAGACTAGCCCGTTGGCGCAGTTTCTAGTGACCCTACTTTCTGCTCCGGGGGTTGTGGGTTCGATTCCTACTCCGAGTCTGGGTGTAATATACATATTCATTTATATATTTATATATGTATTATTTATAAGAATGTATATAAAAAATATGTAGCTAGACCAGTCGGCTGTTACCTATAACACAAGCATTAAGTTGCTTACTGTAGGAACAGACGACCGTGTGTGTATTGTGTAGATATTTATTATTATTATTATTTATTATTATTATTTTATTTTGAATCATTAGATGTTTACCATTCAAATCTATTAAATTCATTTCATGCAGAATTGTCATTTATACAGAATGTCTATCATCACAATCAACAAAACATTGCAACTTTTCTCAATTATAAAAAAAACATCGATAGAACTTGAATCTACAATATCTACAATACAACCCAATTTAATTAAAACGCTAATTGTATTTTGTTATCCGATTTCACGTTTCGGCGGAATTAAATATCATTTCTAAAATTAGAAGTACTGTAAACAGTCCGTAAAAATTTCACAGTTGGCTACGGTACTCTACCCCTGGAGAGAAGGAAATTTAGCAGTAAATTAATATGATACTGGCTGTGCCTAGCGGTTTTACCCGCGTTAATTTGAGAAAAAAAAAAACGTACTAAAACATTATATGGCCTATAGCCTTCCTCGATAAATGGACTATCAAAGACAAAGTAAATTTTTTAATCCCAAACATTTACGGTTTCAAACAAACAAACACACTCTTCTGCGTTATAATATTAGTATGTCTAGTGTGTGTGTATCCGCATACCCGCAATGGAGCAGCGTGGTGGATTACGCATCGATCTTTCTCCTATATGTAGAAAGAGGCCTATGCCCAGCAGTGGGATGTAACAGGCTGAATCGTGATCGTAATCGTAAAGTGTATAGTTGATTAGTTTTATGCAGTATGCAGCAAATTATGGATATTTAAAAAAGTTAGTAAAAAGGAAAGTTTATATAGAAAGCGGTAATGACACACCATTCTTGTCACCTGCTTAACTATTTTCTTTCCCATAAAAATATGACCACATAATGGAGCTGCTATCTTCAAATCGATAAAAACCGGCCAAGTGTGAGTTGGACATCAGATTAAGCGTTCCTTACTGTAGTGTTTAATTATGTACATTTGTTACGATATAAATATGAAATAGTTAGGAAAACTCGATATTTGATGGGATTAGAGACAGTTGTAACTAAGGTAAGGCACAGCAGGAAATTACCTGCTCAAAATATGGAGCAGCCCGACTGGGGTAGTACCTCGACCTTACAGAAGACCACAGCTAAATAATACTGTTTTCAAGCAGTCTTGTGTTCCTGTTGGTGAGTAAGGTGACCAGAGCTCCTGGGGGGAACTGGGGATGGGGCCGCCAACGCGCTTGCGATGCTTCTGGTGTTGCAAGCGTCTATAAGCTACGGTAATCGCTTACCATCAGTTGAGCCGTACGTTTGTTTGCCGACCTAGTTATATAATTATAAAAAAGTAGTAGGTAATACCCGTTTCGTGAAAACTTTAGCTATCCACTATTTTCAGAAATATAATTTCCTGACAGACAGACGGACGACTTGACGAAATAAATTCTGTAGTGTTTATAGACTATATCTTACTTGCAACGTCAGAGCGAATTGCTAGTCTACACCGCCGTATTACTGGTGTAATTTCGAAGGCTTTGGTTACGTTCAAGAAAGGGTTTAGACGTACATCGGTAGAATTAAACGTGTGAAGTAAATTGCGCCTGTGATTGACTCGGGATCGGAATGCGCTCATTTGGTATTTGATATCCCGTGTAATTAGTTTCTAGACGTGGGGAAATTACTGGCATTATTACATGTTATAAAGTTTTGCGACTAGGAGTCTCTTTCATCTACTTATAGCTTCTGATCGAATATATCTTATACTATTAAACGAGCAATTCTTGTATATATATAAATATAGAATCTGAATCTCGGAATCGGCTCCAACGATTTTCGTGAAATTTAGTATGCAGGGGATTTCGGGAGCGAAAAATTGATCTAGCTAGGATTCATTTTAAAAAAATGTCGTTTTATCCCTGTTTTTAGGCACTGAAAAAATATCATTAGAATACGAAGCTTAATTTCACCGTTGTCAACATAGCTATAATAGCTTAATTAGGAAATCGGCTGGTGTCGAATCGTGTTGACCCGGGTTCAAATCTCAGTCTCCAGATTATTGTTTTTTCTTTTTTTTTTTTAATCTCACTCGTGATTTATTCTTTAAATAAAAAAAAAATATAAAAATACCGAGAAAAAAAAACAAACAAAAAAAAAAAAAAATACCGAGCTAGGCTCGGTCACCCAGGTACTATAACTTATATGGAAGATAAACTACTTTTGTCTGTAAAAATTACGAATTCAGATTTCATAATTTGCGAAGAGCAATATCTGATAAACATAACGATAGAAAGAAAAAGTGTATGCGTCAGCTCCGACGCGACGCTTAGCTGGAGTTTACTTCTTCAGATCGACTGTCTAAATATGCACAAAAAAGGCTTACTAGTCTAAGTTAAGACAAAGATGAATACCATATCAAATGGTAAATAAACGAATCATCTAGATTTTTTATTTTTATTTTTTATGTAACCAGGTTGGCATACAAGCGTACGGTTCACCTGATGGTAAGCGATTACCGTAGCTTATAGACGCCTCACGCATCACCAGAAGCATCGCAAGTGCATGTTGCCGACCCTACCTCCAGTTCCCAGGAGCACGGGTCACCTTACTTACCAACAAGAACACAACACTGCTTGCAAGCAATATTATTTAGCTGTGATCTTCTGTAAGGTTGAGGTTCTGAGGGAGGATCGGTTGGAGGATCTGCAGGGTAGCACCCCAGTCGGGGTGCTACAAATTTTGAGCAGGATATTTCCTGCTGTGTCCTACCTCAGTAAAGTAAAAGTATTCAAGTAGGTTTTATCATATACAACTGATAGCGATCCTTACTCATGGTAGGGAATATAAACCCGCAGTGGAGCAGCGTGGTGGATTAAGCTCCGACTTTTCTCCTAGATAGAGATCTATGCCCAGGTGTGGGATATAACAGGCTGAATCGTGATCAAACAAGGTTTTAAAATACATATGGATTAAATTATATTACCATTATGGTTTAATATTAATGTGAAGCTACAACCAAATTCAGAGTGTAGATTCTACTGAGAAGAACCGGCAAGAGTCTCAATAATTACCTTCCTTCATCTAGAATCCGTCATTTACACAATAATTCTAAATTTAGTCAGATGTTAAATTTATATATTAGGAACTGTAATATTGTCAATGCATTCGAAAGCTTTGTCATAGATAGCGATTTGTCTACAAAAGAATTCCTCGGAATCGCGACACAAACGTAAGACACAGCGAACAACTGGAACGCAATAAAGGGACACGACAAAGTTCTAACTTATATGAAAATGTAAATCTGATTTGAAACCGTTCACACGTGATAGCGGTTCTGAAATAATTTCACGGTGGAATAGTTCTTATGACAAAAGTAATAGGGTTGGTTATGTGATTAATGGAATCTATGGAGGCGTGAATTGAATGTTGTTCCGTGTACGAGGGATGACCCACCTGTAGGAGACGCAACATAATTATGTACCTTCGGGTCATTTACTGGACGAGTTTACACGAGACGAGTTACATCATTCAGCTTAACTAAGTTGTACTAAGTTGTACTACTAATATAACATCACGACTTTTCATGTTTTTTTTCTGATGTTTAATGCTGTCTTAATATATCTTACGGATTAAAAGAATTCACAATGTTTTTGCTTTTCATCGTGTTGTTGAATATGAAACTCACGAAAGACAAAGAAAACCATCTTTATGCTTTAAATATCAGAAAAATAAATGAAAGATTTGTTAGGCTTATTGTTTTCTAATGCTTACGGTAATTTCACTCATTACAATGAAACAACTTTTTCGGATTTTATCGGGGGTTATTAGGTTTTTTAAATGCCCGGCGTTTCGGATACTTTACAGCAACCATGGTCACGGGAGGACTTCGATTTGTTAAGCAATAAAATATGACATCACCTTGTTTATAATTATTTACTAAAAAAATCGCGTTGCAGCAATTTTTTCCATTACGTTCAATTTGTAGAACGATAGTACTAAATCACACAAAAAGTCAATAGTATACAAATAATAAAATAATAAGAGAACAAATCAAATGAAATTACAATCGAGTGCAGTAACAGTAACCCAAAATCAGGAGTTTGGATGTGATCCAGGAATGGATAATATATTCTGCACTAACGAACGTGGCCCGCGACTTGTGCAGCGACAAAACAATATCAAAAACAATAGCTCCATTCATATAGAGAAATAAGCTCGAGGGCCGAGCCGAGCCAACTGCTAACCGTACCTTTGTATTAAAAATATAGACCTCTTAATAAAACGGTTGATCTTTATTATTTAACTAGCGACCCGCTCCGGCTTCGCACGGGTGCAATGCTGATACTAAATATAAGATATAAAATAAATATTTGCAATCTAAGCGCAAAAATGTGTTTATTTACAACATCACATTAGAAAACTTTAAAACTATCAGTGTTCCTCTACTATATTATGCATGTATCTATACTAATATAATAAAGCTGAAGAGTTTGTTTGTTTGATTGTTTGTTTGTTTGATTGTTTGTTTGTTTGTTTGAACGCGCTAATCTCAGGATCTACTGGACCGATTTGAAAAATTCTTTCAGTGTTAGATAGCCCATTTATCGAGGAAGGCTATAGGCTATATACCATTACGCTAAGACTAATAGGAGCGGAGTCCACGCCGACGAAGTCGCGCGCAGAAGCTAGTTATACATATAAACCTTCCTCTGTAATCACTCTATTTACTAAAGAAAACCGCATCAAAATCCGTTGCGTAGTTTTAAGGATCTAAGTATATATACAGACAGACAGCGGGAAGAGACTTTGTTTTATAATATGTAGTGATATTCTAATTTAATGCGTACTTCAACGGTGATGCAATATTCTGGAAGAATGGAATGGCGCAAGGTTGTGTCGGTCCGTGTAGGGTTATTTCCCTCCACGAAACCAGCTAACACTAAACGGTCTAATCGATTATTAGCCATGGGTCACTTTGGAATCATTACATGTAGACATTGAAAATTATCGCAGATTTTTTAAAGTTATACTTCTTTTGGCGCGTTAGGGAAAAATTATGAGAGTAAATTTTTACGATGCGCGCCCACACCGTCACGTAAAAAACCGACACTCTGAAGTTAGCAACGTGAAGTTAGCTAGCTAATGAAGTATATCTTCTTACGTGCGTAAATAATTATACACACACTTTTTTTTGTACATGTCCTAGGGTAGCAAACAAAATATAGTCCGATCGAAGGTGAGCAGTTATGGATGACCTAGGGATGCATGCCTCATTACATGGAACACTATAACAACAAAAACGCTACTTGATATTTCTATACATTGTCAGTAATATCAACGTCGTGTCTATCTGTAATTACGGGGACAGGAACAATTTAACAAAATGTATGTACGCAAGATAGTTTGCTGTGTATCTTGCGTTGGTTAGCCTTGAATAAATAAATAAACGACGCCGCGTTGGCACAGCGGTCACAGCAATGGATTGCGATTGGCTGTTGCGCGAGCGGTTGCGGGTTCGATCCCCGCACACGACAACATTTGTATTGGCCATACAGATGTTTGCCGTTGTCTGGGTGTTTGTGCAGTCCTTGTGGGTCTCCCCACCGTGCCTCGGAGAGCACGTTAAGCCGTCAGTCCCGGTTGTTATCATGTACACCTGATAGCGATCGTTACTCATAGTAGGGAATATATCCGCCAACCCGCATTGGAGCAGCGTGGTGGATTAAGCTCCGATCCTTCTCCTACATGGGGAAGAGGCCTATGCCCAACAGTGGATATTACACACAGATACAACTGGGATATTACAGGCTGAATCGTGAATCGTGATCGTGAAATAAATAAATAAACTTGAATAGTTTTATTTGGCTGTGATCTTCTGTAAAGTTGAGATACTTCTCTATTTTGTGCAAAATATCTTCTGCTATGCGCTACCAAAAAAAAATTCAACGTAATACCATGCTTGCAAATACAGCAAAAGATAAAAAAAACTTAATGACGAAAATGTTTAAAATTATTACATAAAGAAAGCCTCGAGAGCTATATACAAATGGACGACCAATTTTAATAAAATATATTTACACTTGATATTTTCTATAGAGCAACTCTGAGCTAAGATAAACGGATGATAAAAGCTGAATGCAACAAGAAGTAAACAAGGCAGCGGATAATCCCGGTAACTTCAGCCATGGCTCGACGAAGTTTGAATCAATTAAAAAGGAAGGAAAAAAGCAGATGAATAGCTTTAACTTGGGAGACGCTGCGAGCAACACTCTCGACCTGCCCGCACCGCTACTTTAATTTACTTATTACTGAAACTTGTGAAGCAAAAAATAACTTGAAACATAGAAGAATTTTAAGTTACAATGTTTACTTAAATCAATGTAAAGTTATCTTAGTTATGAAGTGGTTATATAACGATGCGGTTAAAAATACATTTTGGTTTTCGTAATAATTGAATACGTTAAACCTGAAAAAATATACAGAACACTGTACCCTACTTATGCGGTATTTTATACTCTTAGATATAACTTACTTTACAAATACAGATTTACGAATGAGATTACAATAACATCTGATTGTAAGTAAATTGAAATGAAACTTAAGTATGTTGATAGCTAGCACTTGGGCTAGTCTTCCGTGAGGCGCATTTAAAATACATACCTATATTTTTTTTTTATACATATAACTAGGCCGACAACTGCAAGCGTACGGCCCACTTGATGGCAAGCAGTTAGCGTAGCTTGTAGACGCCTGCTACAACAGAAGCATAGGAAGCGCGTTACCGACCCTAAACCTGAACACCCCCCCCCCCCCCCGCCCTCTGGCCACCTTATTCACAACAGGAACCATAATTGCTTGAGAGCAGTATTATTTATCTGTGATCTTCTGTAAGGTCGAGATACTTCCCCAGTCGTGTTGCTCCATATTTTGAGCCGGTTATTTCCTGTTGTGCTCTACCTCATTGACATATAGATCACACTAAAGTTCTACATTTAGGTGTATTTATTAACTATATGTAACAACATCGCTAAAGTTAGTAAGTCATTAGATAACGATCTCGCAGAACCGCACGTCTACGGGACCCATTAGCGGTCGGGCGTTCGATGCTCGTCGAGGTAAACTATAACTTGAAACTTTGCCAATTTATTCGACGCTGGAAAAAATACTTATCGTTCGACGTGCTTTAAAAGTATTATACTACGAGCTTTTAACATTATTAATATTCTTCGAACATATCTTACTGAAAAGTTTCATCGCATACGATCGATTAAATAGGTAGATTAATTGATGAAAAAGAAGTGCGGAGTTTTTTGACTATTCTTCTCGGCAGAATCTACATTTCGAATCGGTGATAGTTACATTTTAACTACAGTTAATTAAATAAACACAAATATAAATTATCATTATAATAATTTGTACAATGACGATTTAAAAGTGCCTTTAAATTTAGCTTAAATTAAAAAAAAATTAATAGTTAATCAATGAAATTGTATTGTTTCCATTCTTGTAACATTTAAAAGATAAAGTTTCATTGATAAACTGTAAAGACAGTTCTTTCTAAAACGTTGTAAGCTTTATAAAGATTGTTATTTGCGAGGTGGAAAGGTTGGAACAATGTCTTCCAGATGGCGGAGACGCTTTCCCCGGGGAGCATTGTTGCGCTCACGACACCGCATTCAGGTGACACGGCGACTGAGTGTCAGGAAAAATTATTATTTGGCCTTACTTTAATATCTTTCTAGAATTTCATTTTATAGAATAAAAGTCAACTATGAAAAAGTCTTCGCATTTTGTAAATAACAATGTTATATTTCAGTTTTATTCCTTTTTAAGTTTGAAGTATATGAGGAACTAAAAATTAATTAATTCTAGTTTATATTTATTCAAAACGTGTTTATTACACGGCACTAATTTAAAAGATAAAATGGCCTTTGTTGCTATCTTGTTTTTATGAAACGAGAACGAACCTAAAGTAAGAAACGTCACCTAAAGTAAAGTAAATAAAATCTTTAAATTATTTAAGTTACGGTGAACATTACAAGCGAAGTACCAGGCTAGCATGGACGCTTAAGAGGTGTTGCGTCTGGACGCTTTCAACCGCTGAACTTGCAGTCTGAATAACATCGACAAACCTGTCACGGCGACTCGACTAATTGGTTCCGTCCAGTTTCCAAAATTATGAAGCCGTGTTGCGTTCCTAGATGACAATCCCTCATGAATAATCTGATTGCCAATTATGAATTGATTTGATTTCTTTGTCAAGCTATAATGCTTCTATATTGAGCTGTCTATTTTATTGATGTTCTGCAGGATGTTCAGTCTATTCAATACCACGTTTGAATTTCACCGACTTTGCAAATGGAATTATTAATTTAACATGCTATTTACATATGAGCAGATGGAAAATTAGTTCAAGAAGAAAAGGGTCTGTAGCGTGCCATTGGAGTGACGTTATGTCCATCAGTGGACGAATAATAATCGTGATTGCAAAAAAAATTAATTACAATTCTTTATCACGGATAGACCTAAAACTAGTTAAAGTATTTAGATAAATTTTTCATCATTTCATAGATTCATTGTCCAGACTATCCCAATATTTTAGAATAACAATTATACAAGTGTACACACTAAGAGATAATGTTTATGTCACTATATGATAGAAGAAAATAATTGTTTGCTAGCAAACGAAAAAAAAAACGACTTCAATTACATCGACAAGTAGTACAACGTAAGTAGACGTAAAATATTAACAAACGCACTAGTCATCACTACGATTTTCGAAGGTTCCCCTCGATTTCTCTGGGATTCCATCATCAGATCCTGGTTTCCTTATCATGGTACCAAACAAGGGATATCTCCTTTCAAACAAAAAAAAAAGAATAATCAAAATCGGTTCACAAACGACGAAGTTATGCCCGAACATACATTAAAAAAATATATATATGGTCGAATTGAATAACCTCCTCCTTTTTTGAAGTCGGTTAAAAACAGCAGAAGATAACATTTGACAATCAACGATAGATTTGCAACTGTCAAATTTAGAATAGCTTTTGCGGTAGCTCAGATTCTCCTAACCTCGCAATGGCTACTTTTGACGGTTAAATTTGGCCTCCCTAAATCCAAAATGGCCGATTTAACAAATTACTTTCTCCACGAGAAAGCTCAGACAAACACATTCAGTACAAGGTCACAGTAAAAAGGTCTTGACGGTATTGAGCGATTGCTATGCGAGATATAAATTCTCAAACAAAGATGTCTCAGCGGTACCAACGAATAATAAAAAAAAAAAAAAAAACAAGTAAAAACATTATTATCGGAGTTTTTTTTCGGCGTCCGGTCTCGAGGCTAAGAATACTGGCTCGTCGATTTAAAAAAAAATCGTAAATTAAAATACCTCTCTCGTTGTTTTTGTTTTGGAATAAATCAAAAAGACTGAAATGAGTTCTTGACAGCCTTTTCAAATTGTATCTAGTAGTACTACTGGCGTAATGACTCTCGACACTCACTGTACATACTCATTTTTTTATTGATTACAACGTTTGCGGGGTCTAGCTGACTTATGCCATACTTAATCCCCCCCACTCTTATACCTTATTGGTATGAAAAATAAATGTTGTCCGATTCTCAGACCTACCCGATATAAACACAAAATTTTATGAAAAATCGGCCCAGCAGTTTTGGAGGAGTATTGTAACTAACATTGTGATATTGACACACGAAAATAAGTTACAATTTAAGTTTCAAGTTTTTACATCAATAAACATAATTATGTCTATGCTGGACTTACTCGCCATTTAGAAATAAATAACGAGAGGGTTGATATATATATTGTGATACTACAGTTTTCTTAGGGATAAATTTGGACTCAAAAGTTCAGTGGAAATCGCATTTATTTATAATCCATTAATGGTAGACTCAGCTCCGCAGTATTCGCATTTAGAAAAGTACGACAACTGACCGACGTTGCTACTGCACGTTTAATATATTTTAGCTATTTCCATAATGTTGCCTTACGGCCTGTTACTGTGGGGTAATGATACAGATATTGGGACTATATATGCAAAAAGGGGTATTCGCGGTATTTAAGATTTTGGAGCTCGAGTCTCCCTGCGGGATGTTTTTCATAACGCAGACATATTAATAATTACGTCAAAATATATTTATAACACTACATATTAATTTTAACACTGTATTACATGCAAGATATTACTAATTTTGTACTAAAACACAATTTATATATATGAATTATTATTTTAAAAAGAGTAACTGCAGAATCAACATTCCGAATCGGTGGTATCTTAACTTTAAAAAATAATAATCACTTTTAAAATTTTAATTTAACGTATGACGAATCGAAAGTGCTTTTGAACACAAAAGTGAAAAAATGTATGTTGCGTGCTGTGTGTGTATCTGTGTGTACGCGTGCTCGAGCGCATGAGTCTGTGTGTGTTCTGTGCAATATTAGTCCTTTAAAATGATGTTTAAGAAAGTTCCGTGAATATGCACATTGTATGCATATTAAAATTTAAGAAATTGAAAGAAATATTCGAAGTTCTTTTGTAAAAGTCCCTCAAAACTCATTATTTATGCCTATACTCATTAATATTACCAGTCTATGCTTTTGAAAGCTTCTACTTTATGACATACAAGGCGTTGAGGCCCGCGTTGTTTACACACCTTGTTCTAAACCAAGCTCGAAGGTGATATACAGTGAATAATATTACATAATGGTGTCAACGCGTTGGCGCAACGCTCACAGCTCTAGCTCATGGCTGTTGCGCTGACGGTCGCGGGTGCGATCGGATCGGATCAGACAAATGAATAGGCCACATATGTAGATGTTTGTCGTGGTGCGTTTCAGGACCCCCGACACAGGCATACTGGGCGCCATTGGATGTGAAGCGTTTATTTATTTAATATAAGAGTAGCAGCGACGAAGGTGGAAGCAGATAGTTAATAAGGTTATATGTAAAAGGTTGGGTTCGCGTCGCCTTTAGTTGAACGATTTAGTTTTACGACTATACCCTTGGCTGGTTTTATTTAACTTAATAAAAAAAATCTAAACTATATTATCTAGCGATTGCTTGGACGTTCAGAAATTATTGTGTTGCCTTCAATTACATCGACAAGTAATACAATGGTCTAAGAGACGTGGAAGAGCGACCTTCACCGATCTGATAACTCAATGAGACATATTTTTTATCAAATATAATTTATAAACAAATATGCCTATGATAACTTGCCTATCGAAAAGTGCACCTAGCACCTAGCATGCTTCGACTTGGGCAGAGACCCGAGCAACAACTATTACATATTAAGTTTAACTAACATTGCTTCAGTAAGCTATTAAAACATTTTATGTGGGCTAAGTTTGTTTCAATTAGACGTTGCTTCAGGGCCGTATTTAAGGCATAGACACCTGGTTACGAATAAGGGGCGCAGACTTAGGCATGCGACTAGCCAAAATAGCCTATATATTGGGAACACATTGAAAAAATAGTTATGCAATATATTTTTCAAATAAATAGCTTAATGTAAGAACATATTTATTAAATTGTTATTATTGCTTTTGATATACAATGAACATAGAGATGCGCTATGATTAATGATTAATTAAGAAGACATCGGGAAGCCGCTAGATTCAAAGGGCGCAGGACCGGACGGAGTGGCGAACATTAGGAGAACCAGCAGTGGACTGTTAAAGGCTGATGGACGGATGATTAATAACGAAATCAAACTTTCGCTAAAGAAACATTGGATTTGGTACGTAATGTTTTTGGAACGATTAAAAAGTCGTAAGCTTTTTTTTAAATGTTAGTCGTGTTAGTTTGTCAGTCTTCGACAATTAAAGACCATTTTAATATTGAAATGGTAACTAATCAATATCAATAAAACAGAAAGACCTATATATGCACATATATCTTTTATAGCTGCTAAACATTTGTGGCTCCTTTAAAATTCCAATAGCTATTTTGTGGCGGTAATCACTCAACATTCGGCGAGCGGCTCTTCTGCTAGCTATTCCCATTAAAAACGATAAGGGACAGACGTTTTTATTTTAAAACGGACGTAACCAACTGAATAATTAAGGGTCCGCAATTATATACCTGCAACACGCGTAACCCTTGACATTTACATTCTAAATGAAATGTTGACTACATTACAGTGATTACATTTTAAATCTGATTCAGTGCTATTAACAATACGGAAGTATTGTCCACATGTGAATGTTAAATTATAATATTATTTTATTTCATAATAACTTCAATAACTTTGTATCATTTAACGGTTTTTAGATTAATTTATTTTTAACGAGTTGTGATCTCACGAAAGTCTTAGCTGAAGAATTATTTTCTTCTACTGTTATAACTATCCATCACTATTATATAACGAGTGTATATTTCATACTATTCAATGAAATAATAATATAAACTTATATAGTATATTAATTAAATTTTTAATGAACCTAAGGGGCGCAATAATTAAATAACGTGTCGGGGTCAGGGGCACCTACAACCTTAGATTCGGCTCTGTGCTATTTTATGTCATTTTCAGATAACGAGATATCTTCTACTAATCTATTAAATGAAACTTTTTACATTATACAACGCATAACAAACGGCTATCCAAATCGATTCAATTATACTTTGTATTTTTCATAACCGTATACTGTATAAATCTATATGAAACTATGATTAAGGTTTAGGATTATAAATATTGTTTGTTTTCAATTGTATTTGTTTAGCGTTTTGAGTTCAATTTATGCTTAAAAGTTTCATTCGTGTTATTTAGTTTTGTTTAAGATTTTATATAGACTTGTAAGAGGTATCTTGTTATATGTAATTACTAGCTTCTGCGCGCGACTTCGTCCCCGTGGAATAGGACCAATTCTCTCAGACATGATTTGAGCGAAACTTAACCGTTTACGCCGCGGAAGCTCTCAAAAGCTCTCAAACCGATTTTGAAACATTCTTCATTGGTGCTGCGCTCCTATTGGTCTTAGCGTGATGATATATAGCCTATAGTCTTCCTCGATAAATGGGCTATCTAACACTGAGAGAATTTTTCAAATCGGACCAGTAGATCCTGAGATTAGCGCGTTCAAACAAACAAACAATCAAACAAACTCTTCAGCTTTATTATATTAGTATAGATAACAATACTATGTGCCCAGCGCCTTCCTCGGTAAATGGGCTATCTAACACAAAAATATTTTTTAGAGATCAGCGCGTTTACACAAACAAAAAATAAGCTTTTCAGCTTTATAACATTAGTATAGATTTAAAAACGTATATTGATACATATTGTCGATAGTGTGTCATTTTCTCAAATGTGGTCTATTAAACAAAAAATACGGTAAAAATGTCCCTTCGACCAACGTCCCAATTTGGAACAAAACGTTAAAACGTGTCGGAACGTCAAAAATTTGAATATCGTGTACAAATTCAATTACACGCTTCTATTGTATATAATAACCGGCTGAAACTACAATCAACTAATATGAATCATTCCTTTTGAGGCCTGACAACGTTGGAAATGTGAATGTTAGTTAAATACGTTTTATTCAAGTCTAATTTACGTTTATCGATGGCTGTTGTTGAAGTGAAACTTCTTTAGGCGCATGAGGGGTAAAATTTGAGCGACCGGTAACGCGGCAGCGTCAGGGGCGGTCAGTACTTGGATGGGTGACCGCCTGGGAAAACCGTGTGACGTCGGCTTTTTGTTTATTTTGAATTAGTTTCCCAAAGAAGTTTCACTTCTGACATGTGTACTTTGTACGCACGTATTATTTTTCATAATTTTTTGAATTTTAGACGTTGTATGTACTGAAAATATTTTTTACTTCAAATATTTATTTATTTTCTATGGGGGTAAGACACAGCAGGAAATATCTTACTCGAATTGAACTGGGGAAGAACATCAACCTTACAGAAGATCACAGTTAAATTCTCTCCAGTAGTGCTGTAATCCTGATCCGAAGGATTAAGGTAGGACACAGCAGGAAATTTCCTACTCAAAATCTGGAGCAGCCCGACTGGGGTAGCACCTCGACTTACAGAAGATCACAGCTAAATAACACTGCTTTCAAGCAGTGTTGTATTCCTGTCGGTGAGTAAGGTGACCAGAGCTCCTGGGGGGGGGGTTGGAATTGGGGATAGGGTCGGCAACGCGCTTGCGATGCTTCTGGTGTTGCAGACGTCTATAAGCTTCGGTGATCGCTTACGTAGGTAAACGGGTACGCTTGTTTGGAGACCCGGTTATATATTTAAAAAAGGTCCTGTGATGAATAAGGTAGCCCGAGGCTCTAAGAAGGTTCCAGGATATGGTCACCAGCGCGCTTGCAATGCTGTTGGTATTGCTAACGTCCATAAGTATAATTATCCGCCTACTCATGGAGGAGCATAAACTTGTTTGTGGAACCTTTGTATTAAATAAAAAAACTTAGTAAAATATTTTTATCTAGTATTGTCACATTTTCATCCAGTATACATATTTAAATAGATCATAAGTTTATGCAAATAGCTTACAAACCTTTATTAATGAACTGGTTACCGAATACAAAAAAAAAAATGTTTACTAAAGACTGGTAGATCCTAAGATTAGGCCGTTCCAACAATTTCAAACAACTTCATTATACAAAAGCTTCAGTACAAATTAAGTTCACTCAATTTATCGAAAAATGTAATGAAAGTTTATAATAGAAGTGACAAACTAAATCTCGAAGTAATCATTTTCCACTCTACAAATTCAAACTCAGATACAATTTTCACAATTAATAGCCATCATTTTTTTTGTTACATTAATCCTTTAATTTTTTGTCCCAGTAACTACTATATTTAAGGACATACATTTATTATACGTATCATATTATTTAATTTTCGTTAGAAAACCTTACTTCGATTGCACTCAACACAAGACATTTCGAAGAGTATGCGCACTCGGTCGCCTGTTGCTAATCCCATTGCAACCAGAAACGACGCCAAGAAACTTGACAAATAATTATGCAACTCTATGATATAAATAACACTTTCACAGTAACACATTAATCAACATAAAAGCATGTTAGGACACATTTTACAAAAAAAAAAAATCTATTAAAACCTCTTTGCTAAACCGTCACAAATAATTTCGACAAGCGTGTCACTGGCAACGATTTAAATTTTTTTTTTTTTTTTACTTTTCTTAGATATGTATCGCGTTAAAATTTGAAGTAGTTTCGCGGCGATCGAGGCGGGCGGCCGGCGACCGCTTCCCGCCGTTCTGACGCCCCCGCCGCGTGCCACGGGAATACGGAACGTACGACATTCTGAATAAACGCATTTAAAATTTAAAACTTTCATAAATCTCAAATAAAAGAAATTACGTTACAAGAACATAATTTAGTAACTTCGAACGACATTTGCAAATGTTTTTACGGAAAATCCCAAAACGTGAAACGCGAATTTTCCGCATTAAAAAAATTATAAAATTTCGAGAAAACATTATCGACATTATTTAATGAATTACAAAACTATAAACATCATTATTTTACATATTATCCTAAAATATTTCGTTATAAAATAAAATAGTTTTTAATGAAATTTCAGTTAGGTTCTACCGCGGATAATAATAATTTAATTTGATCCTGGCAGCTTGATAGACATGCCAGTAACTTGGTTACTTTCATAATGAAAGACTAGATGGCGTTAGTGGATTGTGGTAAAGTGTTTTTCCCTTCGCATCCTTATAATGCAAGGTTATAATGAAAGCAAGGTTTAGTTGCAGCCAATGAAACAAGTACTCCTGCAAATGGTCGTTTGAAAGAAATAATTTGACGCCCTATTAATGTATCGCAAAAAACTTTTTGTAATTACAGTTGACTAGCAATTATGAAATACGGTTCGCCTAATAGCAGTCACCTTAGCCTAAGGATGACTGGGACACCAGGAGCATCGCTAACGGGTCTTCGAGCCTACCGCAGCTGTCAATTCTTACCTTGGTCACCACTGCTTGAGAGCAGTATTATTTAGCTGTGATCTTCTGTAAGGTCGAGGTAGCTCTTCAGTTGGGCTTGTCGAGATTGTGAGTAAGAAATTTTCCACTGTACCCTAATTCCAAAGATTTCTTTAATATTATCAATGCTGTGGTGAGTAAAGTGACCAGAGCTCCTGCGGGGATTTGGGGATAGGGTCGGCAACGCGTTTGTGATGCTTCTGGTGTTGCAGACAGCAATCAGCTACGGTAATCGCTTACCATTAGGTGAGCCGTACGCTTGTTTGCCGACCTAGTTGTATAAAAAACGCTTTTTAATATGTAAAATTGAACGGTAAACGATTACTATGGACGCCTGAAACAAAAGGAACAACACAAGCGCGTTGTCGACCCTATTTCCGACCCTTCCCAGGAGTTCTAATTGCCTTACTCACTGCAGGCACACGAAACTTCTCGTATTTTCCCAGTTGAGCTGCTCCAAATTTTTTACATAGGACCCTACCTCATAAGTAATTTAAAAGTATGATTCATAGAGGTATAAATTGAGTGTCCAAAGTCGTATTTTATACGATAAATTTGAATCATCGAATTATGGGCATTGGTGCAGTGATCAAAGTAACTGACAGATGAGATAGCGATCGCAGATTCGAAGCCCGCACATGACAAATTTTGTTATAGAGTGTAGACTTATAAATAAATAAAAACACACTTCACACTCAACGGCCTCCAGTAGGATTTTCTCCGGTGTCGGGGTTCCGAAAACACACACAATACATAAGCACAAATGCCCAGACCACGATAAACATCTATATGGCCAATATAAATGTTTGTCGTGAGCAGGGATTAAACCCGCGATCGCCAGCGCAACAGCCAGTGCTGTGACCGCTACGCTAACGCGTCGTCACTTATAGACTTTACAGATGATGTAGATTGTCTTATTCTGGTCTTTTGTGTTTGTGCTGTTTTTGGAGACCCGACACAGTGTTCACATCTAAAAGTCGTTGGGTTTTAATTATTTCCTCAAATGTCTAAATCACTTGAATTCACGATCACAATGATCAGCCTGTGACAACACACTGCTGGGCATAGGTCTCTTTCTCCAATTAAGGTGCTCTGAGCAAAAAATAAACGAGTTTTCATGTCTCTCCCATTCTACGTGACATGGATTCGATCATCCGTACCATTTTGGTTCTATTGAAGCCTTCAAAAAAGTTTAAAGTTTTTAATATTTTAACATAAACTTATTTTTAATTATAATCAAAGTACAGGCCCTTTACGAACGAGTATTTTGACTTTGCAACAATAGTCATTTGATATAAAATTGTTTAGTAAGTAAAGCATGCAAACAGATACCAGATTTCAACCCGGGCTTGCAGCTATGAGGATTCAGGCGCCAAAATCATTAAAACCGATTGTGTGCTTGACGGCGCTGGAACACACAGTTTTCCTGAGGAATAGTTCGCAACGATGACTTTTGATCATTACCTGAAAAAGAAGGAAAGAAATATTAGTTAAATTTCATTTTAAAATATATGAATCAAATATCAAAAACTGTAATGTCAATTATATTCCATAATTTAAATGCGAACAGAATAATAGATCTAAATCTTAAGCGAAGCGAAAGGTCGAAGTTGATGAGATCTAGGAATGTGTCCGACCAGCTCGGTTATTATGCGGCTGTGAGGAATTAAAGACTTCAAACAGGGACAGGGCGGGTGTGAGAGGGGGTAGCCTTTAATACCTTAACTCCTCTTCAGACTTAGTATTTACGGCTTTATAAGCTAGTTGTGTGGGATTCTACGCTGGATGAGAAAGGTTACTGATTTTTAGATAAAGCGATTGCTATCTTTACAATCTATTTACGTAGGGTCTTAGACAAAGACCTCATAGACCCTTAAGATGGCGTTTTGAATTTTTTTTTAATAATTGTGTTTGCTCGCAAACGAAAAAAAACCGACTTCAATTACATCGACAAGTAATACAACGTAGTAAGACGAAAAAATAGTCAAGTAGATACGCGCTATTAATGATTACTCAAAAAGTTGTAATTAGTTCTCGATCTAATTTAAACAAGACTACAAGACAAGTATGTATTAGCTTTCGATTAAAGTAAGAATCATCAAAATCGGTACACCGAGTAAAAAGTTATGCGGTATAATACAACGTAGGTCGACGAAAAAGTAGTCAAGTAAATACGCATTATTAGATATAACTCTAAAAGTACTTGTCAGATCTCAATTAAATTAAAATGGGACCACATGACACGCAACACCTTTCAATTAAAACAAAATTGATCGAAATCGGTTCACCCAGTCGAAAGTTCTGAGCTAACATACATAAAAAAAAAACAAAGTCGAATTGAGACCCTCCTCCTTTTTTGGAAGTCGGTTAAAAATAAATAGAGACAATCAAAGACAATACCTAGATATATGGAGCGCGATATACTTCTTATAGGACAAAATTAGATTTCAATTAAACAACAATTAATTTCTTAGGTATAAATTGTTTTTTTTTTTTCATTTTTCTTTTGTTGACGCCATTACGTGTCCGCGCTCAATGAAACGGAACGTAGATTCTCCATCGAGAGAAAATTGAAATTTATAATATCTAATTAATCCTCACTTAATGAAAAAAACAACTCGAACGAAGATTTGGTAATTGGAAATTGTAGTCTCTTCCCGTTAAGAAAATAGTGACTTATCGCTGTTGCTTATTGTTAGCATAGCCACGCCCCTTGACCTATTCAATCGAAATAAATTAGAACGCCTATCTGAAGGACTGACTTCAACAATTTTAACACTTAGTTCTAATTTTCATCATTCATCATCATTTCAGCCTATCGCAGTCCACTGCTGAATATAGACCTTCCCAAGTTCGCGGCAAACATCCCGGTATTCCGCAATCCTCATTACTAAGATTTCATTAGTCAAGATTAGGCTAACTAAGCTAACTAACAGCGGTTAATGGCTATTTTCTAACAATGAATACCAATAAGATACGTGAATTAGAAAAAAAAATACTGCATTATTATTTTATAAAAATCGACGAATACAATTGAAAGCTCATTTTATTTTATTTTTATCTGTTGTTATAGTGACCATAGAAATAGATCTAGGATAAAAATCGACCATAATTAATTTAGCTGTTTGAACAATTAATAAGGCTCTATTGTCAAAGACTATACTTCAATAATAATAAACAAAAGAGTATATAGCGTGCGTGTGTGTGTCAAATAATACATGGTAGTGTGTGTAATGTTTTTTATTGATTTAATGTACTTATTATGCATAATTTTAAAAAATGTTAGCACTGCACTCCTTCTCTATATAAACTATGTGTGTGAAATTTCATAGTACGTTACATTTCATTGACAACATTAAAGCCTTTCATACTTCTATATCAAAATTAAAAGCTTAATCCGTCTCGCTGCTCCACATCGAGGTGCCAAAGATACATACACAGCACATAATCTCTGCTGTGATATGAAGGCTTTACGATGTTTCCCTTCACCGAACACGCGATCAATCTTAAATATAAAACTGAACACTTGAAAACTCGATCGATCGCGGATTAGGATTCTACTGTAGTCTGTAGTAACTAGCAGTTGTATAGAGCTGCTTCTGCTATCAAATAAAATCAAAAATAATTCACAATAAAATATTACATACTGTACTATAAAGGTGGAGTTTGACTTGTACCGTTTGTTTGTAATGTATCATTCGAGGTGATCTTGTTACAATACGGCGACACAGACTGACTTGTGACGTGTGTTTGTAATGTATCATTCGAACTCTTGGGTCAAGTATGCTCCATCCATTGAAAACCTATATCAGTAACAGAAAGACATGCACTGACTTGTAATGTAACACTCAAAGGGATTCGCGAAAAAACCGACAGTCTAGTGGAGTATTACAAACTAAGGTTACAAGTCAGTCTTAGGTTTCTGTTACACGAACGCGATGCATTACACCAAAATGTTACAAGTCAATCTCCACCTTAAGCCTTCTACGTTAAATGAACTATCCAATACAAAAATATTTTTTCAATTCGAACCAGTAGTTCCTAAGACTAGCAGAAGCTAGAAGTAAACACACGGATAAAGTAATACATCAAGAATAAGTTACGTAATAAACGTTAAGCTACAGCCGAGTTAAATGGAATATTAATAGAATCAGTGAACAATCTAATGAATGCCGGCGGGACGGCGAGAGCAAACGGAGGCGTCTCTACGTACTGTACTAACTGCTCCTTGTTAATTGCCATCCATAGACTATTACCTATCTTGCTCTATGGAGCCGAAACATGGTCTCTTGCAGACTGCAGGATCGCCGTAAAATCGACGCATTAGAGATATGGTGCTGGAGACGCTATATCAAAAAGCTGAAAAGTTTGTTTGTTGGTTTAAACGCGGTAATTTCAGGAAAATTTCTTTTTGTGTCGGATAGCACATTTACCGAGGAAAGCTATATAGGCTATTTTAACCTCAAATAAACGCGCGTAAAACCGCGTGGAACAGCTAGTACTACAATAAAAATACATGGTAAAGTTAAGAGATTACACAAAGTAGGTAATTGTTTCAACCCAAGCAGGAAACCCCCAGAGTTTACAAAGGGGCCTGGCTTGGGCCAGTACTGGTAAACCTAGCTTCGGCGTACCTGTATTGGCCCATGCGTGGGCCAGGCTGCTTAACCCAGCCTCGGCCATGCCAATGATTATCCAAGCTTGGGCCAAGACTGGCTGACCCAGCCTTGGCCATGCCAATGATCACCCAACCTTGGACCAAGACTGGCTAACCCAGTCTTGGCCATGCCAATGATCACCCAACCTTGGATCAAGACTGGCTAACCCAGCCTTGGCCATTAATTGGAGATCCAAGCGTGGGCCAAGACTGGTTAACCCAGCGTCGGCCATTCCAATGATAATCCAACCTTGGGCCAAGACTGGCTAACCCAGCCTTGGCCATTCATTGGAAATCCGAGCGTGGGCCAAGACTGGTTAACCCAGTATCGGCCATGCCAATGATTATCCAACCGTGAGCCAGGACTGACTAACCCAGCCTTGGCCATTCATTGGAGATCCAAGCGTTGGCCAAGACTGGTTAACCCAGCCTCGGCCATGCCAATGATCATTCAACCTTGGACCAAGGCTGGCTAACCCAGCCTTGGCCATTCTTTAGAGATCCAAGCGTGGGCCAAGACTGGTTAACCCAGCGTCGGCCATTCATTGGAGATCCAAGCGTGGGCCAAGACTGGTTAACCCAGTCTCGGCCATGCCAATGATTATCCAATCTTGAGCCAGGACTGACTAACCCAGCCTTGGCCATTCATTGGAGATCCAAGCGTGGGCCAAGATTGGTTAACCCAGCCTCGGCCATGCCAATGATCACCCAACCTTGGCCCAAGACTGGCTGACCCAGCCTTGGCCATTCAATGAAGATCCAAGGGTGGGCCAAGACTGGTTAACCCAGCCCCGGCCAATTCATTCAATTATTATTATTGTTCTAGTTCAGATATGATTCCCTAGATGTCGCTGTACAACTCAAGTTGTTTTTCTAAATCGCGCTGACCAGATTCTCTCGCGTATAATGACCTCCCTCGGTGTGTCTCCCTGAGTGTAGTACAAGTACTTTACAAGTTGTAAAGTACTAGTAAGTGTGAAAGTTACCGCACTGCAGGACCACTGATCAGATTTTATCAGATTTTTGAAAAACGCGGGAAGTTAGGGGCTCGCTCCACTCCCGTCACGGGACCGGCATTGCAGTGCCTCCTTTGCAGTGTCCTTTACATTATTAGTAAAATTTATACAAAATTATAATAAATAAATTACAGTATAAACACACATAAAATAAACCAAGGCAACCAAGCTTGGCCCATCGTTATCATTCCAGACTATTACCAAGACTGGGCCAAGCCTGGCTTACAAGCTTGGCCCAGTCCCGGCAACCAAGCCGGGCCCATCGTTATCATTCCAGACTATTACCAAGACTGGACCAAGCCTGGCTTACAAGCTTGGCCCAGTCCCGGCAACCAAGCCTGGCCCATCGTTATCATTCCAGACTTCTACCAAGACTGGGCCAAGCGTGGCTTACAAGCTTGGCCCAGTCCCGGCAACCAAGCCTGGCCCAGTCCGGGCAACCAAGCCTGGCCCAGTCCCGGCAAACAAGCCGGGCCCATCGTTATCATCCCAGACTTCTACCAAGACTGGGGCCAACCCTGGCTTACAAGCTTGGCCCAGAGTTATACATACTTGGGCCAAGACTGGGCCAAGCTTGGCCCCGTGGTACTTTCCTGTATGGGAAGCTTAATACCATACTAAAGTAATTAGAATATCCAATTTTCATTCGGGGCCAGTTTGTGGTTTTTCAATTAAAACGTAATAACTAAGAGGTACGCTCTATTAATAAATAATCGGATAACGAAAACAAAAACTTTGCTTAGACGAACAACAAAACGTAACTACCAGGTAATAAAATTAGTGGGCGCACAACATTGAAGTAATAATTATGTACTAACGTATACCTCAATGGCGCACAATAATTATTTCAAAATTTTCTTATAATTAGGTACAGTTTGGATTTTTTATCTCAAATTTAATTATTGGCAGTTTTTTATAGTAATCTTAGTTTTTTATAATAGCTTGCATTGTTGTTTACGCACTCTTCCCGGCACATATTTACTAAACTACTTTCATTAAAGGTTGCCTGGAAGAGATCGCTATAAGCGATAAGGCCGCCTTTGCATACTTAATTGTTTTGTATCTAATGTTACTAAATTGTATCTTTCTTTTTGTGTGCAATAATAAATAAATAAATAAATAATCGTGTTTGTTCTCTACCGACTTCAATTTAACACTAACAAGAATATTCAATGAAATACTACTATGTACTACTCTTTAAATCTCGTTCAAATTTAAATGGGACCACATGACAAACATCAGCAAGCACGACGAATCATCAAAATCGGTACACCCAGTAAAAAGTTACGGCAAAACGAATCAAATCTAGAGCTCCTCCTTTTCTTGAAGTCGGTTAAAATTAAATCGTTGACATTGTATTCCACTTTCAAAATTATGTATACAGTCATACTTAAGAATCTACATCAATGAATTATTTCGTCGACTAACAAGGTTCGAACGCAAAGACTTTCTGAAATATCGATTGGAATAAACAAATTGTTCAGCTTTTGCAATATCACCATAGATTTTACAGTGAATAGTCTACCTCGTAGATCAAGATCAGCCGAATCGTCGGCGCTGCAAATGGAAATCTACAATTGATGACAAATCGCTCGTGATCGATACAATCAAAGCGAGGAGTACACGTTTCAAGAGAAGCCGACTGCTTTTACATTCGATATAAGTCGGTTTAATTTTATTACGAAATAGAGTTATGTTTTAAAATTGATTTAGCACTATTTTTGTTTATTATTTTTATATTACTCATAATTGATTGATTTGATTTTGATTGTAATTTTATTGATTTTAATGTTTAATTTTATTATTGTAATATTGATTAAATTTTGCTATTGATTTTTAATTTTAATTTTTAATTATTGTAATATTAATTGAATCTTGGTATTGATTTTGGTAATGATGTTAATTTTAGGTTTGAGTGGTCACAGTTATTGAAACTAACATAGTTTTAAGAAAAAAAAAATGAAGGTACCTGACCAACAAAATATGGACTGATGCCTGAATTAAATTATTATTATTATAAGGCTGTACAGGATTACAATTTTGGTTACACTTGGTACTTGTAAGTGACATTCATATTACGAGTAGGTACATCCCTACTAATATTATAAATGTGAAACTAAGTTTGTTTATTACGCTTTCACGCGAAAACTACTTAACCGATCATCATGAAACTATGTATATTATTCTTGGAGGTATGAGACGATCGTAGGATACTTTTTATTTAAAAAAAAATTAAAAGGCGAGCGAAGCCACGGGTTAAAGAGAATTATCTTTTTATTTTTTTATCTTTTTATTTTAAGAATTATCTTTTTATTTTCAAGAATCTGTATATTTTCTACATCACTGCACTTCCTCAGCCTGCTATGCTAAACTACTCAAAACAAAATAGGGCCCACCCGAGCTTATCTCGATGTTTTGAATACTCGTAATTTTTAATGCACGTATTGGCGTAGCCTAGCATTTCGTTGGATTGTTGACATGTTTACGAAGCTTTATCAATATTTTAATCATTCTGTTTAATATTATTCTCAAGTGGGGAGCCAGAAAAAGTTAAGTGCTCCAAAATCACCCTTTTCTCAAATTCTCAATCACTTGTGTTCATAGTCTCATTCTGAATGCTACTGTTGCACATCGTTATTTTTTAAATTTTATATTAATTTTAGTAATATTATTCGTGATTATTCCTGGTTCTCGCGTTCATATGGATATGGGAACGGCAGCACGAGCGGTGGCTATGATCCAGGAGGGAAATTCTCAGAGATCAGTCGCAATACAGATTTTTGTGTCACATCGACCTATCCGGAATGCTTGGGGTCGTTATCAAGAGACTGGTAGTGTTGCTAGAAGACGCGGAACAGGAAGAGCTCGGGCTACAACAGCTCAAGAGGACCGGTATATCAGATTGACCGCACGTCGGCAGCGGAAAATAACCGCCCGTGCCTTACAAAATCAACTGCGGCAATCTACTGGCATGCGGGTGAGTGATCAAACCATTCGGAATCGACTTCATGAAGATGGCCAAAGATACAGAACACGCGCTGTTCGACTGAAATTGACAAGTGCCCATCGTGCAGAACGATTAATGTTTGCTCGCGACCACTCAAACTGGTCTATGGATAACTGGAAGACATTACTGTTTACTGACGAAACTAAGGTGAAATTTTTAAGTGACGATCGTCGAGTGCGCGTATGGAGAAGGGAAGGCGAACGTTTTTCTGAACCCTGTGTCCCCGGAACAGACCGATTTGGAGGTCCGAGCGTCATGCTGTGGGGCGAAATAAGCCTACAAGGCAAAACCGAGCTGATAATTCTGGATGAAGGTACCGTGACTGCTGCTAGCGACGTCAAACGTGTAATCCGGCCTCACGTGATCCCATTTGCACAAAGAATAGGTGAAAACTTCGGGTTGATGGAAGATAATGCCCGCCCGCATACAGCCCGCATCACTCAAAGAGCACTCTCTGATGCCAATATTAGAGTTTAGCCGTGGCCAGCCATGAGCCCCGACCTTAATCCGATAGAACATCTGTGGGATCGATTAAAAAGAAGCCTCAAGGCAAATTACAGCAACGTCCACAGCCGACAAGACCTCATAAATGCTCTTAAAGTCTGTTGGGAGTAATTGCCTAAAGAAAACATAACCCACTTGATTAAAAGTGTCCCAGAAAGGCTCAGAGTATGCATACGGTGCAGAGGGGGCCCTACACGCTAATAATACCAAAATTAACCGGTATTTTTTAAGAATAAAAGCTATATTGAAACTTTTGTCTTGTTGCTTATTTTTGCAAATTTTCTCTAAAACCGTTAATGTTGCATAATTTGCATAAAATTGCTAATTTTTGCCCAAGTACACGTTAAAAAAATTCCATACACCTTGTTCATACATACTCATTCATAAAAAGATAAAAAAAGTAAAAAGTTTTTACACCACAGCAAAAAAACAGGGTGGGCCCTATTTTGTTTTGAGTAGTTTACATTAGGTCACACTATAACAGGTTGGCTGGAAGAGATCTCTTCTAGAGGCAAGTCCACCGATGCTAACTAAAGTATACAAATAACTGTACAAAAGTTTTAAGTACAATAAAGAATCTATACTAATATATAAAGCTGAAGAGTTTGTTTGTTTGTTTGTTTGAACGCGGTAATCTCTGGAACTACTGGGCCGATTTGAAAAATTCTTTCAGTGTTAGATAGCCCATTTATCGAGGAAGGCTATAGGCTATGTATCATCACGCTAAGACCAATAGGAGCGGTGTCCACGCCGACGAAGTCGCGCGCAGAAGCTAGTATAATATAAAGATAGTTATTATGTTGTAAGTGTGCTTTTAAAATAAATAAATAAATAAAACCATTAGAACCACCTAGCTAAGTATAATACAACAACGAGGAAATACTAACATAATTTTATCACAATTATCAAAGATAATTGTCGACATTATTTAACGATCGATCTCGGAACACGTGATAACACATACTCGTACACGACTGCAATTACGAAGCAATAAAATATTAACAGCATACCCTTGTACAATTGCCGCAATAAAAAGATAAGCTGACATGATTCACTGAAACAAACTACGAGTATATTAAAATGTATAAAATTAACCGGTTAAGTAAAAATCTCGTTCAAACATAAGTATTTCATACTAAAATAATTGTGTTTGCTCGCAAACGAAAAAAAAACCGACTTCAATTACATCGACAAGTAATACAACGTAAGTAGACGAAACAAATTAACAAACGCACTAGTTGTCACTACGATTTTCGAAAGTTCCCCTCGATTTCTCTGGGATCCCATCATCAGATCCTGGTTTCCTTATCAAGGTACCTAAGTTGGGATATCTCCTTTCTAACAAAAAAAGAATTATCAAAATCGGTTCATAAACGACGAAGTTATGCCAGAACATACATTATATATATATACGGTCGAATTGAGTAACCTCCTCCTTTTTTGAAGCCGGTTAAAAACATTAATTTTAAATAATTAAATTCTACGTGGTAGGATTCAAGACTATTTTCCTGGCTAATAAGTATGGTTACTGATCCCCTATAAGTGGTGGTGCGATTTAATACAGCCTATAAACTGCCTCACTATACGGACTTTATAACGCAATTATATTTGCTTTAAGGAAACCGCTTTTAAACACATCAAGAAATTCTTCATCTTTATAGTTGTAGCAGTAATATTGCTTACTATTTGATTAATGTTATTTATACTTATATCTTTTAATATTCATTCTCTAATCATTTGAGTAATTGTTTTATTTTAACCTGTAGCATCCCAAGGCATTGCTTAATACACCAGGTTGTTCGAAAACAAATGAATTTAATATAACCAAAAACTACCGACGATAATAATTCTACCAAGCGCACAATCCAAGTCAAATCGTATAATTAAAGATGGCGGCACCGATAGCCGGGGCTTCGGAAGCGCGCGAAGTGTCCGCAATTGACGGAATATTGGCTCTGACCAATCGAGTTACGAGTTCGGTTTCATGGAACTTCAAGGTTTCTTATACTCGTACATATTGGTAGATATTCGGCTGTTTATATCTATTCAATATTCCTTACATTAACTTTGATGATATTTGTCCTGTCATATATGACATAGGACTGCTTATTTGAAGTCTACTGCGCCCAGCACGTGGATAACCAGTACAAAATGGATGACGTATAACAAGGGGCATGGCCCACTAAAAGCCAATGGGTGTTGTCTTACATAATAATAACAACAATTGAGTTTAGCCATATAAGTATGTCGGAGAGTCAATGCAGATAGTTATTAATGTCGGTACATACTTTATTCGTCTACCCTCACTCATTCTATTATTTGAGTTATTCTGACTTGTAGGTCGGTACCTGCGCTGTTGTCGACATTCATCTACCCTCTATTATTCGAGTCATTCTGCCGTGTATAAAGGACCGATGCAACTGCAGCTAGGGCAGTCTTGGCTCTGGCGTGGCGCGGTGCACTTGTGTATCCTGCTAGTAGCTTAACCTCGACTGTTGTAAGGGTTAGTTTGTGTACACGAATGAATTGTTACATTATATTGTGGGCAACTCGGGCAGTGGAGGCGAGCGTTAATGCGCATTTTAAAGACGGCCGTCTTAAACCTAGACTCGGGTCACAACTCCCGGGCGCTGACTCTGAGTTGTCCCTCTGCCACGCGATAGACGGTACCCGCTCGGTGAGTCCATTTAATACTTAGTAGTTACTAACTATCTTGTGTTAAATTACATTGTTAATAAACCAGTTCGGTCATCCGTCCGTTCTTCTCTTACCTACTTCTGATCTGCGACAAGTATATGGACTAACGTTGTGTTCCAAGACAATATGAATTAAAAAAAAATAACTTCCCGTCGTAAATATCTAATTTTAACTACTTCTGGGATCATTTTTTTTGAACATTTGTAGCCAAACACTTTACAAATACTATTTAACGATTTGTACCGGTTTCAATATTATTCTAAATCGATGAAATTTAAATAACTAAAAGGTTTTAATTCACCAAAATCACACACGACTGTTCAACGTCAACGAGGTAAACCGGTAACAATACACGGGGATGTGAGGTGACGACACGCTTGACCGGAGACCATTAGTCAGCATCAAAAGCATCATCTATTACTATAACTACGTCGTCGCTTGGAATATTTCAATTTGATTAACGACTGTTGTTTACAAATATCTTTAGGGCCTGTTCTAGCGGCTTTCGATAAAGTTTATCTCGAACGTAAGCTACTAATAGGCGTTATCTAAGGTCCTTAGGGGTTGTTTCATCTGAAGTAGTAAACTACAACTACTATATGTATATGTATGATTCAGGTCCAAGCCTAAAAAAAAAAGCTCACCGCACATATCTGCTTATGAATGTTGTATTTTCCTTGTTTACTTTTTCTATACATTATTCTTCTTTTTTGCCTTTTCCTTTTTTTCGTTGTTCAGTGGATTGTTATCAAGTATAAAAAAGAGGGTTTTTTTTTGTTTTTTTGTTTTTTACAATTTTTACAATAGTTGGTAAATAAGTAATGTATGTTGGTAATATTTTAACTATCTTATTCTTATTTTTAACGATAACATACAACTATCCTTGTCAATTCACCCTCACTTAATGAGATTATTAACGTGTCGTACATTTTTTTTTTCTTAATATTGTATCGAGTAACATGTTTTTGAGTGCTGTATGCACCTTTAAATTGCATGCAATGTTTATTATTAGATGTAAGATTTTAGAAAAAAAATTACAGGCTTTTATAACAAACATCTGATATAGTGGACTTTGATAGTTCAAAAGAAAAGTGGCAAATAAGTCTGCATGATGATAAGCGTATACCGTATCTCATGGAGACCAGCAACATCAAGAGTATTTTACCAGCGCGTTGCCAACCCTATCCCTGACAATTCTCAAGAGCTCTGGTCACCTTACTCACCACAGAAACAGTACTAATCGAAAGCAGTGTTATTTAGCTGTGATCTTCTGTAAGGTTGAGGTGCTTACGCAGTCGGTCTGTTCAAAGATTTTGAACAAGATATTTCCTGCTGTGCTCTACCTCTAACTGATAATAACTGAGGTAGGGCGCAGCAGAAAATTTCCTGCTCAAAATATGGAGCAGCCCGACTCGGGTAGTACCTCGACCTTACAGAAGACCACAGCTAATTAATACTGTTTTCAAGCAGTGTCGTGTTCCTGTTGGTGAGTAAGGTGACCAGAGCTCCTGGGGGGGATTGGGGATAGGGTCGGCAACGCGCTTGCAATGCTTCTGGTGTTGCAGACGTCTAAAAGCTACGGTAATCGCTTACCATCAGATGAGTCGTACGCTTGTTTGCTGACCTAGTTATATTTTAAAAAAAACCTCAATAATTGAGAATTTGTATATGTATTTCCGTATATCCATGGTCTCGCGTGCAAATCAAACGGTATCGTGATCCGGTGTGTTATTACCATCGATCGACATGTCGTGCTGTGACAATACCATAATGTTTATGTTATGTCTGATACCATTACGTCCTCGTAAACCGTTCACATTGTGTTCGGCGATGGGCTACATCGATGAAATTCGATCATATTCTGTAAATAGTTTCAGGGGAACGATATCTAGAATATTTCGTTGAAATTGTAGACTTTATGAGTATTATTTGTCGTAAATTATGTTATAAGAATATTGATGGTTTTAGTCTGCATGAAATTTAGTGAAGAAAGAAAAAAAAAAGACATTTTTTGCGAATCCATTTTTATGCGCCTATCTAAATAGTAGTCTCACAGAAAGTACTGCATATGAAACATTCGTTTGTATATACGCTTACGCTTCAGCCTGTAATATCCCACTGCTGGGCATAGGCCTCTTTCCCCGTGTAGGAGAAGGATCAGAGCTTAATTCACCACGCTGCTCCAACGCGGGTTGGCGGATATATTTCCTACTATGGTACAGGTGTACATGATAACAACCAATGCGTAGTGACAGCGTATTTGGATTCGTGATTGTCTACCTGCGAGGCTTATCGATTTTAAAATAAAATTTAATAAGATGTAAAATTCCAAAAACTATGTAGCATTTAATGAGATTTTCTTATTGTACTCAATTAATATCAATTACGGTCTGTTCAATTTCATCGATAGTGTATCACACTTTCATAAACATATATGTATATTTTTATACATATTACATTAGATTAGCGATTATTTTTTCAAAAAGAGAATTAATTAAAGTAAAAACAAAACCACCCAAGTTGTTTAGAAGCGTAAAATTAAAAAGAACGCACCACGCTCACTAATAAGACAGCCCCTAGAAAAGATTACGCATAAATCTATGGAAACGAAGTGGCTCCCGCTGCATTCAAATTTACTTTTAATTTTAACTCTAACGCGTAAATTATTTTTCATCTTTTTTTTCTTAAATGGGTGTAAGCTTGAGTTGCTCCTTGTAATAACAGCTGTATGTTTTTTCACAGTTTTGTATAACGCATTTAGACTCAGCCGTTTCGCACATAAGCTGGAACAAATACGCAAACAGACAGACAATCTCTATTTAATAAACACATAGCTATGCAACTTTAATAGTTCTTATCATGTGCACCGTATATCGTTGCTCATGGCAGGGAATTATCCGCCAACCCGCAGCGGAAAAGCGTGGTGAACTACGTTTCAACACTTCTCCGATACGAAGAAGCCTGTGCCCAGAAATAGGACATTTGCAAAGTCATTTATTTATGTGCTGTTTAACGTTATTAATCCATACCCTACTTAAATTTTAATAAACAGTTTATTCTAATCGATGTGTTGCTTTGAAGAAAAATTTTCACGAGTAAAATAAAATAACTTAAAACATGAATACATCTTTAATACAAATAATAAAAATCTAACGGATCGCTGTCTGTACATGGAAGATATATGAGAAAAAATATTATTGGGACCTTCATGAACACAAATAACACCCAAAACAATGATCGTTAGAATTTTTGTCGGTTTGTCTGTGCGTTTGTGCACGCTAAGATCAGAAATGACTTATCCGTTTTATTTGTGAATTTCACTACATGTTTGTGAGTGTCATTACATGTTAGTCAGTTCATAAATAAAAAAGTTATGCCAATTTAAAGAACCACGTTGAACATGTACGTAAATACCAAAAAACGCGAACGAAGTCGCAGGCACAGCTAGTCAAATAATAAAAAGCAGGAATCTATAATATATAAAATCACTTGCTGTTCGTTAGTCTCGCTAAAACTTGAGAATGGCTTGACCGATTTAGCTAATTTTGATCTTGAAATGTTTGTGGAAGTTCAGGGAAGGTTTAAACGGTGAGAAACATAAATAATAAGTAACGGAAAATACTAAAAACGACGATTTAATTTTCCAATACAAAATGTTCCTAGCGGGAAAAAATGTCTTTGGTCAAAAACGTTGCCAATTGGTTGTCAATTTATAGGTGCGTTCAGAAAGTGTTTCGTGTATATTTTTCACAAATATATGTAGGTAATACGAAGTTCACCGGGCCATCTAGTACATAATAAAATTTGTTAAAAAGAGGAAGTGTTTAATATGAAGGCAATTATATTCGGCGGGATCATCGCAACCGAACCCGTGGCGCTGACATGACAGGTTCGTGAAATAATTGCAAAAGTACTTCGGAAAGTCAATTTGAATAAATTAACATTTCAATTGAAATTTGTTTTTTACGGTCGATAATTTCGTTTCTGCTGTTTAGGCAGCTGGCGGACGTGGCGATTAAGGGTCCGCTACGCACGTTTCTGATAAACTTTCAGATAGGTTCCTGACTTCGTTCTGACTGATATAACATTATTAAAAAGGTGACAGTTTCTGATATACCTATTTATTAATGATTTATAAAAACATAACTTGTAGTTACTAATGGTAAGCTACCTTTTAATCAGCACCCAGCAGGCAGTGAAACAGGTCAGCATACACACATACATACACGCACACAATCCGTGCAAACGCACACAACAAAACACAACCGTTTAGTTTAGACCTTACAAAAACAAAAGTCTGTGTCAGCTCCGACGCACGACTGGAGTTTACTTCTTTAGATCGACTGTCTAAATAGGCACAAAAAAGAACGAAGAATAATACCATATCAAATGGTAAATAAACTAATCAAATAACGCCACCTATCGATCGATCGATGCCGTTATTAGAAAACGTCATCGTCTATCGACGACGTTTTCTTACTTTCTGATATATGGCATTAGAGCAACATAATATTCACGCCTGAAAAGTGAAAGGCAAAAAAACGTAACGAGGTCATTCGTTCAATAGATTTTACACCTCATATTTTTTTCATATCGGGGGCCTTATATGAAAATCGACTCTTAAGGGGTAAACTCCAAAAACTTATGCAAACCAGTCGCTAGCTGTGATCACAACAAAAAAAAAAAACTACGTTATTCAAGAAGGCTAGAAAAGCACTTTTGAATCGATATTTAACAAATTATAATTACATTTGCTATGATTATTTAATTGTAGTTAAAAGTGTAGCTGCCATCGAAATAGAATATCGATTCTACAGATAAAAATCAGTAAGAAACTCCGCAGTTTACCCTTGAAAATAAACAGACTGCACAAACTTGTCAAATACACAACGATGGACTTCAAAACATACAAATGCATTGTTTCATCAATACTTATAAAGACGTTTGAACATATGACCCAACTCCGCTCTCAATGGGCAATAATTAATAGCAGGCGCGCCGCCAGCATGTGTGCGCGACCAATCTCCTTGCACTAATGGGGGGCGGGCTATTAATTTCACGGGCCAAGACGGGCCGTGTCGCACGTATTGTGATAACGTATTGATCTGAATTGTGAATTAAGCAGCGTTTTGCTGCTGTTTGATAACACTATAGTATTAGAAAAGATAATTTTTAAACGACTTCCATAAAAGGAGGAGGTTCTCAATTCGATTGTATTTTTTTTTAAAATAATATACTCGTTTAATGGTAGCACAGAGCGAACCTATAATTTTACATTTAGAAATATTTCAGCATTTTTACAAGCGCTATGGTTATGAAAAGATCAAAATTTGTATGAGAATAATGATTGAAATGAAAGACCCGACAGCTATAAAATGTACAATTTTTTCAATAATATATTCATTAAGAAAACCCTATCTACGAGTTTAAAACTAAACTAAAATCAAAATTTCCTAGTCAAGTACATTTTAAGTAATTTCCCACCGAGCATCAAAACGTGTCGCTATCATTTGATTCAGAACAGACAAAAACTAAACAATCACTCTTAGCTTCAGCCTGTAATATCCCACAGCTGGGCAAAGGCCTCTTCCCCATGTAGGAGAAGGATCAGAGCCTAATCCACCACGATGCTCCAATGAGGGTTGGCGGATAAATCACTCTTAAATCGTAATTATTAAAAGATTTATAGGTGATTATTATTAACGGATCAGTCAACAAAACACAACAATTACACACAAACACACACAAACACACACACTCACACACAGTATGATCCTCGCTAACAAGGCGCTCCTCTGACCGCTCACAGTAGCTATCAGTATTAACACAGGCTCTCATTCAACGCCGATATGCTTTGTGATCGCTCCAGTTACCACATACAGACACTCCTATCTCTCCCTACTCCAGTATGTCTTCATTGTTGTTACTTAGGAACCAGAAAAGGGACAATACTTCGTTTGACTATTTTAAAACACCTTTTATGTAATTTAAGCGTATAAATATTTATTGCAAATTAAAGTAATAGGCTGGATGATGATTGCGGAAAACCGGGATGTCTGGTGCGAACTTGGGGAGGCCTATGTCCAGCAGTGGACTGCGATAGAAGAAAGAAAAATATATTTATTTGGGACAACACGAAATTGTAGACTTTACAACTAATTTATACAAAAAAAAAAAACAAAAAAAAAAAACATAAATACAGTTCAATAAAAAATAACATAAAAATAAAAACGCAATACCTACTAAATTAAAAAAGTGAAAAAAAAACAAAGTATTCTATTCTATTCTAAAAAGTAAAATTAAAAAGAAATAAAAAATAAGAAAAAGCAATGTAGGTAATTAATGATTTAAAAAAGGCTGATAGGCTGCGCGAGGCGAGGAGGCGATGGGCTGATGTGATGATGATGAAAGTAATTCCAACCGCTTTGGTGTAGTGGTGCACTTAGGCGCCTAAAACACAGACGCGACGGTTTGCGGTTTTTATTCCCGCTCGGTTCGGATATTTCTACAAAATTTCTTTCCGGTTTGGATGTGTGCTGCGTGTTAGAGACCCCGCAGACATACAATTGTGAATTGGCCAACTATCGAACAACTAAATTGGGTACTTTTACAATTTAGTTGTACAACTTTGAAATTGTGCGTAATCGGAAGGGAATTTCGATTCTGATGCGATCGGTATCCAATTAGTTAGTTGTACAATTTAGTTGGAGAAGATGTGCGGGCTCGCATATGTCACCATACCTATTAGTATACTCTCCGATTTAGTTGGCCAACTTGAAATTGTATATCTGCGGGTGCACTTAATGTGTATTTACTTGATTATTTTTTCGTCTACCTACGTTGTATTACTTGGTCGACGTAATTGAAATTGTTTTTTAACCGGTTTCCAAAAAAGGAGGTCTCAATTAGACTGTACTTTTTTATGTATGTTAACTCAGAACTTTTGACTGGGTGGACCGATTTCGATCAATTTTCTTTTAATTGAAAGGTGTAGTGTGTCATGTGATCCCATTTAAATTTAATTGAGATCTGACAAGTACTTTTAGAGTTATATCTAATAATGCGTATTTACTAATTGACTACTTTTTTAGTCGGTGTACCGATTTTGATGATTCTTAATTTAGAAGAAAGAAAGAAAGAAGAAGAAAGAAATCACTTTTATTCAGGACATCACACAATCGCAGACAGTTTTTGTGAAAACATAACAGAGAAAAAAAATATTACAAAAACAGTATACTTACGGATTATGAAAAAGAAAATTTTTTTTTAAATACTTAACACCATCAAAAAAAAAAATACAGAGAAAAAAAATTAAATCTCACATTTCCCAGAAGTTATGAAAAAAAAAATAATAAAAATAATAATATAAAAAAAACAGAAAAACGATTAAACAAGTAATGTTTAATCGAAAGCTAATACTTGTCATGTAGGCCAGTCAAATCGTACACAAAAAATGGCTAAAATCGCAAATGGTCTGCTAGTTCTGCTTTTTTGATATATTGTTAGGATCAGTACCAGTAGTGTAAATCCAGTTTTGCAACTTCGAAAGACCTGTGCTAACTTTGGGGCGCTCGAAAAACCACGAAATTTTCGCACTTGTTTCGGTTTTTTCACTATATCTTCTAAAGTATGCATTTTTAGAGAATACATGTAGGATACATTTTTAAAGTAGTTTATATTAACTACAATTTGATCCTAAAACCAGCTCTGTAAGTCAAATAGAAGCCGAGATACAGCTCTTCAAAAGTTGATCGTTTTTTCCAAAAAAGTGAACTTTACAGTTTTGACCACTTTATGACTTGCCTACTTGACTGGCCTATTTTCCCGACTTTTGGTTTTTCTGAACATTGTACAAAACTATTGGGCCTATAGACGCCGTTTTGTGCTTAAATTAAAGGTAATTAAATTTACTACAACCTCTCTTGATTCGACGTTTGTCGTAGGATGAGTATTTCCTACCGAAATTTGGGTCCAAAGTTGGTCAAAACTGTAAACTTCACTTTTTTGGAAAAAACGATCAACTTTTGAAGAGCTGTATCTCGGCTTCTATTTGACCTACAGAGCTGGTTTTGGGCTCAAATTGTAGCTAATTTAAACTACTTTAAAAATGTATCCTACATGTATTCTCTAAAAATGCATACTTTGGAAGATATAGTGAAAAAACCAAAACAAGTGCCAAAATTTCGTGGTTTTTCGAGCGCCCCAAAGTTAGCACAGGTCTTTCGAAGTTGCAAAACTGGATTTACACTACTGGTACTGATCCTAACAACATATGAAAAAAGCAGAACTAGCAGACCATTTGCGATTTTAATGTACAATTTGACTGGCCTAATGTAGTTTTGTTCAAATTAGATCGAGATTACAACTTTTTGAGTAATCTTTAATAGGGCGTATTTACTTGACTATTCTTTCGTCTTATTAAGTTATTACGTTGTATTACTTGTCGATGTAATTGAAGTCGCTTTTTTTTTCGTTTGCGAGCAAACACAATTATTTCTTGTATGCACATAGAATTATACATTATGTCATTAGTTCCAAAAATAGAAAACAACACGTATAAAAATTGATTTCGAATACTCCACACAAACAATCAACTACTATATATTTGTAGAAACGTAAGTACTACATAAAAATTTCAGCGTTGACAAAATAACGGATGAAATTCTTACGGAAAGTCCACAGAAAACGTAAGGAGTGCGCCTTGAATACTTTACGAGGCTGTAAAACTGTCAAATAAAAAAACTGCCAGTAGAACGACGCGTGTTGACGTAGAGGGAACGGGAGAGGGGTTGAGATGTAACCCGAGTTCAATTGAAGGATAACCTTGTGTACTGAAGGTACAAAAGCGATCCTTGACGTCTTACGTCGATGTCTTGTTGTCTACTTTTAAATGATACCAGTTTATATATTATATATTATAACCAGATTTGATACCAGTTTATATATTATATATTATAATATATAAACTGGCATCATTACCAGTTTATATATTATACAGGGTGTCCCGCGATAAAGTGCAACCCCGAAAGGGGGTGAAACTAGACCATAAATTATCGACAAAAAACATAGAAAAAACTTTTTTTAAAAAATATTTTATTTTTTATTGACGAATTAAGATTTTTATATCTTACGTAGACTCTATGTACAAAAAATGATGATTTCTTCCAAAGTAGTGGGTCGATTACTTTAAAATAAAATAAAATATTACGCCACTTACTTGGCGGTAAGGATAAAATAAAAATTAGCTCGCAAAAAAGTGGCATTATGTCTTTAACTATGCTTCTTGTGAAAAAAAATCCATTTTTATGACTGTTTTTTTCAATGATCTCTAATTTTCTCAGAATTATGCCCCCAATACCAGGAAATTTTATGATTTATTATTATTTCTTACCATATTGCCATTCAAATAAAAAAAAAATTACGCCTGTATCCCAAAAAACACGTACAAAAATCATCATGTTTTGTACAAAGAGGCTACGTAAGCTATATAAAAATCTCAATTCGTCAATAAAATAAATATTTTTTTTTTTAAATTTTTTTAATTTTTTTCTGTTTTTTGTCGATAATTTATGGTCTAGTTTCACCCTCTTTTGGGGTTGCACTTTATCGCGGGACACTCTGTATATTATAATATATAAACTGGTATCATTACACATATTTTGAGCAGCCCTACCTCACTTAATAATTAACGATTATTTTTTGTGTCATATGCTAAACATGCAGTTCGGCAATCTGAAATTAAGCCTTAGGCCATACTGAACATTTTTACCTTTTACCTCTTTATATCTTGGCCTTGTATTGTATCTAAGTATTAAGTGGATGAAACTAAAACTTGGCAAGTTTTGAGACCATGCTACTTAGCATGTATACTATAGCTATGACATTCAATACTTAGACCAATTCCTGTGAAAGAAGGAATGTAAGTAAAAATGAGTAATCGCGAACGAAGTCGCCGATTGCAGCTTGTATGCAACTAAAATTACGAGTGTCCTATTTTAAATATTATTTGCTTAAAATTTGTCAAACAATAACAATCTAAGAACAGGTACTGCCCTGAACTCTAGCTACTTGGACCTTGGCAATTAAAATTTACGTCAGTCTTCACAGTGACTTAGTATTTTAATTGCAAGACAAACAAACAGAAAAGCTTAACTAATGAAGTTTCACATAAAAGCCTACCGTGAAATTTAGCGAGACCATTTATCGAGTCTGAAATCATTAACTTTCGACCTGGCTCGTAATTCACCTCAGGATTTAGCAAGGCGGCGATATTAACTTATTAATTTTATTCTAGTCTGTGTTTTTATACTCAATATAATTTTATTTCATACTTCATTTAAGGCGATTAGAAGAGCTAAGTAACCTTCAAGAACGCACGCACACATTTACAATATCGACGTGAACGCCATTTAACTATGGCGCTTATAAAAATTAACTCGACAGCCGTTTAGCGAGATTATGCCCGACCATGCTAATAGATGGCGCGAAAGAATTTTGAAGTTTGACGGACGGCTGTCAGTTCGCATACATTTAGTTTTTTCGATCGCAATAATTATTATAGTCCGGGATTCCTAGAACATTTTTTTCACTTGATTACTATCAAGCTAATTTTCCGAGAGTAGCTTTATTTTGATGAGCCGAACAAAAATTTCCTCTACGAAAACTCTCGATTGTGGTAGGTAATAGAGTTAGCAGGGGATAGAGCAGCAGTAAGCGTAGGACCGGGATAACGTACCACGCAATTTGTAGAACAATATTACAATCAAATTATATAAATATAAAAAAAAAACGAAAAAAAAACAGCTGGTTAGTAATTAATTTTTGATGTCCGTACGAGGTCATCAAAATGAAGCTACTCCCGGAAAATTAGCTCGATAGTTATTAAATAAAAAAAATGTACTATTAGGGATCCCGGACTATTATTGTTACAGTAGCGTTTTTAGTAGAGGTATGTTTTTATAATGGAGTGTCTGCGGTTTCGAATTTTGGAAGGGAATGTTTTTCATTTTTGATTTTTTATTTAAAATACTAGGGGTATATTTATATAAAATAACAATAATAATTATTATTATCATTTATTGCAGACGTTAGTCCATATTTTTGTTACATAAATTTTTTCTTAAGCTATGTTAGATTAAAAAAAAAGACAAATTAAAACTCTTTCTAGCACTTATACCCGTGCGAATGATTCGCACCCACTAAATAAGTATAATAATTATCACTTTACTAAATTACAAATTAATATAATTTTGTTTAAATTCTTTATTGCAAAACTTCTTTATAAACAATAATCGAAGTGTACCTATATAAACTATTCTGTAACAATCTGTTTGTCACTTTCTGTAATTGATATAGTTAAATTTTTGGAATCTCGAACTCTGGAAATGGCAACGTATAACTATATCCATGAGTGAATGCTGGTGATAGCAGAAAAATTCCTACTCGCTCAACGTTAGACACCTTTTTTACCACTTTTCGATAGGCAAGTTATCACAGGCATATTGTTATAAATTATATTTGATAAAAAATATGCCTCATCGAGAGATCAGATCGGTGAAGTTCGATGTTCCACGTCTCCTCTACTAAAAGAGGCCTATGCCCAGCAGTAGGATATTACAGACTGAAGCGGAATCGTGAGGTTTTTTCTAAAAAGGGAGGCAAACATTTTAACCTTAGTGTATTAATATACCCGGTGAGTAAAAAATATGGAAACCCCGAAAAATTCGGAAAACCGCACAGGTTAGTCGTGAAACAAAGGTCAAACCTAGGTAACTTTTAACGAGGAATCCAACGGTGACAACGGTGAGTTCGCAGTTATAAAATAAATAATTAAATACATTTCTAAAATAAAAGTAACCTAAGTTACTCCTTATTATATCAGCTATCTGCCGGTGAAAGTCCCAACAAAATCAGTCCAGCCGTTTCAAAGATTAGCCTGACCAAACAGACAAACAGACAGACAAATATTATAAAAAAAATATTTTGATATATGTACCGGGTATACATCCATAGTAAAAATCGGTTATTTTAATACTACAAACACGATACTCAAATTTTATTCCTTACTAGCTGCCCGGACAAACTTCGTTAACTGTCTTTTATGTTTTTTTTTTTTAGTATAAAAAACCTTCCGTGTGATTTAAGGAACATACAAAAAAATTTAGCCAAATTGGTCGAGCCATTCTCCAGTTATGCGCTTAGCAACATTCATTTTTATTATACTTGGCGTATTTGGAACGCTTGAAAAGATTTAAACCTAATAATATACTATTGATATACTATATAATGCATATAACCATTTATCTCAGAAACGTTTTTTAAGAACATTTTAGGACTTGTGTATTTTGCGAACTCTCGTTGACCGCGAGACGCGCGACTAGTCGTGTGGGAGTACATTGACCTCGCGCCGGTCAGCTGATGGCGCGCATGAGCTTGTGGTATTCAATGACATTGCCGATTTTTCCAAAACACAATTATTTTAAAGCATTATCTTCAAATTTCTGTTTCATTATTTTTCCCAAACCATTTGATAACCTCGTCAGGTCATCAAAAATTGATTTTTTTTTCTGATTTTTATTTCTTTTAGTTAGTTAATATTTATATAATTTAATAGTACTATTTTCCTACAAATTGCGTGGTACGTACCACGTACGTATCCCGTTATCCCGGAGATATAGCAGCAGTGAGCATAGGCTCACTGCTGCTCTATCTCCTGCTATCTCTGTTAGCTACCACAATTGAGAGTTTTCGAAGAGGATTTTTTTGTTCGTCTCATCAAAATGAAGCTACTCCCGGAAAATAAGCTTGATACTAATCAGATGAAAAAAATGTACTAGGGATCCCTACCTATTACTTTTTCCGATCAAAAAAACTGAACGTATTCGAACTGACATCCGTCTGTCAAACATCTATAACGCCAAAATTCATTGTTATCATATGGTTATCATTGTTATGACAATCAATATTTAGTAATAATAAAATATTATTACCTTTTAATATCGTTCATATTTTGGGCATTTGTTTTATATGAACGTTTTTTACTTTTCGTGACGGGTTTCGCTTTATTTCCCATATTGAAAATAATTAAAAACAGTAAATAATCTTATGCGAATAATGCGGAAAAAACGAGCAACACGTCCGTTTAGCATCAGGCCTTGGCCGAGACTGTCTGTACACGGGCATTACGCACCCATGCGCACGTATTATGATTATTTATGCTCAAAAATAAGGAAACGTGTATTTATAAAAATCTATTGATCAAACAAAATAATTAAAACACTATCACGATAGTATGTTGCTTAAAGAATAATTTGACAAAATATCAGAATTATAGCCTGTATATTAACATGGTTTTTACCCGTTAAAAGATATTTTTAGAGGTATCTTTGTGATTTTTTTCTATCGTATCAAATTTAAAGAATCGTGTTTTCAACACACTATCTATCTAGCATATATCCTGCAGAATATCATATATTTTTCTGTTATTTTTCACTGCAGTGGATCATATACTTTCAGGCGCTATAAAACATCGTTTTAGCTCTTCTAGTCGCCTTAAGTTAATTTCGGTATTAATTAAATATTTTACGACTCGAGAAGATACAATATACCTATGTAATTCTTAATTAAAAAATCGAATTTTAGTATATTTCAAAAGTTTACTAAGCGCGTATGGTCGAGGGTTCCGTTTCCGCTTGAAACGACTTTTTGTATTAAAAAAAATATTTTATTTGTATTTGGTGCTCAGCATTGTATTTCTTAAGGGACTCTTTGCCAGTAGCCAGGAAGGCGTAGCGGATTAGGCTCAAATTCGTCTTCTATATCGAAAAGTAATTTTTGCCCCGTGATGGACATTGTTTGGAATTGATGTGTGGTTACGGCAGTAAAGAATATAGCCACCCCCTCTCTTCCCGTGGGTGTCGTAAGAGGCGACTAAGGGATAACACAATTCCACTACCAACGTTGAACTTAAAAAGCCGACCGATGGCGGGATAACCATCCAACTGCTGGCTTTCAAATACACAGGCCGAAGACGGGCAGCAGCGTCTTCGGTGTGATAAAGCCAGCCCTGCGGTCACCAACCCCACTGCCAAGCGTGGTGAATATGGGCAACACACATGAGTTCGCGCCATTTTTGACGCGAACTTGGGGAGGCCTATGTCCAGCAGTGGACTGTGATAGGCTGAAGTGATGGAACATTTATAAACCGTTTCAGGTTCACATAGCAGGACAAAGACTCATTCGTGAATTAAACGGTCCTTGACGGTCGCGACGCCGCGTTGGCGCAGCAGTCACAGCATTGGATTGCGATTGGCTGTTGCGCGGGCGGTTGCGGATTCGATCCCCGCACACGACAATATTTGTATTGGCCATACAGATGTTTGTCGTGGTCTGGGTGTTTGAGCAGTCCTTGTGGGTCTCCCCACCGTGCGTCGGAGAGCACGTTAAGCCGTCGGTCCCGGTTGTTATCATGCACACCTGATAGCGAACGTTACGCATAGTAGGGAATATATCCGCCAACGCATTGGAGCAGCGTGGTGGATTAAGCTTCGATCCTTCTCCTATATGGGGAAGAGGCCTATGCCCAACAGTGGGATATTACAGGCTGAATCGTGACGGTCGTGGCGTCTCCTTAGGTTAGAAGGCTATACATACTGATGTTAGGAATATATATTTCTCGTGTAGTGTTGTATTCCTTTTATGATTTAAACGCAGCGACAAGAACAGCTGCATAATCAAACAAAACTAAAATTAAGTTTCAGTTACGAATTTGTCTCAAGAACATTAAACGAAATATTAACGCAAAATTTGAATATTTCGTTACGAGAACTCTAGATTGAGAGATGGAAATGAAAACATTCATTCATATTTCACAATTTCGTGCGACAACGTTAAAGCGTTCATTCATCACGAACGGTGCTGCGCCGCGGTCCATTCACTCGCTAATGTGCTTTTAAGAACAATGCCCTGTATAATGTATATTTTGGTGACTTAAATAATTTTTAAGTTAATAGGACGTCGTCGGCCTGAAAGTGTTAAGCCGTGTTTGGACTGTGCGCAGGCCGTCTTACGAACACTTCAAATATACACAATATAAAGACGTTTAACACATTACGTCCCTATGATTAGTGGGACTCCCAAGCACAGTATCTTAAAAAAAAAATAAGGTGAAATCAATTTTATTTATTTGTAAAAACTAACTAAACTAACGAATTGTAATATAACTTTACCTAATCGTTCATTATTGTATTGATGCCGATTATATTGAACACATTTCTTTATGAGATGTTTTAATAACTTGCTTGCTCTTGGACAGAGTTGGGAAACAGAGAGGGCGTTGTGTACATACGTTTGTCTACAATTTCTAAAAGATGGCGTTTGAGAGCGATTCGCCTGTGTATGTCCAAACGTAAAATGATCTTTAAACAATTCCGGTCATACACGAACAAAATCAATTGAATCTTAAGATTTAGGTACTGACAATGTTGGATTATAAAAGACGAATTCAAACTTTTCGGACTTTAATTAATTAGCTGAGACATTTACAGTTTTATAAATTTACACTAAAATAATCGCTTATTTAAAGGCGTATAGTAAAAACGCTTCGTCCGTACACGGCCTAACGCCTCAAACGTGAATAGGGTCACAAAAGCCGAGCGAAACAAAAGGGTAGGCGATGTAGTCATTTCGCGAGGACTTCACCCCCGCACCTTTTAGTCCGTTTAGATGCTCTTTAGTGTTAAGATACGTTGCGGGTTGACGAACTTTCTCGAATAGTCGGAATCTCGCCTGATTAATACGTTCTCCGAGATAAACACGGAACTTTTGGAGTTTGATTTCGAATTTATTGGTGTTTCCGGTTGAAACGTTAGAAAAGCTGTTATCAGTACAACGTTTAAAATTTTTACCGTTTTAATCAGACATATGTAACACATAGAAATGTATTTGTACGTTTTTTATTTATTAATACATTTGTTTTATTTGTTGTGTATTATAAAAAATAGGTATTATTATATATAAGACAATTATTTTAAAATTTTCCAACACAAGTAGAAGCATGCATTTGGCCATCGCTATTGTAAAATTACGATGGTCTGGCCATCGCGGGCTCTTGGGCTATAGAGAATTCTCTTCTACGGATAAGTATATTTATGTCTATGATTCGTATCTGTATTATTTTTTTACGCATATATCAAGTGATTTTAAAACTTTCAGTAAAATAAACTAGACTTTTATATAAAGGTGACATTTTCTGATTATTCCATAGATTTGTCGCCACACGTCGAATTCAAACGAATCCACTCATCTGCTAAAACCTTTTCGTCTAGTCGACCGATTGACCCGCCGGCGGGTCTCAATAAAATCACTACCCAAATCTCCGAATAGCTTTTACCCCGCAGACCCAAATACGAAAGATTGGCCCGCGTCCTCAATTTTGTCTTGGTTGGAATTTTATTGTTTGACTTTTCGCAGATTTTCACGTTTCACACGAAATTTCGTACGATTGACCGGGCGGCAGAGTATTTACATATTCAACACTTTACGCAACTAGATATGAGTCGGTTATGAGTAAAACATATACTTTTACAAATAATTTTTTTTAGTAAGTATATACAAAATGCGATTTGATCACAAAACAACGATCAAAATGTAAATACAATAAAACAGTATCTGTGTACATAGAAGATTGGGATACACTCTATTATCGATAAAGATAATAAGACAAATTATATTTGCTTAATTTTTGTAGAATAAACGAGTTTGTGCATCCCTAATCCCTAATATTAATATTATAAATGTGAATGTAAGTTTGTTTGTTACGCTTCCACGCAAAAACTAATTAAACGATCATCGTGAAACTTTGTAAGTATACATACATATTCTTGGAGGTATTAGAAGTAACATAGGATACTTTTTATTAAAAAATCAAAGCGAACGAAGCAGCGGGTAAAAGCTAGTAGTAAATATAGTAAAATAAAAAATTGCATTTTTTAAATACATAAATGGGTTGGCATACAAGTGTACGGTTGACATAATGCTCAGCGATTACCGTAACATATAGACGCCCGCAAAACCAGACCCTCCCCAGGAACTCTGGCCACCTTACTCACCACAGGAACATAGCACTGCTTGAAAGCAGTATTATTTTAAGCTGTGATCTTTTGTAAGGTCGCGGTACTTCTCTAGTCGGGCTGCTCCAGATATTGAGCAGGCTTTTACCGCCATGCCCTACATCAGTAGAGAATATTGTTATAGCTATTGTGTGGTATATAAATATCTACATATAGCGATATTCCGACAATGCTGGCTGGCTGGCTGGCCACAATCGAGAGGCCTTAGTCCTTCTATATAACGAATATTTAGTATAATAATTATAATCCGGTACAAAATTGTTTGCACATTCGTATATTGTATTATAAATGTGTATTAAGTGCGTCTAATCCGCTAAAACGATCAACTTAACCGCTAGTGTGAGCATGTTTTAAGGGATATTTATAAACCCACTTCCATTAGAGACTAGGATGTACCTACACTAACACGATATAAGACCGTAAGACGTGGCGTGTCTGATACTTTACTGAGTATATTTCTTAAACAAAAAAAAACAAAAAAAAAACTTTTTAAGACTAGTATTATGACAGTTGTCTGTGGTCAGATTCACAAAAAAAAAATGGGAATTTTATAACCTTTAAGATCTATGACCACTATGTAGGTACATACATTATGGCCAATAGACTAACCATTCTTTAAATGTAACGCTATGCGCCTAACCTAGCGGCCTAATTTAGTGTTATTTATAATAATTAATTGGAATATTAGTACTTTAACAAAGGTTTATTAAACAATATTAAATCTGATATTATTGCATGTGAACAATGTATGCATCGTTATCAAAGTGAAGAGTGCGTAAAAAAGTCCAACACATCAATCGCGGTTAAAATTTCGATTCAAAGCTGTTCTCTGAATTAATAACTATCAAAAACCCCACACATCACTACATAGTATACTCGTAAAACAAAGTCGCTTCCCGCTGTCTGTATGCTTAGATCTTTAAAACTACGCAAAAGATTTTGATACGGTTTTATTTAGTAAAAAAATAAATAAGGAAGTGATTCCAGAGGAAGGGTTATATGTGTAAAACATGCATAAAATAGAAGAGGATCACTAATAATTTTAGAGGTTTCTAATGTGATGTCGTAAATAAACACATTTTTTTTGCGCTTACATTGCAAATATTTATTTTATATTTAGTATCAGCATTGCAACCGTGCGAAGCCGGGGTGGGTCGCTAGTATAATAATAAAGTCACAAGCCATCGGGTAGTTGTACTAGTTCTCGGTACAGCAAGTTGATGGATACGGAACACGAGACGACGCGCTCGCTAAAACGAACCGCCGAACGCGTCTCCATTACACGATCAATCACAGCATCCGAACATCAACTCATCTCAACATTAACATTACTCGTTTATCATTTACCCTTAACAATGTTAACGTTCTATTTTTTTATCACAGATTCAATAATACTTTTTATACTGCTCTATATATGTATTGGATTGATTTTCTCTATTTAGTTTAAAAAATCTAATGTATAAAATTCTCGTGTCGCGGTGTTTGTTAATAAAGTACTCCGAATCGGCCTAAGATACAAGTGTGGGGGGGATTAATATATATATATATATAATTATATATATGTAAGAGAATTCCACCCATATATTGACTCAACACGATATTGAGAGCTGAGAGCAAACACAATTTATTATTAAAGCTATGTATAAAATTATTACTATTTAAATAACTGTATTTATATTTTTTACTTACCCCTTGTCACGCAAATAAAGTCACTGTATATAATTATATATACAAGGTTTACCCACACATAGCGCCGCGCGCAAAGATGAGTTGAACATACTATACTTATGTTACAGATGTATGTACCAGTGAATATTATACATATATACGTATTTTAGTTACTAGATAAATAAATTTATACAAAAATACGTCACTAAATGTTAACGGTACTTCGAAGGCGATTAACTTACTCGTAATTTTACTTATGTTAGTAATCTTTTTACTTTGATACCAAATAAAATCGATATTCGAAAATATCGAATTCTCAATGGAATTGAAAATTATGCTTTATTAAAATATTGCGTGTTTCCTCGTCATTTAAACAATTAAAAGTCGGTTACAATATAAACTACTAATAAAACAAAAGTAGGTTCTGTTGTTTCCTCAAATTACATTTAATGGACACAATGGACAATTAATTACCCATTCTATGTGACTGTGACTACTCAGGCATTCAACATTTTTAAACATAAAAATGTATAACCTAATACACAATTTGGTGGCAAGATGAGTGTTGTGGACAACAACCAGGATATTTGCCACGAACTTGGATAGGCAGGCATATATCTAGCAGTGGATTGGGATAGTTTGAAGTGAAAAGATAAAACAGTACTAAAAACACCAGCCAGAAACCACTAACAAAATTTTTGCGATGTTTCAATTCAAGATAACGGAGATTCGATCACCATATGAAGTTTTCAGAACGTATAGAGTTTTACTATGTCATTTAAAACAAAACAAATCGACTTATCAATTTGTAATTCAACAGAATCAGGGGAAGATTAAAGATACAAAAGATATGAGTGCATAGAGTTTAAACAGTATCTTCTCTCCTGTTTTAAAGTCGATCAAATTCAAATATATATGTAATGTTAGATATAAGTTTTTTTCCATTAAATAAATAAATAAATATATACAAAACACACTTGCGCTTTTAAATAAACAGGCCGAAGACGGGCAGCAGCGTCTTCGGTGCGACAAAGCCAGCCCTGCGGTCACCAACTCGCCTGCCCAGCGTGGTGACTATGGGCAAAACACATGTGTTCGCGCCATAATGTCTGGCGCGAACTTGTGGAGGCCTGTGTCCAGCAGTGGACTGCGATAGGCTGAAGTGTGTGTGTATACATAACACACACATAAAGAACAAGAATAATACATTTATCATTACCAATACATATATATAACGCCGCTATCACAAAATAATGCGTCATTTTAAAGTAATCCATTAGCACAGTTTCAGCTCAGCATCCTAGAATCTAGACCATGTAAACTTAGAAAAGAGCTAGGAAATAGGCAGGACAACGGAACTTGCCGTCCCTGTCCCTCTCACACGCCATCTTATTTTACGTTTCTTTCTAGAAAAATCCTTGAATTATGCAAGTTTTTTTTTTAACGCGACCCATTTTCCATGTACGCGATAAAATATTACGCGAGTGAACTTTATAAAGATTTCATATTCTCGTGTGAATTTAATTTTTTACTTTAAACTTAATTATTATGATTATATGCACAGTTGGCTGAGACTCTACTTTCTGATCCAAGGGTTATGGGTTTTGATTACCACCCCGATCCTAGGTGTAATATGATTATTTTATTTATGTGTTGGTACATATCTATATTTTTGGACAAAAAACGTCACCTCAATTTATGTCAAGGTATAAATAATAACCAAAATTTCAAACTCAACAGCCACTAGTAGTGTATGGTCTGTATCTGGGGTCCACACAATACACATACAATAGAAACACAAATGCCCAGAACACGACAAACATCTGTATGGTCTATAACTCTATACAATCGTTAACCGAGGTAGGGCACAGCAGGAAATTTCCTGATCAAAATATGGAGCAGCCCGACTGGGGTAGTACCTCGACCTAACAGAAGACCTCAGCTAAATAATACTGTTTTCAAGCAGTATTGTGTTCCTGTTGGTGAGTAAGGTGAGCAGAGCTTCTGGGGGGGGGGGGATTCGAGATAGGGTCGGCAATGCGCTTGCGATGCTTCTGGTGTTGCAGGCGTCTATAAGCTACGGTAATTGCTTACCATCAGGTGAGCCGTACGCTTATTTGCCGACCTTGTTGTATAAAAAAAAAAGTTTATCACAAATTGTCAAACCCACGAAAAGCATAACAGCCAATTCCTATAAACACTCTAGGTCACAAGCTAATTCGAATGTAATCCCGTGATGACCGCGCTTATAATGCAAAACACAGTCGATTACAGGTCCTTCTACTGAATTAATTACCCGACAGCGCCGATAATACCTAATTATCATAACAGCGCTAACGATTACTTGATTGGATTTTAATTATAAATTATATCGCTGATATTAAAACGAAACGGTAAGGATTATACATCGAACGCAGCGATGGGGAAAGATTTATCTTATGACTTGCGGTACTTGCTTGATGAAGATTATTGTGTTATCACTACATATTATTCAAACAAAGTCTCTTCCCGCTGTCTGTCGTATGCTTAGATCTTTAAAACTACGCAACGGATTTTGATGCGGTTTTCTTTAGTAAATAGAGTGATTCCAGAGGAAGGTTTATATGTATAGTACATGCATAATATAGTAGAGGAAAACTGATAGTTTAAGAGGTTCCTAATGTGATGTCGTATATAGACACATTTTTTTGCGCTTAGATTGCAAATATTTATTTTATATTTAGTATCAGCATTGCACCCGTGCGAAGCCGGAGCGGGTCGCTAGTTAATATTATAATATAAAATAGTTATTGAAAAGTCATTTCATTATCTTAAATTTGTTTTCAAAACAATACACTATACTCAAACTCAGAATATTATAATTATCTATATTGACTAACCCGTTGGCGCAGTTTTTAGCGCCCTACTTGCTTTGTTGCGTGTTCGATTCTCGCCTGAGTCTGGGTGTAATATTTGTATTTATCTATATATATAAAAGAGATATCCACCCCTTGACTCATCACGATATCTCTGGAACCATAAGGCGTAGAGACTTGAAATTTCGTAGGAATATTCCTTTTGCCGAGTAGAGGTCAGCTAAGAACGGATTTTACGAAATTCCACCCCTAAGGGGGTAAAATGTGGGTTGGAAGTTTGTATGAAAGTCCTATGTTTTAGAAGTAAGAGACTTGAAATTCAAAATGTATGGTCTATAGACGTGTTGAGGTGTACTAATAATGTATTTTGAGAAATAAACCCCCTTTTGGGGTTAAAACCGGGGATGGTTGTTTGTATGAAAGTCCAATGAAAACTACACCTACAAACTTGAAATTAGGAAAGGCTATAGCTATGATTTTCCTCAAATTAACGCGGGGGTAACCGCGGGGCACAGCTAGTAATTCTATATATGTGTTATTTTTATGTATATTTATCCAAAAAAAATAATAATTAGCTACAACAGTCGGCTATCACACACCACCTATAACACAAGCATTAAGTTGCTTACCATAGAAACAGACGACCGTGTGTGTATGTTATAAGATATTTATTCTAAAGTAGTATTGTGTTCTTGTGGCAATTAAGGTAGCCTACGATTCGCTGTCTAGATGCCCAATCCATGGGGAGGTTAGTTAGTCGGCAACAGTCGGATACTTCTGATGTCAGACGAACCGTACACTTGTCTGTCGCTGTGGTGATATTACAAAGAGTGAACACTTTCAAAAACAGATCACAGAACAATATTTTAAACGTAATTAAATAGTTTCATCTCACGTTTTGACTCAAATCGTACTTACCACCTCTCAATGACTACCGAATTCCGCCCACGTACGCTCAAGAGTGACGATAGAGAGAGACCACTTAAAATTTAATAGCGTTCGAGAATTTGGCGTTTACTTTAAATGTTAATTAAAATGAATGTATAAGTAATTTATTTTATTTGAAGACTGTCAGTCTGATAGACGAGAACAGTGTTATTGGATGATATACATATTGTATTTAGCGATGCAAAGTCGTCTGTATATGTCCCCAGAGTAAGTAAGTAATTGTTACTAGGATTTAATCGATATTTAACTGAGGTAGGGCACAGCAAGAAATATCCTGCTCAAAATCTGGAGCAGCTCGACTATGGGTACCTCGACCTTACAGAAGATCACAGCTGAATAATACTGCTCTCAAGCAGTGTTGTGTTCCTGTGATGAGTAAAGTGACCAGAGCTCATGGAGGGGATAGGGTTAGGGTTGACAACGCGCTTGCGATGCTTCTGTTGTGGCAGGCGTCTGTAAGCGGTAAGCCGTAGACAGGTGAGCCGTACCCTTGTTTGCCGATCTAGTTGTATAAAAATGAATATAGTGCCATCAAACAAGCCCTAAATAGATTTCTTAAACATCACTACTGACATCTATACATATAATAAAATGGTAGGAAAGTCAAAACTGTACATTGAATATTTTTTTAAAAGAATACTTGGGGAGTGATCTACAATCGATACCGAAGCCAAAAATATAGTTTTTAGAATTTTTGTCTGTTTGTCTGTTTATCTGTTTGTCTGTTTGTCTGTTTGTCTGTATGTATGTCCGGGATAAACTCAAAAAGTACTGCATGGATTTACTTCAAATTTGGCACGAATATTATTAAGAAGTCGGGTCAGAACATAGGCTATATATTATCACGCTATCACCTACGGGGAACGAGCAGTGAAGCTTTATTTCTTCAAACGTATGTCCGGGATAAACTCAAAAAGTACTGAATGGATTTACTTCAAATTTGGCACAAATATTACTAAGAAGTCGGGTCAGAACATAGGCTACATATTATCACGCTATCACCTACGGGGAACGAGCAGTGAACCTTTATTTCTTTAAATATGTGTCCGGGATAAACTCAAAAAGTACTGAATGGATTTACTTCAAATTTGGCACAAATATTACTAAGAAGTCGGGTCAGAACATAGGCTACATATTGTCACGCTATCATCTACGGGGAACGAGCAGTGAACCTTTATTTCTTCAAATATATGTCCGAGATAAACTCAAAAAGTACTGGATGGATTCACTTCAAATTTGGCACGAATATTATTAAGAAGTCGCATCAACATATAGGCTACATATTATCACGCTATCACCTACGTAGAACGAGCAGTGAACTTTTATTACTCAACGCATTCTGTAACAACGTGTAATCTAACGACGCATTTTTGAATGTTGTTGTTATTATGCCATGCTAAAAGCTAGCTTCATACTATAAAATTACGCAGTATACGTAATTTAGGCCGATAAACGTAATTAAATGAATATCAGTAGTTGAAGACAAATTTAAAGCAGCGCCTTCTATGAGATTTCAAAAACATCATCATCAATCCCTTTTTGGATATAAATAATTTAAATTTGATCATGTTGGCGAGGTTAATTGTTATTTTTAAAAGTCATAGATGGAGTTGTGCATTTTCTTCTTAAAAATTGTAGGTATCGTTAATTCGTTTCAAAGATGAGCAAGACAGTTAAAAAAATTCTGTTTATATAAGTCTTATAAAATTCATCGAGTTTGTCTATATGTAATAACAAACAGAACTCAAAAAGAACTGCATAGATTTATAACAAAATTTAAACTCGAAAACGGCACGCTATTTCTGTATGCAATTTGAGCTAAATAGCGAAAAAAGAGAAAAATTAAGCATGCCATATACCTATATAATAAAGATAAGACATGCTTATTCTTTTACAGTACAGAATAAATAGTAATAGAGTTAGTACAAAATAAACATTGACTGTTAATATTTTTGTTCGGTATTTATTGGTGTAATTATTGCGTCTTAATTAATATATTTTCATGTCGCATATATAAGCTTAAGTGAGATGTGGAACTAGCTAGATTTTTTTACGCACACTGCGCACACACAGCCATTTATTTTATGTTAAGATCATGTAAAGTCATAACTTAGATGAGTTATAATTTTTCACCATATAAAAAATGTTTCCTGTTTGCTAACTAGACGGCGCGGGCGGTGGCGTCAAATTAAATCGTGCTATAGTTTCGTTCACAAAAAGTGATGTTATGAGTACAAATGTCGTCGCCTCAACCTATAGAAACTTGGGTTACCTGCGTTGCTATAAGTTATCGTATGCTTGGGAACCAGAAAATATTTTCCTGAAATAAATAAGTCAATACTAATATTATAAATGCGAAAGTAACTCTGTCTGTCTGTCTGTCGCGCAATCACGCCAAAACTACTGAAGAGATTTAAATGAAATTTGGTATACAGATAGTCTAGAGTCTGAGAAAGGACATAGGCTACTTTTTAATGGGAAAAGTATGTAAGGTGTTGAAAAGTGGGAATGAAAATTTGTATGGAAGTATGTATAATGTTCGTGTTTCGTAGCTGTCAAACATATTTTATTGTTTATCCCGTAGATATGGTTAAATCTGCCCTAAAATTAAAGAACGTATTTAAATAAAGATTTCGAATCGACAACATGTATCCACAAAATACGGATAGTGGCGTAGTCTAGATTTTAAAAATGTAGAATAATGTCATTAATGAAAACGGATTGACATATTATATATTGGTTGTCAAATATTTATGCATGCGTTTAGAAATTTATTTAGTGTATGTAATCTAAGGAAAATATATCAAGCTACTTAAATATACAATAAATGATAAATGTACAAATGAATAACAGAATAAAAAAAAACGTTCAATTGATTCTGTCAATCCAGTCAAAGTCAATATATTATATTAATATTTTCATCGCGAAAGTGTAAAAGATATGTTTGATATATCTTAATCTGTACTAATCTATGCTATGAGTAATGATCGCTATCAGGTGGACATGATAACAACCGGGACCGATGGCTTAACGTGCTCTCCAAGGCACGGTGGGGAGACCCACAAGGAATGCACAAATACCCAGACCACGGCAAGCATCTGTATGGACATAATATTATGTTGTCGTATGTGGGGATCGAACCCGCAACCACCAGCGCAACGGCCACAAACCAGTGCTGTGACCGCTGCGCCAACGCGGCGAGTTACTTTCGCATTTATAATATTAGTATGGATAAATATTAGTATGGATTATAAACCTGAAAGTTGGTTTGTTTGTTTGAACGCGCTAATCTCAAGAACTACTACTGATTCGAATTGAAAAATTCCTCTGAGGTGGATAGCCTATTTAAAGAGAAAGGTTATGCTTTATGAAGGAGGAAGGGTATTTTTTTCCTCAAAGCAACGCGGGTGAAACCGCGGGGCACAGCTAGTATTTTATATTTACGACGCAAAGCCATCGTAAAACGAAAAAAAGTCTCAATATTACACATCAAAAGCTTTAAAGCGACGAAATTGTATTAACACTAACAAAGTACAAAATCGAATTTAAACTGCAAATGTGTCGCGAGTGTACACAAAAGCGACACTTCAAAAATGGTCTGAGCTTGTTACTGTATTATAAATTTTTCATAGATCGGTTAAATTATAAAATAACAATAGTTTTTATTCAGTTCAAAATCCTTCTCCTGCATGGAGAAAGAGGGCTATGCCCAGCAGTGGGATGTAACAGGCTGAATCGTGATTATTGTGTTAAATATAAAAAAAAACTTTTTCGTCTAAAATTTTTAATAGCATTTATTTAATATAGGTAGGGATCCCTGGTACATATTTTTCACCTGATTAGTAACAAGCTAATTTTCCGGGAGTAGCTTCATTTTGATGAGACGAACAAAAAGTTCCTCTTCGAAAACTCTCGATTGTGGTAGATAATAGAGTTAGCAGGAGATAGAGCAGCAGTGAGCGTAGGACCGGGATAACGTACCACGCAATTTGTAGGACAATATTACCATCAAATTATATAAATATTAACTAATTAAAAGAAAAAAAAAGTCAGAAAAAAAATCAATTTTTGATGACCTTACGAGGTCATCAAGTTGATGACCTCGTAAGGTCATCAAAAATTATTACTAACCAGCTAGTTTTTTTTCTTAAATAATATGTACTAGGGATCCCTACCTAATAGCATTAAATACTTTCTTGAAAAAATATTATTTCTACTTTTATTCAGTGTGTCTTTTTCTTTAGTTATTCTATTTACTAAACTGTGGTATGACTTTATCTTTAAAATATAAAAGTTAAAATACTTAAGCAATTGAGAAAAAAAAAACATTTCAAATGTACTAAGAGAAATTAAAATTATACGATATAATCTGTTGTTTACATTATCTGTCTCTTGGATATTAAATAACTAAAACTACTTTGTCGCAAAAACTATAAAACTGCAATAAGTAGATGCACACAACCATGGTTAACCAATTGTGTCCAATAATCTTCTCGTGTAAAACACAGTTTATATTTTCAAAAGCGTAACTACAGAGTTTCTTGTCGGTTCTTCTCTGCAGAATCTACATTCCGAATCGGCGGTAGCTTCACTTTTAAAATAATAATCACTTTTAAATTTATAATTTGTAAAATGACGATGACCGTGCCTCGGAGAGCACGTTAAGCCGTCGGTCCCGGTTGTTATCATGTACACCTGATAGCGATCGTTACTCATAGTAGGGAATATATCCGCCAACCCGCATTGGAGCAGTGTGATGGATTAAGCTCTGATCATTCTCCTACATGGGGAAAGAGGCCTAAGCCCAACAGTGGGATATAACAGGCTGAAGCGTAAAATGACGATTCCAAAGTGCTTTATCACATCACATCACTTCCATAGCAGAATAATTTGAAAAGTAAACGACTCCAATAAAAAAAAAAAAACATATCCTTAGGTAAACTAACAGCTAAAATATCACTGAGACTAAAACGACTTCCCATTTCAACATTAACGGAACGTAATGAGAAAACCGCGCGTGCGTCACAAGAGATTTACTCTCGCGAATAAATTCCCTTCAAGCCCTCAAGGAACGCTGACCGAAGGACCGCCGCCGGACTGTAATAACTCAATATATCACCGAGACTTATGAATACCACTTCAAAGAGACATGTTTATAACGCGTTAAACGATAATGGACGAAGCTTATACTGTAATGACGGTGGAATCATTTTAACCGACTTCGAAAAAAGGAGGAGGTTTGCAATTCGACTGTATTTTTATGTGTTACCTCATAATTTTTTACTGGGTGTACCGATTTTGATGCATTTTATGCAACAATTAAAGAAGTTAGCATTTTATGCTAACTTCTTTAATTGTTGGCAATCAAACTATCTTGAATGTCGAATATTCGTGAATGCTAGTAAATTCATTTTCGATAATGCATTTATATGTAAGTTCTACTATATTTTTGTGATAAATTGTTACAAATTAACTCTATCTACAACAGCATATGAAATTAGTATAATTAATTATATAAACAGCAAATGTGTACCTAATTTCTGAAGACATGTAGACTGAGTGTAGATACAAGCTATATGAATTGGATTCAGCCGCGTTTAGTACATATAATTTCTAACATATTATTTATACTAAAAATTACTCATATATGAGCAGTAGTTTAACGGTCGTTTTCAATAGTCTACCTTTCTCTGGTTTTGCTTACTAGTTAGATTTTAGACACAATATGTTTGGAGCTGCCATGGAAATCCGCCAACCCGCATTGGAGTAGCGTGGTTGATTAAGCCGTGATCCTTCTCCTACATGGGGAAAGAGGCCTATGCCCAGCAGTGGGATATTACAGGCTGAATCTATTTATATGGAGCTTACGTACAAATACAAACAATACAAACAAGGTAATTAATTCCAAACAGTCTAATTCTGTAACGACTAGTTGTGCTATCTTTGGATTAAGTACAAATAAATTATCGTGGTAAGTAAGTGAGCGTAGAACTTTTTAAGCTCTTCTAATATCTTATATGGTTCAAAATCTAACTTAAGCTTAACCACCCTTACCAATTAACTATTAACCTTTTGACATAATTTCACATGTGCAAGTAATATTTTTACAAGAAATACATAATAAAAGAATGTTTTAAAAAATATGTAACATAACAATTGACCCAGACAAAACCTCTTTCAAATTTAACCTTTTTCACTATAAACACAAAAAAAAGGAATTACATCAAAAACATTATCCACAAACGAATATAAACGCGAGCGTTAAAACAGAGTGCTTAAAATACTTACAGAGAACAGTAGAACTAGACACGTATAAAGTTAAGTCGAAATGTTTACCTGTAACAAAAATATAATAATTATACATTAATGAAGCACGGACTAGATTAAAATACATAAAATTCAGATATATAAATAAAAATTAAAAAAAAACAAGTGTGCTTTAGAGTTTAGACCATACGACTGAAGCAAAACTTTTTTATTTACCCCTACATTAATATACGAAACGTAAGTTTCCCTCTCTTTCTATCTTCACTAACATATATCTCCCTATCTCCTATCAAGCTTGACTTGGGAAGTAAGCTGGTGAATGCGTGACGAGAGCGTTACGAAAAGTTTGATCGGGCGAGACGATCGGAGCAAAAGAGAGAGCTGCGAGCACACATTTGCTTTCTCTCTTTCTCTTATAGCCAGTTACGTTTCGTATATATATAACTATCTAAGACACAGTGCAGACTAATTGTGCAGAAGTTTTACTTCAGTGGTGTGGTCTAAGGGCGCTTTCAAATTAGAGGCGCGAGGAAGCGCTGCAGTGGCGCTTCCAAAGAGAAGCGCTGCAGTGGTACGACTGTGGCGCAGCAGGCGTGCGTTTGTATTACTTTGGCAAATTCGTAACGTTCGTCAGTTACGCAATGGATTCCTACAAAGAAGTATTAAGGTCTTTTTTTTAATTATTATACTATGAGCTTACTCTTGACCCCAGTCTAGCTCAAGAGCAGAGACGAGGTCGAAGATGGAGCGAGCTCGCCCAGAAGAAGCCTGTTCACTCGCGCTTTAAACAAGTTCGGGTTATATGTGCTCGGAAATACAGACGCCGGCAGGGAATTCCAGTCCTTGGCCGTGCGCATTAAAAATGATGATGATGATGATGGTCTTGTTGGTTGTATCGCGGTAGTAGCGCTGCGACTGCGCTTCTAGAAATTGTATGATAACTTGAAGTGGCGCCACTGCAGCGCTTCCTCACGCCTCTAAATTGAAGACACCCTAAAGCTCTAAGCTGTCTAAAGCACACTCGTTTTTTTTCAGTATTATTAATTTGGCTTGTAAAATTTTCAGCTATACAAATAAATTATTATCTATATTTTAAAAACACAGTGAATTATATTTAATTTACGAGCTAAAATAAGTCAGAACATTAGTATAGAGGACGTGTGATGAAAATTTTATGTCACTGCAGTTGATTAACGTTCCTTGACCGGGCTTTAATGAGCGCCTAATTAAAACCAGAACGTGGAAACTCAAAGGAGAACTTTTGAAGTGAAATTTATATTTTCATTTTTTTTTAAAATTATATTGGTGTCATGTTAAAGTATCATCAGTCTACATTCAAAGCATTTGGAAGGAATCAGGAGGAACTTATCAAGTCATTTTGAGTATTTTGTATACTAAATTTATGGGTAATTTTCAATATTAGCCAGTACTATTTAGTGCTGTAAACTTGACTTACACTTAAGGGTTGTAATTACCATTCCAGTACCGAGTCTGCGTGTTATATTATAGCCTACCTTAGGAACAAACTATGTGTACTTTGAAAATGTTTTTCAGTTTTTGCCTTTTTCTCTCAATATTACAAAATATATTAGTTCCATCAACGAAATATGTCACTAAACATTTCTCTAATATTGACCCTACCCCCTCGTACATCACGCAGCATCAATTTTTTTCGAACCTCCGAACGATTAATTAAAATGTCACAAAAGCGTGACCCTCCCCGATAAATCACGTTTAAAGGTGTTTCTGTGAACTGTATAAATAAAAATTTCGAACTTTTTTACGTTCGTGAACTATGCCTTATGGCGAAATAAATGTTTGTGCTAAAAGAACTAAAATGTTTTAAACATTATAAACGATTATATAGTAGATAATGTATATATTAAATGAGAAGCTTTTTAAATTATATACCATTTTCAAGTGTATATTTTTTTTCTAATTAGTTTTAGTGGTTTCAGGAATTCAGTTATGTATACACCTAGGATCTCTGCTCTCTCTCTAGTGTAACAAATGTAGGCATCCTAATGTTTCGTTTTAAATAGTTTGGGTATATTTTAATACAAGAAAGACGTTCACAATTTATTTATGCTGCGTCAAATTGACGTCCTTTCCACTACTAGTATATAAATCATTAGCTGACTCAGCAAACGTTGTTTTGCCATATATATTATTAACCCCCTTAATCAGCTCTCCTTGTAAGTTAGGGGTACGAAAAATAGATGTTGGCCGATTCTAAAACCTACCCTAAAATGCACATAAAATGTCATAAAAATTTTCTGACCCAGCAAACGTTGTTTTGCCATATATATTATTAACCCCCTTAATCAGCTCTCCTTGTAAGTTAGGGGTACGAAAAATAGATGTTGGCCGATTCTAAAACCTACCCTAAAATGCACATAAAAATTTTCTGACCCAGCAAACGTTATTTTGCCATATATATTATTAACCCCCTTAATCCCCCCCCTTGTATCTTAGGGGTGTGAAAAATAGATGTTGGCCGATTCTAAGACCTACCCTATATGCACACAAAATTTCATAAAAATGTTACAAATACAAATGTTACAACTAATATAGACAAGTTGTGTCGAAACAGAAGAAAGAAGCAAATTTCCAACATTTACTTCCACTACAGTCCTTATTGCATAATAACAATTCCGATCCCAGATGCAGTGTATTGGTCCAAAATCGAAGAGTCCCGTAAAGAATCCCAATTTAATTCTAACAAAATTTAGGCCGGGCTGTTGCGAATGGCCAGCTTACGGAAATCCCCAAATAAGTGGTGTTTATAAGCAAACCACGTATCAAATTGATCTGGTGGACTGTATGGCATTTTTGTTTTTAAATCTTCGACATACACCGACTGTGTAAATCGGCTGTTTCTAAGGTACAGCTAAATAATACTGTTTTTTTACAGCTAAATAATACTGTTTTCAAGCAGTATTGTGTTCCTGTTGGTGAGTAAGGTGACCAGAGCTCCTGGGGGGGGGGGATTGGGGATAGGGTCGGCAACGCGCTTGCGATGCTTCTGGTGTTGCAGGTGTTAGAGTAGAGAAATAAAAATGTAAATAGAAGTAATAAAAAAGAATTTATTTAATATTCATACTTTATTAATCTAAGAATATTGTCTGATCAGTGAATTCAAATTAAAATTATTTATTTTTAAAAGTGAAGCTACCACCGATTCGGAATGTTGATTCTGCAGAGAAGAATCGGCAAGAAACTCCGCAGTTACTCTTTTGAAAATAATGTTTTGGTACAAAATTAGTAATACATAATTATCTTGCATAAAATACAGCGTAGTATACACTTATTCTTTACATATGTTACAAAATATCAATAATACTTATCTTTTCTATTCCCGAGAGCTCCGCACCGGTCGATGTCTCAAACAAGAATGAGCCAATCGAGTCGGAACACTCGTTTTTATAGACAACGACAAACAAGTATGACACATATTCGTTTGTTGTCTAACGTTTAGATACTATATTCATTTATTCACTTAATTTAATATTATCAAATTTTACATTATTACATTATAAAGTAACTATGGATTTATATAAAAATATGAAATAATCTGACACGGCCATACTGACAATTACTTCGTTCTCGAAGTACAATCACACAATCAATCAATGGTTATCAATTACATACATAATGCTTATAGGTACATTTGCTTACTTAATATCATTAATCGTTTTATAGCTGTAATCAATAATAATAATCAGACCTTACTGTGCAGATCAAACACCCCGCAGTCGCAACGCGTCATCACCTGCAGCCAGTGAATATCATACAACAGCTAAGGTTTCAATTTATCCAGACCCTACTGTGCAGATTAAACACCCCGCAGTCGCAACGCGTCATCACCTGCAGCCAGTGAATATCGTACAACAGCTAGGGTCCTGATATATCCATAATCCATAATCCATAATCCATAATAATACAATCATATTCTAAAGTAATAATTACAATAAATCTTCTACAACAACATAATCCATAATAATACAATCATATTCTAAAGTAATAATTACAATAAATCTTCTACAATCATATTCTAAAATAATAATTACAATAAATCTTCTACAACAACATTTTGCTCAGACCACTCTCCAGACCATAGCCAAAATTTTTTGCAACTATGTATTATGTTTCTTAAATTTCTAATGCCCTTTAATGAGAATCTATCATTATCGAATATTTATCATGTCGCATATGGCCTTAATTTACATATACGGTACCTCCTACGCTATAATCTATGTTATCTCTACGTGTTTGGTCAAATCGGTCTTTAAATTTATCAGTCAGTCAGTCAGTTCAGCCTACTGCAGTTACGTCAATGATTTTATGATCTTGTATCACCTCATCTAACCGAGCTTGTATACACGGGATGTTAGAGTTTCTACCAATAAGCAACGTAATAAGTGAAAAGCCAATTGATTGCTGTACAGTAGTGTTCAAAGAAAGTTGGACTTTCCACACAATGCTCGGCCAGTCTGACACATCGGTACCAGTCGCTATCATATCATACCTAGGATAAAACAACTGAAAACACTCAACGAAATACTTATTTCTCACTTCAAATCTATAGTTATTCATTCACAATATACACTTTTAACTACATTTAATATATTATCACACTAATCACGTATACGCCACTTATCGAGCAGCAACGTTAGCCGCACAATAATTAAACAATAATTGCTTATTTACTTACAAATTATCATATTTACAGGGCAACATACCCTCCAATACATGACAAAGATGGCGAATGACCAATCATAAAATTAGTATTAACTATTCGGAAGATGGCGTCTCTATCTATATGCTCTTTGGATACTTCAACAAATAATAATCGCACTAAGCACAATACAATCTTATAAAATTATTAGAAGAATAAATTTAAATAATAGGTAACAGTAATTACTAGGTAACTACCCTCCAAAACAGTTAATAAAGATGGCAACTGACTAATCTTAAGTAAATATTAACCATCGGAAGATGGTGGTGACATTTTTGTACTGTTCCGGTATTAAACGAATAAACAATAAAAGTATAATATTAATACAAAAACTAATACTTTGATAATTGTCAGAATTAAAAATTTAAATGCCAACACTAGTTTGCCATTCATTAAATAACTGTCACAACTGTCTTGAACAAAACTTAGTTCCACGATTGGTTATTATTAAGGATGGCGTACCGTAATCCGTGAGAGAACTTCGTAAAATCTCGAGTAGTTCCTCAATTCCCTTTGTTTTCAAAGGCTGCTGTGGCGGCTTGCTGGATGCTGGTCCATTTGAATTCAAAGCCAATTTTCTGTATGCTCGATACCAGTCTTCAGCACAATTATCGTTTTTCCTTAGGTCGACTAGGACGGCCCCATAACCTGCACAACTGAAAAAAAAAAATCACACATATTATTGTAGGTGAATTTGGGCGAGAATCCCACTTCTGATGTTAGAGTAGAGAAATAAAAATGTAAATAGAAGTAATAAAAAAGAATTTATTTAATATTCATACTTTATTAATCTAAGAATATTGTCTGATCAGTGAATTCAAATTAAAATTATTTATTTTTAAAAGTGAAGCTACCACCGATTCGGAATGTTGATTCTGCAGAGAAGAATCGGCAAGAAACTCCGCAGTTACTCTTTTGAAAATAATGTTTTGGTACAAAATTAGTAATACATAATTATCTTGCATAAAATACAGCGTAGTATACACTTATTCTTTACATATGTTACAAAATATCAATAATACTTATCTTTTCTATTCCCGAGAGCTCCGCACCGGTCGATGTCTCAAACAAGAATGAGCCAATCGAGTCGGAACACTCGTTTTTATAGACAACGACAAACAAGTATGACACATATTCGTTTGTTGTCTAACGTTTAGATACTATATTCATTTATTCACTTAATTTAATATTATCAAATTTTACACTATTACATTATAAAGTAACTATGGATTTATATAAAAATATGAAATAATCTGACACAGGCGTCTATAGGCTACGGTCTTACCATCAGGTGAGCCGTACGCTTGTTTGCCAACCTAGTTATACATAAAAAAAGGTAGGCAACTTGATTCCTGGGTTTTAATTAACACATACTTGTTTTGTTATTACAAATACATAGTACATGTTAGTTATATACTGCACCCACACTTTGGGTGAGAATCGAAACCACAATCCTGGAAACAAAAGCGGAAAATTTTGACAACTGCAAAAAAGGGCTAGCCAAAAAAAATATAAGAGCATTATTTTAGTTCTGAAAATCAACGTTTTGGTAAAGTACGTATCGTCATTAGTTAGGGTGCCGCGGAAAAAGGGCGCGCTTAGTCGAAAAGTTAAGATTCTCTGAGACAAGATAAGGGATGAGTAGTCCCCACGCCTACCCTTAGGCGAGATAGATAATTTCAGAAAAAATAAATATATTCCTCATTTAGGTTTTCTGATCGTTGATATAAATTCGAACGTTTACGAATCTTCCTTGTGTTGTTTTAAATCAAAATCGATTCATCGATTAAATGTAGGTTCAGCTCAACTTTAGGTTTTAGTCATCTTACTTATCGCTCTTTAGTTACGAATATGTATTATTATAACAATATCAATAGTATGTGCAATGTGCATACTATATTTTAACAATCACTATTACATCGTTCGTTTTAAACAAAAACAAATAATATTTAAATCTTTGCTAAATAGTAATTACTATTTTCTTAATAATTGGAAATCCTTGAAAAAAAAAGAAAAAAATACACCACCAGCCTTCTATGGCGAAAGACTGCGATAAAGTCTCTAAAAAAGTAAAAGTGTATTCTTTGAGAATATGAAGTCAATTTAGCATCGGTTAAATTAAAAATCAAGATCAAAGTCTTATTTGAAATGCACTGCGAACCTTTGTCTCGAGATGAAAGTTAAAAAGTTTAAGAGATAAATATAAGAGTTTCGCCTAATTAAAAATCTCATTACAAAAGGCTTAATAATTAAACTAAGATGATAACAAAAAAGTGGTAAGTATCTTTCATTTATACCGAATCTATATGTTTTTTTAAATCAATAAAAGTATTCTAGTAGAACAATAGACGAAAACTTTCGACACTTTGACAACGCGGAACGCTGGCCTATTATGACTGTTGCGCCGGCCAAGGGCGGATCCAGCTTTGGCGCCAGGGGGGGGGGGGGGGCACATAGTCGTGGTCAAGTAAAAAGAAGTTATAATTTAATGTTTATAATGATAGATACAGGTATAAAGTAGGTATTTTATTAATCTATGTAGGTAATGTACTTAAAAATACCTATATTGCGACAAAAATCTTGTTTAACAATTTTTATTAGTGGTCCACCTAGGTCCTGGACACAGCCCAGGGGGGGGGGGGTCATGACCCCGTGACCCCCCCCCCCCCCCCCCTGGATCCGCCAGTAGTGCTGGCGTTTGCGGATTCGATCCCCACACACAGCATGCGTTTGTATTGGGACATTTGCCATGGTCTGGGTGTTTGCCTTGTTTCTGGACTAGGAGTAAATCATACTTTAAGCCGCATGAGATAAAGGACTAAAAGGCAAAAATAAAATCAAAGTTTTTTTCTTCTCCAAAGGAGAACAGTTTAAACTTTTAAATATATTTCCGGCTCGCTGTTCCACTGTGAGTTGGCAGACAATCAAACATATGAAAATTAAAACATGCATGTACAAGGAATTGATAACATTTACACTGATTTCATCACATTAACACATTCCCATGTATTACAAAACTAGCTTCTGCGCGCGACTTCGTCGGCGTGGACTCCGCTCCTATTGGTCTTATCGTGATGATATATAGCCTATAGCCTTCCTCGATAAATGGGCTATCTAACACTGAAAGAATTTTTCAAATCGGACCAGTAGATCCTGAGATTAGCGCGTTCAAACAAACAAACAAACAAACAAACAAACAAACTCTTCAGCTTTATTATATTAGTATAGATTTAAAGCGCTCTGACTTGCAGATGAATCTCAATAATTCATAGAGACCGCAAGTGACTGCGAGCAACATATACAACGTAACACGACATACTAGCGAACACCGAAAATAGGAGACAGCTGTGAAAATGCATCCCCGATGTAACCGCCGCAGATGCAACCAAGTAGATTGGACCGACGTACTTGTACACTTAACTACTTAAGACTGGAACTGCAATTTCAAAATAACACAAAGGTTGAGTTTCAGTTAAGATTGAATTTATTGGAAAAAAAACCAAAGGAGCGTGGGTTTACATACGTTGGATTTTTTGCAGAATGGCTTATGTTGCAATAACAGAAGTCGACAACATTTAAATAAATAAATAAATAAATATCTACACAATACACACACGGTCGTCTGTTCCTAAAGTAAGCAACTTAATGCTTGTGTTATAGGTAACAGTCGACTGGTAAACATACTTATAAATAATACATATATAAATATATAAATAAATATGTATATTACACCCAGACTCGGGGTGGGAATCGAACCCACAACCCCCGGAGCAGAAAGCAGGGTCACTACAAACTGCGCCAACGGGCTAGTCGAACATTATACTATAATTGAAGTTACATCTGTACGGAAACGAGGGAAATGAAATCAGTAACAAGTATAAATTATGTACACAACTAATACCTATAGAAAAACATTTACGGTCTTACTTATAAACGTTTCTTAATATTTAATCAATTGCTTAGCCACGGATTAGCAAAAACTTCACTTATAAACACTATTTAGCGTTAAGAAGTCGTTAAGTAGTGTTTAAATAGCCGTCAAAATTAAACACTGCCGAGACATAGTTTAACTCTCGCTAAGCGGCAAGATGGCGGATTTCACATAAATCAGCTGTTCTATTGTGAAATCTGATCTACATAAATACTATTTTTTCAAGTTTTCATATAAGTAATCAGATATTGGGGCCGTCATGTTTACTGTAATTAATATACATATAACAAAATTGTGGGAAAGTCAAAACTGTACATTGAATATTGTTTTGAAATAATACTTGGGGTGTGATCTACAATCGATACCGAAGCCAAAAATATAGTTTTTAGAATGTTTGTCTGTTTGTCTGTATGTATGTCAGGGATAAACTCAAAAAGTACTGCATGGATTTACTTCTTTGGCAGTAATATTATTAAGAAGTCGGGTCAACATATAGGCTACATATTATCATGCTATCACCTATGGGGAACGAGTAGTGAACCTTTATTTTCTTCAACGCATTCTGTACATTCACGCAGACGACGTCGCGGGCAGCAGCTAGTAATTAATATTCTCCATATCACTCAAATTGGTGGATCATATTCTTTTATTGGCTTGCTCAGGGGTGTCCAACACTGAATAATACTACTATGTATTAACAATGAAAGATAAAAAGAAGATATTTAGAATGAAATTCCCACTATATAAAAATTAAAATATACTAAATGAGCGTTATCTGTCAAATTCCTATCTATACTTCGTGTTCACGACACTCGGACACTGTCATAGATGATATAATATGGAATAATTGTGTTTGCTAGCTAACGAAAAAAAACGACTTCAAAAACATCGACAGGTCACATACAATGTAAGTATGTAGACGCAAAAAATTAACAAACATACTAGTTGTCACTACGACTTTCGAGTGTTTCCCTCAATTTCTCTGGGATTCCATCATCAGATCCTGGTTTCCTTATCTATGGTACCTAAGTTGGGATATCTCCTTTCCAACAAAAAAAGAATTATCAAAATCGGTTCATAAACGAGGAAGTTATCCCCGAACATACATAAAAAAGAAAATATATACCTACATACGGTCGAATTGCGTAACCTTCTCCTTTTTTGTAGTCGGTTAAAAATAGAACTTTTAACAATTTCGTTTATTCAATTTCTCTATCTAATCAATTATTTTAGGTATAATCTGTGCCAACCATCTATGTATCGTTCTTTGTTCGTTTCTTAACTAAGAAACAGCTAATCAACGTTTATAAGTAAACAAAAGTTAAACACGGATTTATAACTTAAGAGTGGTTTAACTAAGCGGTGGCTAAGTATTGCTTATCGAGATTTTTATAAGTAAGACCGTTAAGTACTAGATGAACTCACATTTGAACGATGTTTGTCTAGACATTATTAGAACTGAGTCAGTTATAAGCCCTGTAACGAAATTGTGTTGCTCTTTGAAAGTCTCATCGCGTCGGTTCTTGGAATATTTGTTTTTTTTAAGAAACTTTATTAAAATCCATAAAGTCAAAGTATTAGTATTTTTTGTTCAGTACTTGCATACTAGCTGTGACTTGCGGTATCGCCTGCGTTAATTTGAGGGAAAAATAGCATTCTTCGGTCGAATAAAAGGGTTTACCTATATAAGAACAGAAACCGACGGCTTAACGTGCTCTCCGAGGCACGGTGGGGAGACCTGCAAGGACTGCACAAACACCCAGACCACGGCAAACATCTGTATGGCCAATACAAATGTTTGCCATGTGCGGGGATCGAACCCGCAACCGCCATATCGTTTCTTATAAGTATGTATTTTTACAAAATATCTTTAAAAAAGGCATCTAAAGTTTTAAGTATGCGCAATAACAACTAGTAAGTAAGTTTAAATTCTCAGTGCAGTCGCTAGAAGTTACCTGCAGCGAGCGTAAAGATAAATAAATATCCCCGGTAATACATTCTTGAAATAACATTTGCATAGCTTTTAATTTTACTATCATAATCTCAGTTACGTTACCGATGCGAGAACTTTTTATATTATTTTTATTATACCTCATAACATTTATGACTATTTCCGTTTATATCTATGACTAGCTTCTGCGCGCGACTTCGTCGGCGTGGACTCCACTCCTGTTGGTCTTAGCGTGATGATATATAGCCTATAGCCTTCCTCGATAAATGGGCTATCTAACACTGAAAGAATTTTTCAAATCGGACCAGTAGATCCTGAGATTAGCGCGTTCAAACAAACAAACAAACAATCAAACAAACAAACAAACTGATTATATGCAACATAAAAAGCTTGTTATATGCATGCAAATATGCATGAAAAACGCTTGAAATATTATGCACGGAAATAGGCAGAATATGCAAAATTAAATGATAAATTTTATGAAAAAAGTAAGTTTTATTTGTTTTTATTTCAAAATCAGCATACAATAAGTAAATTACTTTTTGATAGGCGAAAATAAGTGTCGTAACATGACATTAAAATTATTTAAATTTTTTGTAAACGTAAACCATCAAGTATTTTTCCAAAATTTCAGTGGTGAGATTGTGTCTTCGCTCATTTAGAATATTTTTGTAAGTGGAAAAAGTTCGCTCCACATCGACTGAGGTAACTATGGGTAGAATTTTTACATTGCGTGCTATGTTAGTACTTATAGTTTCTGGCAAAAGCCGTCAGTTTCTGCCGTCCCATTAATGAAACTATCAATTAGAAAACAAACTTTCAAAACCTGGGTTATTGTTCAATATGTTTTCAAAGTTTTTTTTTTTTACGGCAATGTTATTGGCAACGTAGAGTTAATTTGGCGTTGTTTGGATAGATTCAGTCAATGCCAGACCGCGAGTTTCAAGCTTTTTAATACTTTCAGGTATGTAGGAAAAATGAGTGCAAATCACGGCTATGTAATATTGAAAATGTACCGATAATATGCATCATAACTAGATCTTAGGTAAAATATGCTATTACCGCTGAGAATGGCTTAAATAAGCAAATGCATATGCAAATATGCAAATGCATATAATCCGGTCCCTATTTATTATATTAGTATAGATAACTTTTGGATAGTGTAATTTTTAATTATGGTTATTGAAATCGTCTGAGAGTTCAGAGTAATAAGAGTTAGGTAACAAATAACAATGGTACTCTTTTTTCACGTTGTTAGTCAGTTTACGTAATAAACTTATAATGCTATCCTCATTATGTGTGCGTATTAAAATAAAAATATACTTTTATGATACATTTCTGCATTGTTTTTATTGAGATGCGGCACAGAGTGAAAAAAATTCGATCAGCCCTACTCTGCATGCGCCTTACAGAATATCACAGATAAATAGCCACCACTGCTGTTCTGTTGCATCGGTTTACGAGGACGTAATGGTATCAGACATAACATAAACATTATGGTATTGTAACAGCACGACATGTCGATCGATGGTAATAACACACCAGATCACGATACCGTTAAATTTGCACGCGAGACCAAGGATAGACTTAAATAAACCTCAATATAGAACCAGCGATGTTATCGCTTCAAAGCGATTTTTCTACATTCATTCATACAACTAGTGATAAGGAGATTGCCAGCGGTAAAATGCAGAGCGGTGTGAAACTACTTAATACAAATACGGTTTATTTTAATAATAAATATTATATTTGTTGACAAATGATTTTAAAAAGTTAAGTAATACGTCTGTGTAGATGACCAGAAACTGGGCAATTAGATGCAGGCATTAGGGCAGAAGAATTAATCTGTTTTATAGATCTAGGAGATGAGAAAAATAATTAAATATTATTGAAATAATAGTAGTCTATGAAAATTAATTTTTCTACGGAGGAAAATGCCAAGGTTCTATTTGACACGATAGTCTACAATGGGTTCGTAGATGTTAACATTTAATTATTTTTTTAAAGCAGTAGTTTTTTTTTTTTAAATAAATTCCTTTCCGACACTTGACGAATTAAAAAAAAAACAATATTAGCAGTTAGAAAAGTCAGAAAGTCAATGAGCCTGAACCACATGATTCACATTATTACTGTGTTACTGGTACCCAATCTTTTCACGTTTCTCTTGACGTTTTCAAACATCACAGAGCTGAGATGTAACAATGAGTACATCTCAACGAATTTTGTTTATCCTCTTTACCTGTCAGCTGGTGTTTCATCTCGAGGACGGGTCTTGAAGCGATCATTTTATAACGTTAATAACACATAAAGGTTTTTTCGTAACAATAACTTTATGACGTAATTAAGAGTTTTTACATTTATAGAACTTACACAAGTACGTGACTTGCCGAAGAAGATTTTAAAAGCAAGCCCTTTATAATAATTAATAATTTGTGAAATATATCTTTAGAAAAGTATTGATATTTAATTTTTTATTTTAATGTAATAAAAGTTGCGTCTCATTATAACCAAAACATAACTTTTTTAATTACAATAACACAAAAAAGTTTCAAATATTTTTTAACGCTTTACACTCAACGGCAACGAAGTACCAAGTGCAGTGCAACGGCAGTAGGATTTTTTCCTATGTCGGGGCCGGGAACACACAACATACAAGCACAAACGCCCAGACCACGATAAACATCTATATAGCCAATACAAATGTCTGTTGTGATCGAACTTGCGACCGCCAGCGCAACAGCCAGTGCTGTGACCGCTGCGCTAACGCGTTAATTCGAACAGAAAAAAAAATCACTCATGTCAGCCAATCTGGCTATCTGCCTTTCCTATGATCTCCATACATGAATATATGTGGCCAACTCTGACTACTGGGTATTATCAATTGTCCTGGATAAGTCCAATAACGCTTACCTGCATGAACTGCCGCACACAGTCAGCGCCATGCTCCCGTAGGAACGTTTGAAGGGTTGCCACTCCACGGGCCGACAGACGGTATCCGTTGCCATTCGAACTGGCAGCGAAGAAAACTCCTGGCGACGTTCCTTCCACCATTTTCATACATCAGTTACCATTAGTTTAATTAGACTTTAATACAGCGTAATGCAGTCCACAGAGCATTAAATATCGCGTGAAATGATATTGGTACATTACTATTTTTCGTCTAATTAGAATGTCTAATGGTCTAAGATCCGGGATATAACAAAATATTCCCTAAGCCGCTGCAATTTTCTTTTTTTATCTTTTCCCTCTCATGTTAATTACATGTAGTAAGCTAAAACCGTTAATATTTTACATTATATACCTGACTGTAGTAGGCACCCATCTCTATGATTGTTACACTTACCTGCAGCCAGGTCAGTAACCTCAGTCAGCAGTAACAGTATGGTGGCAGAGGTTGTTTTTATAAATTCACAAAATTGAAATCAGCCTATAAAAAATTGTTTCATCTAATTAACAGATGAGGGAATATTTAGCTATCTCGGATCTTAGACCATAATAGCATAGTTCTGAGCGTTAAAAATTGTAAGCGACAAGTCGTGCGTACAACGTGACGTCTCGATTAACGCCATAATCTTATAATTAAGGCCTTAACGTAGCTCTATCGTTACTGTAAGTATTTAATTATTGGGCGAACAATAAAAACTATTATTACTTATTTCCATAATTTTTAAGGAAAATTTCACCGTAAAATATTTGTAAATCACATCACGGCACTCATTTATCTTTATACGACAATCACAAACACCGAATTTTCTTCAATTGCTAGGTATTAATATATACCTATATTATATATAAGGTAATATAATTATTTATGAAATCACGTTAAAACTTTCAAAATAATAACATCACTTAGACACACACAAATAAAACAAAACTTGCACCAACAATTTATTTATTTAATTAGTCTGTTTATGGACGTTTTAATAATTATTTTTATATTATAATTACAAAAGATTTAAATCAGTCGAAATAAGCCAATTATAACCTAAATAGTATACATAACTTATCGCGTAGCGGCCCCGTAGCGCTTCGTAGCGCTCAGCCGGCACTGACGGCGCGCGTGTAAACACTAGGAGCTACGGCGTAGAGTCGTTGTGCATGGCATCGGTGTTCGGTAGTTCGGATGTGACGTCATCGAAAGGATGTTTAAAATTTCAGTTCACATGAAACTAAACAGTACGAGGTTTAAATTATGTTACATGTATTCTAGTTTAAACTGCTACGAATCTGTATTCTTCGAAAGTCAAATATATAAATTGAAGCTCAATAGCTGTTTCAATAGCTGTTTTGAGACTTTGTTTAAAGGGACTTTCTTTATAGTAGACGGAAATGTGCTCTGTTACACGTCGTAAAAATTACGAACTTTTAAGCAGATGTGTAACACATATTTGATTGCAATTACAGAGCGCAAATAATGTAACTTCTTTAAAAGAGTTACGATTTAAAAAAGGTGTGGTGCTTTGAATTTCTTGCTGTATTTTCTCAACACATATTCTACATTCCGAATCAGTGATAGTGTCACCATAATTTTATTTCTAGTTAGTGTAGCTACCACCAAGTTCCAACTAATCTATACTAATATAATAAAGCTGAAGAGTTTGTTTGTTTGATTGTTTGTTTGAACGCGCTAATCTCAGGATCTACTGGTCCGATTTGAAAAATTCTTTCAGTGTTAGATAGCCCATTTATCGAGGAAGGCTATAGGCTATATATCATCACGCTAAGACCAATAGGAGCGGAGTCCACGCCGACGAAGTCGCACGCTGAAGCTAGTAATTTACTAAGATGACGAACAAAAACGCTTTCAACCTAACCCTACATGAATAAAAAAAGTTTTACATTATGATATTACAAAATTTTTAATTCTTGTGTCACATACAAGTGTCCTATTTTGCAATGGACACTAACGTCAATCCGAACGTTAGTTCTAAAGTCGAGTACAAACAACAACTGGACTAGTATTTAGTGCTCTTGCAAGATAAACTCTTAAGTTAAAGATATCACTGGCGGAGCGGTCGTAAACAGCAACTATTTGAAGCGATAAACCAATGCGGACACTAAGCAATGCGCAGTGGAGAAAAAACAGCTTCAAATGTTATTTATTTAACTCCGTTCTAACACGGTTTTGCATGGGTATATTTTACTAATGAAAAAAAAAAAAACACTTTGATTCAGCCTGTAACATCCCACGGCTGGGCATGGCGGCTAGGCGTGATTCCCGAGGTAGGAGAAGGATCGAAGCTTAATCCAACGCGCTGCTCCACTGCGGGTTTACGGGTTTGCTGGTAAAACGCCACAGGTAAACTTAACTATGTACGTAAGTTTCATAACGACCTTGTTTGTACGCTATAATTATGTAAAAACACAAATATATGACACACACACATACACAACAATATAATAAATTGTGGAGGCCTATGTCCAGCAGTGGACTGCGATAGGCTGAAGTGACTGAGTGACACATACACACACAAATTTATAGCTATTTATTAAGTAATGTTAAATGGGTAAAAAAAAATCCTTCGGCCAATTTATTTTTATTTTAAACCTTATATTTTGTTATCTTAACAGAACAATCTCTATAGTACACTTCCAATTTTCATGACAAAAGAAAATTAGTACTTTTTGTGTAGAACAGACTCATTTTCTAGTGGCTAATTAGAAGCGATAACAAATTAAAAGAGTTTATTAATAAGTACAGTCCCTTTAATAAACCGAGTGAAAATAAATTTAAAAGCTATACGCCAATATTATGAATTTGATATGAATGACAAGCGTTTATTGAAATTGTAATAATTTTGTAATGTCTCTTATTCAGATGTTCGAAGCAGTAATTAATCCCGAATAATGCAGTTTATTAAGAGATAATAAATTTAATTTTGTATGAAATTAAAGAGCCGTATCCGTCAGACGGCAATAGACAATATTGTGGATTAGGCGCTAAGCTTTATAGGAGACTAGCTGCTGCCCGCGACGTCGTCTGCGTGCGTTCACTGCTCGTTCCCCGTAGGTGATAGCGCGATAATATGTAGCCTATGTTCTGACCCGACTTCTTAATAATATTCGTGCCAAATTTGAAGTAAATCCATGCAGTACTTTTTGAGTTTATCCCGGACATACATTTGACGAAATAAAGGTTCACTGCTCGATCCCCGTAGGTGATAGCGTGATAATATATAGCCTATGTTCTGACCCGACTTCTTAACAATATTCGTGCCAAATTTGAAGTAAATCCATGCAGTACTTTTTGAGTTTATCCCGGACATACATACAGACAAACAGACAAACAGACAAAAATTCTAAAAACTATATTTTTGGCTTCGGTATCGATTGTAGATCACACCCCAAGTATTCTTTTAAAAAAATATTCAATGTACAGTTTTGACTTTTCTACCATTTTATTATATGTATAGAAGATATCTTCGCCAGTTTGGTACAGTTCCGACGACAAGTTTGATTTCAATCGTGTTTACGTTGATGACTTATGTTCCGCGTCAGGAGTAATTTGTAATTGGCTGTTATACTTTACAGCACATAAGGTCAGTATATCCGCCAACCCGCATTGGAGCAGCGTGGTGGATTAAGATCTGAACCTTCTCACAGATGGGAAAAGAGGTCTATGGCCAGCAGTGATATATTACAGGCTGAAGCTATTAAAAGTATTTACTTTGTTTGCGTGGACATTATTGTAACTGTATAACAGTTTAGCTTCTCAAAAATATTAAAAAAAAAAATTCCCACCATCAAAACTCTTAACAAAAAATGAGTCACAAATGAATTAAAAACAAACAAAAAAGACCTGATGAAAAATAAGATTGTTTTCATTGAGTTTGTTTTACAGGAGCGCCGTTCAATCGTTACGTATCCCGAGAGGCCTTCCGAGATGAACCGAGATTAGGGCCGCCACCCCTGTCTTCTCACTTGTCCTACTCGGAAGGGCGCCCTAGAGCAGACCGGTAAGAAAAGGGACCCGAACGAAGCCCGGATTATCTTAATGTCAGGAAAAATCCCATGTGATATAAGAATACAATAAATTAAAACAATTCCTAGGCAAATTTTTTTTGGAATCTTCCAAGTAATCTTGTAAAAAATTCAAATTTCACCTAAACGATTTTTAGAAGTTTAGTCCGGCTTAAGTAATTTAGATGACGGCAGCCCTAGCCGAGACGTAAGTGGGCCACTGAGAGACGGCCCTAATTACATTCGCGTCCCCCTATTGTTCAGGAGAGACAAACAAATAGCTATCGCGGACAAACGAAACCTGCTCTACAATGCAGAATTTTGTGAGATCAGATCCGCACGGCACAAAGAAAACGAGAGTTAGATTAAAAGAATCTTTAGCCGATTCTTTTCATGTCCAAAAATTACGGGGTTCTTCAAAAACGCGGACATATAATTTCGTTGATTCAACAAAAAAAGTCGCTTGAAGACGACCTTTTAATACTTTTCTGATTATTTAGACTTACTTTTAGCTCCGACATTTATGTGCTTTAGTTTTGAATTACATAACTCATTCGTATTATTTTTATTTTTGTGTTTCCCACACATGAGGAAATTATAAAATGTTATTTATTATCATATCAAAATTTCGATCCAGCGGGATTCGAACCTGCACCCCCGACATACCGTGTCGGTGCTCTAGCCAACTAAGCTATGGAACGATGTCCAAAAATAACATTTTACATACCTCATTATTAATAAAAATAACTTCTCTTACGACCCGATGGCGTGTTAGCACAACTGTTATGGCCGGTATACACGACAACGATAAAACTGCACAAACGAACTGCACAGTTCATCTGCGCAGTTTATCGAACGTCGGTAGTGCGTCCACACATCTACGATATCTGCGTCGATCGTCAGTTCTCGGCAGAAACTCTGAAGAAAAACACGTCATTCGTGATGGAAGACGATGAAGCGCTTCAACGTTGTATGGAGATTAAAAATTCGTGACTTGACGCGGTGATGCGTTTGATTCGTAAATATTTTACCCCTCATGCGCTTAAAAAAGTTTCATTTCAAAAAATTAAAAAAAAAAGTAATTCGCCCGTACACTGTTTTGTAGCCAGGTACTAATTATTATCACTGGGTCAAATAATTGTGTTTGCTCGCAAACGAAAACAAACCTACTTCAATTACATCGACAAGACGTAATACAACGTAATAATAGTCGAAAGAATAGTCAAGTAAATATGCGCTATTAATTAAAGATTACTCAAAAAGTTGTAATCTCTAATCTCGATATAATTTGAACAAAACTACCTATATATATGACAAGTATTAGCTTTCGATTAAAGTAAGAATCATCAATTCGGTTCACCGAGTAAAAAGTTATGCGGTATAATACAACGTAAGTCGACGAAAATAGTCAAATATATACGCACTATTACATATAACTCTAAAAGTACTTGTCAGATCTCAGTTAAATTTAAATGGGACCACATGACACGCAACACCTTTTAATTAAAACAAAATTGATCGAAATCGGTCCACCCAATCAAAAGTTCTGAGTAAACATACAAAAAAAAGTCGAATTGAGAACCTCCTCCTTTTTTAGAAGTCAGTTAAAAATCTGAATACTTTGCGAACGAACTGAATGATCGGCCCGACTTCCGTACACACGCTACGATAAAACTGTGCAAACGCGATCGACAACGATTTATCGAATAGATTTTAAACCTTGCTACGATGGCTTGCACCGACCAAAAAATCTGCGGCGATTTTTGTACACACGATCGATAAAACTGCGCAGTTGAACTGTGCAGTTCGTTTGCACAGTTTTATCGTTGTCGTGTGTACCGGCCATAACAGGACTGGCTTATGGCTATCGCAGTAGCGGTAGCGGGTTCTATCCCCGCACATGGCCTAAATTTGTACTTACCACATAGATGTTTGACGTGGTCTGGACGTTTGTGCTTGTGTATTGTGTGTTTATCTGGACCCCCGACACCGGTGTAAGTTCTAGTAGGACACTTGAGTCTGAGGCGTATATTATTACCTATTTGTTATTATTACTTTCATCAACTATTTCAAGTAAGACATCTGACGAAATAAGAGTTTCAAAATCGATACAACTTTGAGCAATGGATGAGCGTGAGTGAGTTTACCGTAATCAAAGAAGAATTCTGAAAATTTTCCCTACATTAGATACATTAGTACTAGTTCATTCTTGATCAGCATCAGATAACGCTGTAGACGTATGCGTAGGTATATATCTATTTGCGAAAATCTCAATCAAAGCAAACAAATGGCCGACGATAAAATTCATCCCTATTACCCATCAAATGTCCAGGGTCTCATTAATCTTAAGTGCTTAGGGCCCCGAGTAGATTAAAGACGGCCATACAAGTATCGAATTATAAGCAACTAACACAACCGTTTCGGGCAATACCCAACGTTGATGATTCATCACTTCAGCCTACCGCAATCCACTGCTGGACATAGGCCTCCACAAGTTCGCACCAAAAATGGCGTCGGCTATCTATTCCTTACTGAATCTAGATTATTTTCATTTATACTATAAAGGTGGCAAGCAAGCGTACAGTCCACTTAGCTCCGGTAAGCTAATATTATACCTTAGCTTGGGCCACTGCAACACCAGTAGCACTACAAGCGTGTTGCCAAAACTTTCTACGACCCTGCCCGGGTTATCTGGTTACTGTATTTACTACTGCATAACACTTCTTGAAAGCTGTTTAATTTAGCTGTGATCGTCTGTACGGTCGAGTTACTACCCCAATCGGGATGCTACAAATTCGAATCAAGATCTAATAAATAAATAAGATATTTTCTGATGTGCCCTGTCTCAAAAGTATATGAAACAGCTTCACTACATAGTATAAAACAAAGTCGCTTCCCGCTGTCTGTCTGTCCCTATATAATTATGCGTAGATCTTCAAAACTACGCAACGGATTTTGATGCGGTTTTCTTTAGTAAATAGTGTGATTCTAGAGGAAGGTTTATATGTATAATACATGCATAATATAGTAGAGAAACACTGATAGTTTTTGCAACCGTGCGAAGCCGGGGCGGGTCGCTAGTTGTTGATATTTCAAACAAATAACGTAGAAGTTACGAGAGTGTGTCCCACTTCAAATATACTTCAAACAATATTTGCTGTAGATTTCGTTAAATCTTCCCCAACTTTACGCCAAGTGACCGTATAAAATCAACGTTTGTCCACAAGAAATATCTAGATGTTCCCACTTAGAGACTATAAAGTTAGGTGAAATCGGAACAGGTTGGCAGCGCGGCGATTTGGCAGAGACAACGCTTCGCTTTAAAATTCTCATCCAATTGCTTTAAAATAGAGGAAATTTTTAAGCCTTTGCTCTATATTACAATTATGTTTAAATATGAGCAGATTTACTTAAACCCTAGATACCATGCTGGATTTCTTCTTGCTAAAAATCCGTAGTATAAATTTCAACAGGTTGTTAATTTTAATAAACTAATCTTACAAAGACGAAAAAAAAAAGATAATTGGCTAATGCTACGACGCGCTAACATGACATACTATGCCCATTACATTGTATGCGCATAACACAGCATGCATAGACATTGCTCGGTTCATCTAGTAACGATCATTTTATTAAAAGTTTCAAATATACAAATGGCTAACGTTATTTCTGTACATTAAAAAAATCGACATGCCGTAATAAAATTGTTACGAATATGCATTTTGACTGATTAACGTTGGGAATAAAATGATCACCTCAAGAGTCATTCACGAGATGAAACACATGCAGAGAGGTGATGAGAAAAAGCATATTTCGTTGAATTGTAAATCTGCTCGGAGATATTTCTTAAATCTTCAGAGAACTTGACACGAGTGGAACCAGCTACATTGCTAACGTGAATCGACACCAAATTGTATCGGATTTAAATATCGGCTCGATTTTTTCAATTGCTAACTTTCTATTTTTATTACTCTACTCATCAAGATCACTCATGCTAATCTAGATTCTGCGACATGGTGGCGTCTTACGCGTCTGTGGTCTACGGTAACCACTTTTTATAAAGCGGACCTACGCGTGTATGCAATCTTAGTATTAATAAAGGAAGTAACATGGTAGTTTAAGCAAAAAACCATAATTATGTTATACCAAACATCAATAAGTTTTTTTTTTGAAGTTAAACTTCTCTACGCACGCTTGAATTGGGGAGTAAGCTGGTGAATGCATGACGAGAGCGTTACGAAAAGTGTGATCGGGCGAGGCGAACGGAAGTTGAGAGGGAGGTGTAAGTTAGTGAAGCTATTGGCACACTTTTTTTTATATTACATGTCATACTTCAAACTGCATATAATCTAGATGAATTTTGGCACCATTTCGTACATATTGTTATATACCGGCGGAATGCTGGTATATTGATTTCTCTTGATGGACTTCTTGTCAGGATAATGAAAGTAACGTTGTTTGAATTTACTGTTTATTCAAATATGTTCACGTTACAATTAACATTGAAGAGAGCGTTGCACTATAGGTTACAGAGGCGTTTTGATATTACGGACTGATATGTTCAGCCTGTATCGGATGGATACTGAATCTAGTCTGACGCTTACCGATGGATGTTCGGTATTTATTATTGAATTACACAACTCCCACTTTTCTCGGTTCCCTTGCATTCGCAGAACGATTACAATTTGTGAGGTAATGACAAAACAATGACCATGGGAACGTTCGAATTGAAAAGACAATACGAGTCAATACTTCAAGCTGTGACAGTGTGATTTGACGCAAGTACAATGATCACAATAACAAACTAATAAGACAATAAGTTGAATAGATTAACATGTGCGTAAAGTTATTTAGTAGCTAGTTCAATGGGTTCTTTACTTTAATGTAACAATGGAGGCTGAATTATGGGCGAGCAATTGTAAGAGTAAAACAATAGACTCATCTGTTACATCCTGACAGATGTCGTAACAATAGCAAAACTAAAAGATAAAACATAAACATATGTATATGTACATACCAGTACATAACACCTCCCCACTTAAAGTGAACAACGGGGTTTACAAGTTGTTTACAAAAGTTTGTTTACATAAACTGAAATATTGAAAGTTACGCTCTCATTAATATAAAATAACAACTAATTAAACTTACACAATTTGGTATGACATAGTTCTTGTCTCTGAACTTAATGTTCTCATAAACAGTGTGTCTTACAGTAAGTATTCCTTATTCTAACAATATTACACAAATTCTATTAAATGTTGGCTTACAATTATTTCTTATTCTTAAACACATTAGTAACAATAAATTTCATAATTCGTTATTTATTAGTTAACATAAAAAATTTTTTTATTTTGTTTCATTACAATGTTTTAACAACAATTTCATGATTTTTTTTTTTATTTATTTATTGGTTAACATAAAAATCTTTTCTTCTTTTGTTTAATACGACTTTTCTTTAATATTTTCCTTTAAAATAAAATACATGTCTACCTTAAATTTAACACAAGTGCTTAATTATTTAAATTATAAGTATACTTAAATCTAGAATGAGACTCTACGCTTGGGGATCTAGTTATTCTAAGTGGTTGTCTTACTATGCTATCCTCATCATCTGTTTCAGTTATTTCATCCAGAGTACTACTTACTGCCATTCTAACTGAGGCTTCTGCCTTATTATTTCTTCGATTACACTGGTTAAATATTTGTACGCAACATCTACAATTATCGGGGTCGTGGTTATTACAAGTAAGTGTTTTATATAATTGCGTTATTTTACAAAACTTAAATATTAAATATAGTAATATACTTATACATAAACAATAGACTATCCATGATATATGGCTTTGAGGTAGAAACTCAAAGGTTTTATTAAGATTATTTGTTAACTTATCATTTAATGATTCCAATGTTTTGTTTCAGGTAATGCTGATTATTCATTAATTCAGTATATACTTGTCTTGGAGTTATTATATATGGAAGTAAAACATTTCGTTTGGCAATTAAAATTGAATTTAATAACATTTCGATGTTTTCATAAATTTCTTCACTTAATGAACTTAATGTAATGAAATGAGTATTAACCGTTGATTTTAAATTTATAAGTGTTAAACTTGCATCAGTATTATTTATAAATGTATCAATGATCTTAAAGTTTTTTAATATAAATTTTTCATTTTCATTTAATTTCTTAATCGTAGAATTAAAGTTTTGTATTGCTGATTGTGTGAGTCGAATCTGGTTTTTCATTAACTATATATCTCTTTATCGTCTGTTAAAACTTTATTTTATTTTATTTATTCGATTATTATTATTTATCGATTGCATCGTTATAAAACATAGCATTATTAACGTTGTGTATTCTTCAATATCGTCGCGATCGCAATGAATAACCTACAGGAGGTTTAATGATCCTTTTAATTGTGGGTTTTCTTTTTATTACCGTTTTACTTTTTTCGGTGTTATTCTTATTAGCTAATTTAATACGATTCACGTGAACTCTGACATGTTTTCCTTTTTCGGTTTTTATTATAACATTCGCGTTAGGTTTAATTGCAATTATAGTGTAAGGGCCTTTCCAATTTGGTATGAGCTTATTAGGGCTTTTATAATTTAAATATACTTCGTCATTAATTTTATATTTATGAACGTTATGTTTTTCGTCATATCTAACCTTAGATTTTTCCTTACTAACTATTAAATTATCTCTCGCTATTTTCAAAGTTTTATTCAATTTGTACTTAAGATTCTGTATGTAATCATTATAATTAGGTTCATTAACATTTTCTATTGAGCTAGGTAAGTTAGGTTTTTGTCCAAAAACTAGTTCATGTGGGGTAAATTTACTGCTGCTGTGTATACTTGTATTATAAGCAAACATTGCTAGGGGAACATAGTCATCCCAATCGTTTTTATCGCTTGAAACGTATTGTTTTAAATAATCTTTCAATGTGGAATGGCTTCTTTCTAAGGCTCCATTCGTTTGGGGGTGATAGGCTGTTGAAGTTAATTTTTTGATCTTAAATATATTTGCAATATCTTTTAATAAATTCGACATAAATTCTGTACCTTGATCAGTCAATATTGTCTTAGGTATACCGAAATAAGTCATAAACAATATTAGTTTTCCGGCTACTGTTTCTGCATCGTGTGAAGGCATACTAAAAGATTGCGAGAACTTTGTTAAATCGTCTTGTAATGTTAATATATATTTATTTCCTTTAGAGGTTTCAGGTAATGGACCTACAATATCCAAAGCTACTCGTTCGAACGCGTATGTCGAAGTCGTTGTTATGATCATCGGTGCTTTAATCTTTTTCCTCACAGTTTTATTTATTTGACATTGCTTACAATTTCTTACATAATTAATTATATCTGATTTCATATTAGGCCAATTGTATTGGGTTTTTATTCGTGAATACATTTTAATTATTCCGTTATGACCGGATGATGTACTATTATGATTTTCCTTCAATATGATAGGTATTTCGTCGGCATTGGGGTTTATTATTTTATTATGACACATTCTAATGGAAATGTCTAAATTTCTAAATATATAAAAGATAATTTGTTTTACTTTATCTGGGTGAAGAGAACTATAAGAATCTTTGAAGTTCGGTAAGTATATGAGTTTAATTTGATCTTTAATGAGTTCTTCGCGTAGATTTCGTAAAGTATAGAATAAGTCTTTCGGGGTTAAAGTATCGTAATGATTATATTTAGCAATACAATGATATATGACTTGTTTGTCGGATGAGGTTTTATAAATTTTATATATTTCTCTAGGTTCTGAAAGTAAAATATCAATATCATTTCCTCGGGAAAAAGTTTCAATTACATAAGGGTCTTCCTCATCAAGGTTTATGTTTGTAAAGTAGGCAATATGTCTATGTTTATTATCGAGAAGTCGTTCATTTATTTCAAGAAAGTCTTTTATTGTAAATTCATTATTCTGTAAGAAAAAATTCTGGAAGTCTGTATATGTTTCTAAATTGTGTAAAGTACTATTAACGGTATTTATTTGAATACGCGATAAACAATCTGCGTTTGAGTTTACTCTTCCGGGTTTATGGATAATTTCATAATCAAACTCTTCTAATTGTAGACGCCATCTAACAAGTTTACTACCTGGGTCTTTTACGTTAAAAAGCCAAGATAAAGGTCTATGGTCATTTCTAAGTTCATTACATATCCTTTTATATCGTGAGAGTTTACTGTTTTCATTAATATTAGAATTATAATTACATGTTAGCTTAGAATAGTTATCATTAAACAAAGTGGCGAGATTATTATTATCTCTCATAATACTTAAACGATTGGCGGCATTAACATCGCCTGTACAATTAAAACAACTCGCGATATTTTCATCGCGTATATAATTAAAACATTTCGCGGTATTTTCATCGCTTATATACTTGGAACAACTGGCGGAATTATCGTCGCCTATATAATTAAAACATTTCGCGGTATTTCCATCGCTTATATAATTAGAACAACTGGCGGAATTATCGTCGCCTATATAATTAAAACATTTCGCGGTATTTTCATCGCTTATATACTTAGAACAACTGGCGGAATTATCGTCGCCTATATAATTAAAACATTTCGCGGTATTTTCATCGCTTATATAATTAGAACAACTGGCGGAATTATCGTCGCCTATATAATTAAAACATTTCGCGGTATTTTCATCGCTTATATAATTAAAACACTTGGCGGAACTTTCATCGCCTATATAACTTAACGATTCTAATTTTATTTTTATTTCTTTAATATCAACCTTTTTATCTAAACAATTTAAAATCGATACGAAAGCCTGGTTATTTTCATCAACTTTAGTGACGCAACTAGATAAATATACTCCGTCTATGATTCTTTTATTTTCCACATAACCCTCTTTTATTCCGGGGTTTAAAACATTAGCCTTTATCAACGTTTCCGTTCGCGCGTTCAATGTATATAGAGTATTATTCATATCGGTATCTTTATATAAATTTAAAGGAATTTGAAATTCTAGGAAAGAAAGAGTTTTATTTTCGTAATCTATTTTAGCATTTAATTTAGTTAATATATCGTTTCCTAATATACCATCAAACTTTAAAGTAGGTATTTGATCTCCTTTAACTACGTGAAAGTTATGCTGAATTTTTATTTTATTTAAATTTAAATGTAAGGTCGCATATCCTAAGGTTGTACATGGGACCTTTGATTCCGTAATTCCGTAAATGGTTAATTTTTTGTCTCTTTGTATTAATAATTTACGATGGAGGTTTTCAATTTTTATAATGGATATACTGGCTCCTGTGTCAATAAGAAAATTAAACGATTGTTTTTGCTGCGTTTCTACTATTGGTAAATTTATATTTATCATATTTATGTTTGCGGTGGTAAATATAATTGTTTTATGTTCTACTGGGTTAGTGCCTGGATAAGACTTTCCATGCTCATGGGATCGGCACCATCCACGAGCTGGTTCGAGTTTAAAGAATTAATATTACTTGTATTATTTGTATTTCTTATATTTCGAGTAAAGTCACGCGTATGATAGGGTGCTCTGCGATCTCGATTTAGATTTTGTTGAACGGTACATTGCTGTTCTATGTTAGGACGCCTTACTGGACTCGGAACTTCGTTAAAATGATTGCGAAGTCGATCATGGTTATTATAATTAATTTTGTGATTATAATGCGGATAATTAAGTTGACTTTGAGGACCGAAACTGTACCTGTTTTCTTCTCCTTTACAACATTTACAAAAGCTAGTTTCTTTAAAATGAAATAAGGGTTTATTAAATGAATTACGCGATTCTCTCTTAAAATTGTGATTATGATTTCTATTAAAATTATTTCGATTATAGTTGTTTCTATGGTAATTATTCTTATTAGGGTTATAGTTACGGCAGTGCGCTGCTATATGTCCTGGTTTATGACATTTCATGCATATTTTATTTTTTGAATTTTGTAATAAATGGAATTTCTCTTCCTCTAATGCTATATTGAATGCTTCATTAAGATTGTTAGGACCTCTAGAGCGGAGCATTAATGAAATTTGTGGGTTAACACCGATTAAAAATGTATGTAGTGCTAATCTATTAGTGTTTTCTATTTCTCCCGGTAACAGTTTGGGATCGTTACAAGATTGTTTTATTGACATTAATAACCTCTTTAAACATGATTCTATTCTGGAGATGTATTGTGAGATTGTTTCACTATATAATTGTTTGCAATTTTGTAACTCAAATAAAAGATGGGTTTCGTGTTTTCTATTACCGAACCTACTTTTAAGGAACTCCTTTAGGTCTTCCCAGTTGTCAAAAGTTGTATTAGAGCACACGGATTGAGCTCTATCTGTTAATTTGTTTTGTATAAACGCGAATAAAATTTGTTCTTGGTCTTGTGAAGCTATTTGAAAAGCACGATCGCAATTTGTGAGCCATGCACTTAAATCGTCTCTATTTCCGTCATAAGAATCTATAAATCTTAATAAGGTATCGATTGAAACTCGTACTTGTGGTTGATAATTTCCCGCTACGCTATGCGAAGGATTAGCGCATTGATTTACTATCGGATCATTATTTGATGAATTAGATAGCGCCATTTTAATTATTTTCATCGGTAAATTATTTATATATATTTTTTTTTATTTATTTATATACTAATGATGTGTCTTTATTTAATTCGTTACTTCAATTTATTTAATAATAGTGATTATTAAAAAATTTTTTATGAAAATTATTTTATTTAATTCGTACGTTAGGTATTTATCGAGGAAAAAAAAAATATAATAATGATAATGAGACTAGCAGATTGGCAGATGAAATAGTGAAACAGTGAATTTATAGAACTTACAGTAATATCATGGTCGTAGTCGATAGTTTCATCGGGGCCACGCCTGAAGCTGCTCTGCTGAAGGATGGTTGAGTTGCTCTCTGTAGCCTTTGTGTAGTGTCGCCTGTAGCTGCTCCTCTTCTTTTCAGGAAAAACACCGTCGTACGTCGAGGCCAGACCAAAACCGTCGTGTTGAACCTGATGCTCGTCGCCGTCGTCGCCTGTCTTGCGTTATCGCTTTTCTTTAGGCCAAAACCGTCGCGAATAGAGCTTCCTTTGCCGTCGTCGCCTGTCTTGCGTTGTCGCTTTTCTTAGGCCAAAACCGTCGCAAGGGATGTGCCACCAGAGCTTGGGATTCTTCCTTGACTAAAAGCCTGGAGACTACCTTCTGTTTTCTTTCTTGAGAAGTGTCGAGTGGAATCCCACTTCTGACACCAAAATTTTGTTATATACCGGCGGAATGCTGGTATATTGATTTCTCTTGATGGACTTCTTGTCAGGATAATGAAAGTAACGTTGTTTGAATTTACTGTTTATTCAAATATGTTCACGTTACAATTAACATTGAAGAGAGCGTTGCACTATAGGTTACAGAGGCGTTTTGATATTACGGACTGATATGTTCAGCCTGTATCGGATGGATACTGAATCTAGTCTGACGCTTACCGATGGATGTTCGGTATTTATTATTGAATTACACAACTCCCACTTTTCTCGGTTCCCTTGCATTCGCAGAACGATTACAATTTGTGAGGTAATGACAAAACAATGACCATGGGAACGTTCGAATTGAAAAGACAATACGAGTCAATACTTCAAGCTGTGACAGTGTGATTTGACGCAAGTACAATGATCACAATAACAAACTAATAAGACAATAAGTTGAATAGATTAACATGTGCGTAAAGTTATTTAGTAGCTAGTTCAATGGGTTCTTTACTTTAATGTAACAATGGAGGCTGAATTATGGGCGAGCAATTGTAAGAGTAAAACAATAGACTCATCTGTTACATCCTGACAGATGTCGTAACAATAGCAAAACTAAAAGATAAAACATAAACATATGTATATGTACATACCAGTACATAACAATATCTAGATCTTAGTTTCAATTTACATGTAAATGTTATATACGCCTGTTAACTGTTACGATGTGACACAGACATAGTTTGTACACGTTGCATGACTTTATATAATAGTTTGTCTAAAGTAATAGTGAGTGTAAAGTAATAATTAATAAATTTGTTACACATAATACACAGCCGACTGGTCCTAGGTTGGTAAATTAGAAAGTCCATAATGCATAAAAAAAATTGAACTTAAATTAAAAATAAACAAATTATTAAAATTGATATACAGTCTGTTAGAGTCACAGCATGACATTTCACACCCAATAAAGACACAAACGTACACAAAAAAAAAAACAAACAAAAGTACCCTCATTCAAAACACAAAAAAAAAATCGAGCACGAAGGCCAACAATAATAATTCCAATGAGAAAAAAAAAACCTCACCGCAAAAATCGCTAAAGCACTAAAACATCTGGATGTAACTGCGCGGCCCAATTTACGAAACACTTCGCCCTTTATGTATGAATTTGTATCAATAACACGTAAACTCGGCCCTACGCGCCCGTAAAGCGGGCAAACGCCTCTTGTTTTCGTTACTTTTTCATATCGGTGAATTTATTTTTCACCTTTATATATTAAGTATTTGTACATTAGGTTGTGTTCAGTTCTGCCTTTTCAAGGTATGTGTATATTATACATATCTAAATCTGACGTGTAAAAAGTGTTTGAAGTGGTGCGTGTGCCGTATAGGCGTCTAATTAACTGGGGTCACGAGTTCGGTTCCCTCTCGAAGTGGATATTTGTATTTTTATAAATATTTATTTCCGGTCTGGGTGTCTGTCCTTGTGAGCTTCGTCTTGTCTTTATGGAAGTTGCGAGGCGGAATCAATGGTTTGAACCATCCTGTTAATGTCTCGATAGATGTAAAAGCTTTTTCTATGTAAGCTCACCGCGCTCCTAGTATAAGTAAATGCGGAGTTTCTTGCCGATTCTTCTCTGCAGAATCTACAGTCTGAATCGGTGGTAACTCCACCGTAAGTAACCTACTTAAATAAAGTTAAAAAAATGTTTATAAATATATAAAAGAGATTTTCACCCATATATTGACTCATCACGATATATCTGGAACCATAAGGCTTAGAGACTTGAAATTTGGTAAAAATATTCCTATCGCTGAGTAGAGGTCAGCTAAGAACGGATTTTACGAAATTCCACCCACAAGAGGGGGTTGCGGGGGTTAATATCATATATGGCAAAACAACGTTTGCGGGGTCAGCTAGTTGAATAATATTTCTGTAAGTGATGTAAATCACGACCAACGATTTTTCAATTTAAAAAATCAATAATGAGAGAGAAAACATATCATTTAAACACAAAATCAAGTTTCTCTAAAAGGAAATTCTCTATGATTGGATCTTAAGCGAGGCCCGGCCCCCGTCAGTGGCGTTTGATGGAGCGCTTTATCCTTGAACCAAAGATTTAAATCGTTAGATGCGCCCTCGCCATAGTATGACCGCTCTAAAATGTGTCCATCCTCAAATGAGTGAGCTCACTCATTCGCAATCAGTGCTAGTTTATACGCAATGACGGTTAGACGTTGCACATCATAATTAACGCGCTAATTTTAAAGGAAAAAAGTTTATCAAAATGCCGTCGTGTGCCTTTCGGAAGTGCAATTAAAACTCAAGAAACACAAATAAAGCCCAAGGTGTAACATTTGACTCGTAAGTATTTATATTTATTTAAATATTGAATTTATCTTATTCCTGTGTCAAAAAATCCTACGAAATAGCGAAAATTGTGCGACAGAGAAAGTAGTATTACACAATTTGTGTAAGATAAACAGAGATGACACTATTGTCTCAGTACCGTTCTCATAACCAATATAACTAGATACGAAAGTAACACGAAAGCGGTTTGCAAAGGGATCATCTATAAATGGACATCTACAAACGGCAATGCTGTGGTAGCGTCGGCATATTATGTTTTATAATTATTATATTTAAAAAATTGTTTTAAATTGCACCGTTATATTTTTTGTAATATTAGTTCGTCCAAATATATTTTAGCTTTTAGAAATCTAGTAGCTTAGTAAATGATGGGTGTTTTATTAAAAATGGTTCAATGGTTTTTTTTTTTTTTTTTTTTTTTTTTTTTATGTTACTAAGTCGACAAACAAGCGTACGGCTCACCTGATGGTAAGTGACTACCGTAGCCTATAGACGCCTGCAACACCAGAAGCGTCGCAAGCGCGTTGCCGACCCTATCCCCAATCCCCCCAGGAGCTCTGGTCACCTTACTCACCAACAGGAACACAATACTGCTTGAAAACAGTATTATTTAGCTGTGGTCTTCTGTAAGGTCGAGGTACTACCCCAGTCGGGCTGCTCCATATTTTGAGCAGGAAATTTCCTGCTGTGCCCTACCTCAGTAAAACCTACCTAAGTAACTATTTCGGTACTGGAATAGAATTTAAATAACTGAAAACGCCTTCTTAAATAACTTTTTAATTTTTTAGATTTCCGCAAGACTCACGTTGCAAAGAAAAATGGATAAAGGTAATACAACGAGACCAGGGAGATGAGGAGTGGTTACCTACGAAATTATATTAAATTGATTTTATTTCATGGAGAATATAAATATTATGTAATATTATTAACGTGTTTTATTTTTGCAATTTTTATAAATTATTTACATTCTACCTTATTTCTTACATATTACAATTTAATGAATTCGTTGACCGTACTTCGCACGCATTAGTGTGTGCGCGTAGCGACTTGCAAACGCACACATTCAAAAACAATGCCATAGTTTTTGAAGGTGAGGGCGCATCTAACGATTTAAATCTTTGCCTTGAACGATATCCACGGAAATGATTGCGTAACCCGTATTCAACTTTTCGATTTTTTTTTGGTAATCGAATGAATTTATTGCAACTGGTGTAAAAGTTTTAACAGAAACCTGCCAAATGCGAGTCGAAAAGGGAGATTTTTGCAAACGAATTCTTTAATTTTTTACTAACACTGTCAAATATGTGAAGTTCAAATAATCGCTGTGATATCGGAAATTTTCCAATTATCTGCAAAAATTTCTTAACTTTCCATTTCGTATTAACATAAGTTGTCTCCTCCATTTTTGGCGTGAACTCATGTGTTTTGCCCATAGTCACCACGCTGGGCAGGTGGGTTGGTGACCGCAGGGCTGGATTTGTCGCACCGAAGACGCTGTTGCCCGTCTTCTGCCTGTGTATTTGTAAACCAGCAGTTAGGTTGTTATCCCGCCATCGGTCGGCTTTATAAGTTCCAGTGAAAAGTTATGCCGTATAATGCAGTGTAAGTCGACGAAAAAATAGTCAAGCAAATACGCATTATTAGATTGACTCTAAAAGTAGGTACTTGTTAGATCGCAATTAAATTGAAATGGGACCACATGACACAACACCTTACGATTAGATAGAATCATCAAAATCGGTCCACCAAATCTAAAGTTCTGAGTAACATACATAAAAATTTACAATCGAATTGAAACCCCTCCTTATTTAGAAGTCGGTTAATAAAGTTGATCAACAAATGTTACATTCACAATTAAACATGCAATAAATGAACATTCAATTACAGATAAACATAGCCAGCATTAGAAAATCTACGTAGTTTGTATTTATGTATCTAGTTGCACTAATATTAAAGTCTGCGACAAATACTTTGTAATAAATTCATAATAGTGTCTGATTGACTTATCTTTATGTAAATTTGTCAGATTTTATTCTTATTTGATGTTTTCATAAAATCCGTCTTGCACTTCGAGATAAAGCGAGTCGTGTCCGTTCACCAGAATAAAACAAAGAAGTCGAAATTTTACAAGTAAAACGTTGCAATATCGTGAACTACATATGTTTTATTTAAAAAGTCATCGTCTTCTATATATATATATATTTAAATGAATGTTTGTCTGTATGTCCTATATAGAAACGTAAACTATGCATTTGATCATGTCATGATCTTCAGCAAAGTGCATGAGCCCACAAAGTTTCTTTCTTTCAGAGTTGGTACGACCAAAAAAAGGACAGCTAGTATTATATAAATTTCATACGAATAGATGTACGTTTGATGGATACATGAAAAAATAAATAATAAAATGCGATAATGTACCACTTTTTAAAAGAAAACTCAAAAATCCTATTTTACATGCTACGTTTCTCGGTATTTACCAAACTCCTTCGGCTAGACCGATTTTTATGAAATTTTTTGTGCATATTAGAGAGGTCTGAGAATCTGTAAACATCTATTTTTCATACCTCTACACGATAAGTGTACTCCCATACCACTCCCATACCCATAAATACATATAAGGGTTGGGGGGAAAGTAAGGGAGTTAATAACATACATGGCAAAACAACGTTTGCGGGGTCAGCTGGTATAATATAACAATGAAAACGTAATTTTTTTACTAAAGTTATTTTTGACATAGTACTTACAATGTCGATAATATTTTTATTGTTGTGTAAATATGATGAATACCTGTAAACAAAAAAATACATATTAGTTCTCGGTTAAATAAATATACATATCTAACTACTCGTATTATAACACATATTCAAGTCGACATTCCATACGGATCAACTTGCTATGAATATTATTAATGCTTGACAGACACATTCTATTGTTGTTCCTACGTTCACAAATGTCATATCGTGATGTATTTTTCAGCCTTTATTATTCAGCCTTTATCGAACTAAAATAACTCTCCGAATCTGATCACTTTGCCTGTTTGTTTTCACAACATTAAGCTTTGCTAAAATAACAGTGAATAATTGACTAGTCCGTTGGCGCGGTTTGTAGTGACTCTGCTTTCTGCTTCGAGGGTTATGGGTACGATTCCAGCTTGAGTCTGGGTGTATTCTTTATATTTATTTATATTATGTATTATGGCTATGTATAATTACGGAAAAAATAACTATATCAGTCGGCTTGTAACCTATAACACAAACATTAAGTTGCTTACTTTACGAACAGACGACCGTGTGTGTAAAACAAAATAATGTAAATAGTACTTTTGGATTAAAGTTCTTCACTGGTGCTAGGATAGTACTGATTATTATTTCGGCAATGTCACGTAGTTGGAGAATGGAGGAGGCACGAATGAGAGAGGTTGGTGCGGTCCAGATTGCAACCTTAATAGAATTTTCCAGGCGGTGAAAATAGTAGGAATCTTTTTACCCAGATTAATATATAGTAGGTAGGAATTTGTTTAACCCAGATTTAACCCAGATATTATTCAGGTAATGTTTCTGTTAAGTTCAATAAAAGCAATATAAAGTTCGGAATAAAACGCACGTTTGGATTTTCTAAGTTAAAACTAATCAGAATTTTTGGTATAAAAATAAAATAGTTTGCAAAATCTCATTATTCAAATTTTTTTACTTATCTTCTTTTTCTCAAACACCACAGATAAATATTATTGCACAAAAAATGTCATCGAATCGTAAAATATGTTTTGATTATTTTAGTCTTTCTGCAATTCCTTTTTAAATAGCAGCTACAAATATGTATGTAATATTATGTATGTGTATATTCTTACATAAGTAGTGATGTGTATATTTGTATGGATGTGTAGTATGTATTGTATGACGCTATGAAAATTATTTAATAAGCTTTTTATTTTCAAGAATCTGTATATTGTCTACATTACTGCACTCTCTTAGCCTGCTATATAACATTAGTTCCCACTACCACAGGTTGGCTGGAAGATATCTCTTCTAGAGACAAGTCCACCGATGCTAACTAAAGTATACAAATAACTGTACAAAAGTTTTAAGTGCAATAAAGAATATATTATATTATGTACTTCATTAATTAAAGATATTTTATCTACACTAATGTTGTAACATTCTACTTATGTTTCCAATACTTGACTTATAATTACTACTGTTATAGCGCAGACAACAAAACACTCAATTTAAGCAATTTCACATGATGGTATAATATCCACATCGATATCGTAAAATCTCATTATAACATCGCGCGCATGCGCGCAGCTGCGCTCTCATTAGTTAGATTTTAATGGCGGCAAAATCACTGTGACAATACACGTACGCGTGAATTTAATTTAATAAATTAAAAGTTAAAAATGGATAGCGACGATGATATTTGTACGCCTCCGGATATTCTAGAATTGGCAACAAAATTAACTCACAATCTTTTGCCAGAAAAATCTAGAAAATTATATGAAAAATAAACAATTGTCAGCTTTTACTCTTGTTGTTTGATTAATTGCATTAGTGAAGATAAAGTAGTGTATGCAACTGCATATAACACGGGTATTAAAACACTCGTTACTATTATGAAACTCGCCGCATATTAGTTTATTACATACATGTGAAAAAAAAAAACTTAAAATTTCGTTGGTTTTTTTTTTGACGTAGCTATTTGTCTAACAATAGGTACCTTAAAAATCTTATGGAAAAAAAACTATTTTCACTTGAAATAAATGAAGTAATATCATTCACTCGTAACAAACAAAAGGGACAAATCATTTCGTCGTCTCGCCTCTGATCTAGAATTTCGCTGAAACATCAAGAAATTGTGTAAGCCGTCAGCTTACAAATCTCGTCTTTTAGTAGATATTTCACTGTCATCAAAAGAAATTAATCTTTTCAATTTGAGTTTAATCTCTTTGACCTTTTTTGTTATTATAAATATATAAAGCTGGAAAGCTTGTGATTGTCGTAAGAAATTAACGATTTCTATCAAGAATTACAGACCTATATTTCGACGGTGCCGTAGAATAACGTACTATCTGCAAAATAGTCGTTTTACAGTAGAGCCGTTCAAAGTTTTCAATTGTTATATTTCGGAAACGGAAAAACCTGGCGCTTTTATACTTTGGAAAAATTTACATTAAGCCTGTGATTATCTATCAGTATTATTAATTATTTTGAAACAGTTTTATTTAAAAAGATAGTAGGGTCGATGTTTATATATAACGTTTTATAATGGACTTGTTGCTGTCACATTTACACATGTGACGTTATTCACCGGAGGCTCTAAGGATCCAGATGCAAATGGAACGTTTTTTTATGAAACTTAAGCTAGTTATTTCGTCCTATATGCATATTCCAGATTTATTTTGAGCAGTCATTTTCATAAGTAGCGTGTCATAAATAGTATTTATTATTTTTTGTATAAAATCGATTAAAAATAAAACATTTTAAAAACAAAATCAGTCCTTTATTTTAAAAGTACCAAATTTATAATAATTAAACATAAAAAATATCTTCACTTCTTTAAATCAATCAACGTTTCTTAAACTCACATAAAATACTAAAATTATCAGTCTCCAACATCACATTTTGTTCTTTCTTTGTATTTAATATAATTAGAACCGGTTAACACCAGCAGCGACCACCGGCTATTACGGGGCACTCTGAATACGCGCTTGATGAAATCTACTCTCTGACCTACGCTGCTCCAAATACTATGTGGCTCCGAGCAGTTCCAACTGGAGCTCCAAAACCGATTCGATTCGCTGGCGAAGTGGACGAGATGACCGACAACATGGTGAAGATGGTGTGTACACTGGGTCGCAAACACTTTCCGCCGAGGTAGTCAACGAAGCAGTCTAAACTTTCTCCCGAAGCCTTGGATCTGATGCGGCGGAGGTGCGAGTTACCCGCTGCCCAAGCAGCTTCGCCAGAACAGAAGGTTTTGTCTAAGAGGATACGGAAACTTGTACGCCGAGACCTCCGCTGCTCAAATACGAGAGAGATTACTACTCTGATTGAGCAGAATAGAAATATAAACTTTTTAACGCCGTCATCCACCGAGGTACCACGCCGGAGGCGTGGTCCAGGAGTGTGGTGGTGCTTCCTTAAGAGAGGCGACAAGTCTTTGTTGAAGAATTACAGATCAATCTCACTTTTGAGCCACGTCTATAAGCTGTTTTCAAGGGTTGTTACGAATCGTCTCGCCAGAAGACTCGACGAATTCCACCCACCGAAGCAGGCTGTGCATTTTCCTCCGGCGCGGCGTGGGGTAAGACAGGGAGATGTAATATCACCGAAACTGTTTACCACTGCGCTGGAGGATGTCTTTATGACCTTGGATTGAGAGGAACGAGGCATCAACGTCAACGGCGAATTCATCTCGCACCTTCGTTTTACCGACGATTTCGTAATCTTTGTGGAGACGTCGGATGAGCTAGGCCGAATGCTGGCCGTCCTAAACGAGTCCTCCCGACGAGTGGGTCTCGGTATGAACTTAGATAAAACGAAAGTTATGTTTAACAACCAGGTGATACCGAGACGGGTATCGGTTGACGGTATCCTTTTCGAAGTTGTTCAGGATTATGTCTACTTTGGCCACACCATTCAACCAGGTTGAAACAACTCGAGAAGGAGGCTGATAGGATGGTTTGGTTGGGCTGGGCGGCGTTTGGCAGGCTTCGTCGAGTCTTGCCTTCGAAGATTCCACAATGTTTGATGACAAAAGTCTTCGAGCAATGCGTCCTGGTTGTGTTGACATACGGAGCCGAGACATGGATACTGACGGACTGGTCCACTAGTTTAAAGTCGCTCAACGTGCAATGGAAGGGGCTATGCTTGGGGTTTCTTTCAAAGATAGGATTAGAAATGAGACTATCCGCGAGCGAAAGTAATCGACATAGCCCACAGAATTAGCAAGTTTAAGTGGCAGTGGGCTGGTTATCTGTGTCGCAGAACCGATGGCTGTTGGAGCAGACGGATCCTGGAGTGGAGACCGCGTCTTGGCAAACGCATTGTGGGACGTCCTCTGGCCCGTTGGACCGACGATCTACGTAAGATTGCCGGTGTAGTCTTCATGGAGGATTGCGGAAAACCGGGATGTCTGGCGCGAACTTGGGGAGGGTATGTCCAGCAGTGAACTACAATAGGCTGAACTGACTGACTAATACGTCTTTTAGCTATAAAGCAATGTTTTCTAAACCCGGATGTAATGGTGACGATGATGGGCTAACAGGTGTCTTTGAAACTGAAAAAATAATATAAAATATAAAAATTACAAAAATAAAAGAAAACAATTTTATTTGAATACGAATAAATTGATAATTTAATTAAGAAAAAAGCAATTTAAACCAAATTACAGTATTTTTCTGGAAGAAAAAACGTACCAATGTTACATATTACATCAGTTTTCCGCAAAAGAACGTTCTATCTTCACATATTACATCAGGATTTCCACAAAAGAGCGTTCTGTCTTCACATATGTCATCAAGATTTCCGCAAAAGAACGTTCTATCTTCACATATAACTCAAAAACGTCAGAATATGTCCGTGGTAAAACGACATATCACTACTTGTAACTCATACTTTAATATCAACAAATTAAGTTTTCCATTAGTAGTCAAAGATGTCTTTTACAATTTGATTTAATTTGCAAGAGCATTTTTGTAAGAAACAATGTAAAGACTAATCTCCATTAAATAACGTCACATATGAATATGAAACGCGAAGTTTGGCGTTAGTTATGTAAATTAAAATAAACCACCTTAAAATATAAAACAATCGTTAAAATGCAATTTTGTTATACATATTAATAAGGAATAAGATTAACTTACCGGGATAATTCGAAATTTCCTTGTTATAACCAGATATCTTTCCACTATCAAATTCTTTTTCCGAATTTTTACAGTTGTTTTTCACCAAATCAAGGATTTTATTAGATCTGTTATTATATTTGGATATGTTTTAGTACTAATTATGAATACTATTTAAGAAAAATACCTTTATCATCGGCGAATGCGGTAACTCGTGCGCACAAGCTCGTTTTCCACTCAACAACGTAACAAGTGACTTTGGCACGGCCAACGCGTGCTACCCCCGGCCGCGAGCTCCGTCACATATGCATCTAGTTCATTATAATACGGAGACAAAAACACATGGGACGTTGTTCGCCTCAGAATCTCAGAAACTATTGGTCGTAAAATTATTTTTTTTGCATGTATAGATAGATCTTCGACTCCTGAAGTAAATTATTAAATAAAATTGATTTCGTACTATATTCACATGTAACGTTATTCTACGGCACCGTCGATTTATTAGATTGTGTACGTAAATATTAAAGATGATTGATGTGAAATATGACTGCCCTGCGACTTACCAATAAAATGTTAGAGACCTCGTCACAGATACAATACATTTACGAAACCCGTGATGTCACGTAAATAGCAATTTTATATCTTTAAATTCTTATTTATTATATTAAAACATAGGTTTCGATATTAATTTATTTTCCATTTAACGAACAATAAGATGTATTTATGTTTTAAACGTGACGTCACAAAGTTTGCGAACCATCCCCACCGCTTGTCAAACCATGTCACACTTCGTCGACCTTCCTCTAAAATATTTTTGTAATTCCGAACTTAGGTATATGGTATCGTAATTGACGGCAACTTTCTTGATATTGACACTAATTTGGACTATAGCAAGACTATCGAAATAATGGTCACTTAGTCGATACCCTCTGTCAAGGGACATCACTAACCGCACTTATAATTGAATAGCGCGCGGGTGGCAGTTTATTTGATTGGCCACGAACTCGAGCGCGACCCTCGCACTTGTTTAACAAAATCTAGTTCACTGTGATGTGTAGTCGAAACATTGAGAGTCTGAGTTCAACGACCTTGCGCTATTTATCATGACAGATGTTCCTGTATATTACTTGTTATTATGAAGATCTGGCAAAGAACACTTATACTTGTACTGGACTTACTGCGATAATCATCTTTAATTATCAATATAGGGAAATTATCTTGGTAATGGAGCAGCGTGGATTAAGCTCTAACATCTCTACCATATGGACGAAAGACTTGGGTCTACAGGTCAGCGTATACAACGCTTTAATTGACATTTTTATCGTCAAAGATCATCGTCAAAAGTATCACTAAAGTTTCCCGTATTCACAATCTCCATAGTGGTCAACAAACGTGCGGTTTGCCTGACGGTAAACGATTACCGTAGCTTATTCACTATTGTATATATGTTCTTAATAATTTTACGAATGTTTAGTTTTAAAGTAACTCAAACAGTTACGTAAAGTTTGAATATTCGTCTCGTAAGCAATTCGCTTCAACTGATGTCATGTTGAAATAGATGGACTAATTTCATTACGTCAAATAAATATTTTGAAAATATTTAGAAGTAAAATAAACCAGAATTTTCAAAATAAAGTAACCATTAACACGATGCGTATCGTAACAACCCTTTCGATGTATTAGAACAGAAACATTAATGGAAACTTTTTTTTTTCGAAGTGCGTAGTTCTTAAAGGCATGCGTATCGTAACAACCCTTTCGATGTATTAGAACAGAAACATTAATGGAAACTTTTTTTTTTCGAAGTGCGTAGTTCTTAAAGGCTTTTACTATGTCACCTATAAAAATTAAGAGCCCGTTTTAAGCTCAAAGTGAACTTTAGTACTCTTATTTCTTATAGGTATCGTCGGAACGGAACGAGAGCGAGTGATATATCTGTGCAACTACTAGTAATCACGGACAATCACCGTATGTATACAAAAATACGAGCAATCAATTATAGGTAGGGATCCCTAGTACATTTTTTTCACCTGATTAGTATCAAGCTAATTTTTTGGGAGTAGCTTCATTTTGATGAGGCGAACAAAAAATTCCTCTTCGAAAACTCTCGATTGTGGTAGCTAACAGAGATAGCAGGGGGTAGAGCAGCAGTGAGCGTAGGACCGGGATAACGTACCACGCAATTTGTAGGACAATATTACTATTAAATTATATAGATATTAACTAACTAAAAGCAAAAAAAAAACAAAAACAAAAATTAATTTTTGATGACCTTACGAGGTCATCAAGTTGATGACCTTTACTAACCAGCTGATTTTTTTTTCTTTTAGTTAGTGACTATTTGACGAAAAACTGTCAAAAACTTGTATGAGCTACGTGTGAAGCGTCTCATACCCGAACAATAAAGCGAATTCACACGAACCTGCCCGATAAAGTCCAATACTCATGCTCTAATTGATATAACGACGATCGAAGACCCCGGTGACGGTTGGACCGAGGGTGATTTATTGCACTGCGTGTTCGAAACCGCGACTTTAATTACGCGTTTTCTCGTTTATCACTTGTAAAACTATCAAATATTTTTAACGTCAATTTTCAATTCGTAAATATTTTTTTGAAGTTATACTTCTTTTGGCGCAATAACCCACACCTTGAAGTTGGCTAGCCAATGAAATATAACTTTTTAAGTGCGTGCATAAGTACACACACACTTTTTTTCTTATAAAATTTACTTTATTTTGAGGTTATTTTAAAATAAAGTAAAATAGAAGGAATTGTACAAAAATGGGTTTGATGAACGATCGTACAATCTACAGAAAAACGATATTTATTTCATAACTAGCTTCTGCGCGCGACTTCGTCAGCGTGGACTCAGCTCATATTGGTCTTAGCGTGATGATACATAGCCTATAGTCTTCCTCGATAAATGGGCTATCTAACACTGAAAGAATTTTTCAAATCGGCCCAGCAGTTCCAGAGATTACCGCGTTCAAACAAACAAACAAACAAACAACCAAACAAACAAACTCTTCAGCTTTATATATTAGTATAGATTTACATATTAAATAAAAATAGTTAACATTATTGTTTTATTACAACTTCGTGCCTAATATTCGTATCATAGGAATTTTGTACATTAAAATAACTTTCTTCAAATTTAACTGACCTGAAACTTCGTAATTTTTTTCTAGCCTAACTTAAATTTTATATAATGAAACAACTTTCTCGGATTTTATCGCGGTTTTTTAGGTTTTTTTACACCTACCCTGACCATAGTTGCTGTAAAGTATCCGAAACTTTGGGCATGTAAAAACCTAATAAATCGCGATAAAATCCGAAAAAGTTTTTTCATTAGGTAATGAGTGAAATTCGCAACACAAACTCTAAAACCAATGAAGCCACACAGTACATACAGTAGGTACATAATTTCTCAACTTGGCACTACAAATCTATACACTTGTAAAACTGACTAAAAAATCCACACTACAAGTCTCACTTACGAATTCTCGTTGTCCATCTAGTTACAAACACATCACATTTAAGACGTTAAGGTTATGAATTAATCATTTCGAACAACATTACGTCGATACGCAACAATATTCGTTCCTAATTGATTTATTGCAAGCGCTGCAGCGGCAATCGCGACACGTTGCAATGAAAACGACAGATTTATCGCGTTGAATGCTACATGCGCTTATAACAAGGTTACTATGTTGTTTTACAGCGCTTTTATTAACAGCCTGTTCCACTAATCTATCTTTGATTTGGAATTCTAGCGGTAGATTTCAAAAACATTTCGTATGGAGGCTATGTCAAATGTTTTTGGTAAATCAGATATAAATAGAATATTGGAATAGGCCGACACTTTCAAAAGTCGTTAATTATCAATTACATTTAGGAGAACAAATAATGGATTTCATATAGTTAATTTCATTCATTTTTTTTTATTGCAGTACCTTTCATATGGTATAATTAATATCATCAGATTCTCAATGTAGATTATGTTGTTAAGAATCAGCGAGAAACTAATCAATTACTATTAAATAAAGCCACAAATATAATATTCTATCTATCTCTGGTTTTGTTTACTAGCGATACATTTTTGATACAATTTGTATGGAGCTTACGTCAAAATTCTATTACTAGAGATCTAGTAAGCAAATTCAGAGATAGAGAGAATATTAAAACTGGGCGTTATATTATGTTCTGCATAAAAGACAGCGTTACTTAAACCACGCATCATTCACATTTATTATATTCTTATTTATTATACAATATCAGTATAGATAACATATGTAGTCCTTATTATTATTATTTTTTTATATCACTAAGTCGGCAAACAAGCGTACGGCTCACCTGATGGTAAGCAATTCCCGTAGCCTATAGACGCCTGCAACACTAAAAGTATCGCAAGCGCGTTGCCGACCCTACCCCCAATTCCCCCCCGAGTATTAATAGTCATTTGAAATGTCGCAACACTGTAACAACATCATAGCAATAACGATACTAATAGCGTTAGTGGGCAAATTTGTCGCTAGGTCGACCAGTAGTGCGCACCGCCCACTGAGACGGATGTCGTAGGTTACGACCTTAATGCGATACCGGTGATAAAGTTGATCGTCCAGTTACGCTATTAGCTGTTTGTGCTTTCAAATTATATTCAACTCTAACCTAAGGAAGTTATATTAATTGACTAGCTGTGCCCGCGACTTCGTCCGCGTGGAATATAACAAAAAGTTATTGTTCAGTTTGCAAAGTTATAAAATAAATAAATTTCTAAAATAAAAGTAGCCTAAGTTACACCTTATTACATCAGCTATCTGCCAGTGAGTCCCGTCAAAATTGGTTCAGCCGTTTCAGAGATTAGCCGGAATAAACAGACAGACAGACAGATAGACACAAAAATTTTAAAAAATGTCATTTTGTTATATGTACCGTGTATAGATCCGTAATTATGCATTTAGTAAAAAGCGGTTATTTTAATATTACAAACAGACACGCCAATTTTATTTATTTGTATAGATGAACGAAGTTGGGAGTATTTATAAATCATAACTGTTATAGATATTTCACTACAGGACATCGCAGGAGAACAGAAACTGTATGTTACGCTAGTGGATAGATTTTCGTGTAGGCCATAAGAATGTTTGTCTTGGTCTGAGAATTTGTTTTTGCCTCGTGTACTTCGGACGCCGAAGTAAGGTTTCACTCTACTTGTAACCGTAGTACTTGCAGTATGATGGGCTTGTTTAATTTATTGTATACAAGCAATTGCTGCAAATGAAAAAGATTGCGGAGCACCGGGATGTTTGGCGTAAACTTGGGGAGGTCTATGCCCAGGAGTGAACTGCAATAGGCTGAAGAGAGAGAGAGACAATTACTACAAGTGAATTTGACAGAATCTGTTCCAGGGGACGTTTATTCTACAACAATCAGGGTAAAGAAAAAGAGTTGAAACATCTTTTCGTCGCGGATAGTAATCCTAAATGGAATATGCGTTAGGAAATTAAATCTTCTATAGTTAAATGTATATACATACTTGTCCTTCATAGAAGACTAAGTCCGATGATCTTTTTATTAAAACCTTTGCGTATCATTCACTAGATGACTAGACCATCTCGATAACGTGTCTCCTAAATCATAATAAAGGCCGATTTAATAAAGCGAATGTCCGTTAAGTCCATAATTATGTTTAAAACAAATATCGGACCGACGTTCGAGCGAGCTGGTCGACGCTTTCGTATTGAATTTTCGCTCGAACGGTAATTGGTTTAAACACTTTATAGCGGCCATTATCGTAAATTCGGTCTAGGAACACTAAGATAGACCCGAAACCGCCACGCTCCGGATTGAACTGGATTTAAAGAGCAATTTAATTGTATGGTGAGCGTTTATCAAAGCGAGGGAAGAGTAAGTGAATGTGGACAATGAAACTTATGTGAATTAAACATGTACATTGTACTAGTCTAGTTTTGTGTAATTGAGTACAGTATAGAACGAAGTAGTACCAAACTCACTGAAAATCAACGCTAGCTGCATATGCTTTGGAATAGGAAATGTTTCGAGGTGATCAACTGATCATGTCAGATTAGAGGAATTCTGTATTCTTTAGTTTTAGTAATTTTTATAAATTATGAAACAATTGTCAAATTGTTACTAGTCAAAGTATTTGTCCTTGTGGATCACAACGTGTATTGGGAAAATAAGGTTCGTTTTGTTGACACAATTCCTTTCGTGGTGAGTATAATATCCGCAAACTCATATACATTAGCGTGGAAAATAAAGCTTTTATCCTTCTTCTTTATAGATTAAGAAGCCTGTGCCCAAGGCAGCACATTTGTTTCATTTACATGAAATGTATTATAATTCAGTTCAGAATAAAGGTGACTCTTACTCTTCTTATATCTATGTTATGCATAAAATTATACAAACGCACGGTAAAATTGAATTTATATTGAAATAATATTACATCAACAATACTAATACTAGCCGACCCGTGCCCACTTCGTTGGGCGTTAATTATTTTTATGATGCAAATACATAAAAGTTTTCATCTCGCTCGTATTTCACAGACTTGATTTACATATACTATTATTTTTCACTGACATTTTTCTTCAATAACAATAAAATATAGCCTATATCACTCCTGAATCGTGTAGCTTTCTGATAGTGAAAGAATTTTTATGATCGGATCAGTGTTATGAACCAAATAGTTTGTAATTAACTGTCAACACCCAACTGTTCTATATAATCTATGTTGCGTATGGCAATACTATTTCCTGTTGAGTTTTGACAGTTGACAGTTGGCTATGGTTGGTCCGCCGGTTTCGTAGCGCGCGTGGGCGCCGGCTCGATATGTATTAATATTGATTATAAGTTGATTTTGCCTCTTGTATCGCGTTGCGCGTTCGCATTTGATATTGAATACTCATTTACGTAAATATAAATATAAATATAAATTGAACCATAAATTCAAAGTGTATGTGAACTGTGTACCACGCCGTCGAGGACATCTTGCAGCGGTCATCCCGGCGTGTCGCCGACCAGATAAGTGATAACTAATTAGTATCTAATAGTTTTGGCCAAAATTAAGCGGTATTAATTAGGTTGATCACAGGTCTCGGCCAGAGAACAACGCATCTTTAGAAGCAAGGTAAATAATTAGTATTACATAAAACGCTGTGTACCGCAGCAAAGTATGTTGGATATTAAAGGGACCTGAAGTTTTAATACGCTTCCACTCGTTTCTATAAATTCATCCCAGGTCATATCTAATATAAATTTTTGGTAGCATAGCGCGGTTTGTAAATCCACGTAGTTAGACTAGCTTAGGTAGCCATTTTGTTTTGTCACTGAAATAATTGTTTGTTCTTTAAGTTAATGATCTTGGATAATTGCCAAGTTTTGTCAAGTTATACGTCGAAAATAATAATTTTGCATTAAAAAAAAAAAAATAATTTTTTCATTTATAGTAAATGTTTTGTTTAAATAATTTAATAAAAGTAAACAACACAGGTTAAGATTGTTTTTAAAAGTTTAAATAGGTATCCATATTTATTTGTTAAAATAAATGTTTTGTGGAACTAGTTGTTAAACTTTATAATTGTGTTCAAGTTTAATAAATTTGTTCAAAGGTATAGTATTAGTATTTAGAATACTTTTAAATAAATCATAACTAGGTTATGTTTCATAACTATTTTTTGTAATTGAACATAGGACTTAAAAATTTGTTTAGAATTAAAGTTACCTGTGTGGATTCTTGTTGTATTAAAACATTTGCCTTACATTTAAACATTTGTAGTTAAAAGTAAATAAAAATAAAATGTTTAGGTTTTGTTGTATTCTTGCATTTAAACATTTTGTCACTTAAAAGTAAAGGGAAAAATATTTTGAAAGTTAAAAGTTATTGTTGTTTTTCCTTTACATAAATCTACATATTATTTGCTTTTCTTGAATGTTGTTGGTTAAAGATAAAAATAAACAGTTCATATTGTATTTAAATAAAAAGAAAACATATCTCAAGTTAATAATTTATTTTGTTCTTTCTTATATGAACCTATATATTTTCTTTGCCTTCTTGAATAGAAATTTATAATATAGAAATTTATTGAATTGAATAGTTGTTGTTGTTGTATTAGTAATAAATACACATTTTGTTTGTTCGTTGAACGTTTGATTTTTTTTTTTGTTCTATATATATTTGCTTATACTTATTAAAGGTTAATTTGTTATAGATGCCTTGTTGTTAATATAAGATTTGAAATAGCTGTTCAAATGTGTATTTGTAACTAAATTTATTGATTTTGAGTAAATTTGTGTTCGCTGTATAAATTTAGTTAACGGAATATTAGATTTAAAAACTTAGTTTTAATTTTTTCTTATATTATTATTTAATTTATTTAAGATTTGGTATTTGATTTTAACTCAGTATTAACTGTAGGTTCGTTGGGAATTAATTTCATTTTCTCGTTGTTGTAATTGTGCTCTTGAAGATGGCTTCGACCGCTGTCGCTATGGTTCGTGAATCATGTTCTGGACTCGCACTTCAATTGAGATGGTTCAGCTCAGCGGCCGCTTTGGTGGATAGAGAGGATCGCACCGAGGCCTTGCTAGACAGGTATGAGAAATCCCCGGCTCGTCTCCAACAGGTGGAGACCTTGTACCAGCGCTTCCTTCTACATCAGGACGACGTGCCAATGGAGTCGTTTCCAAAGGAGAGAAGTGAGCAAGTACACGCGGATTACACCCAAATTTTGGACCTCGCCGATGCCATCGCTCAACGCGCGCGGGAAGTTTCAGCCTCGCGTGCCGGAGCACCGCCTGATAGGCCTACCATGAAGACCCCTGTGGGTCTTTTAACCCGATTGCCTAACCTCGACCTCCCACGCTTCGATGGTCGATTCGATGCCTGGATGGGCTTCATAGGCTTGTTCGAAAGCCTCGTAGATTCGAGGGATGATTTGAGCCCTTCACAAAAGCTGGCCTACCTGCTCTCAGTGCTGGATGGAGAGGCCAGGGGACTAGTGCAGCACCTTCCGATAGGTGACGGAAGCTATGAAATTGCGCGGTCATTGCTCGCCAAGCGTTACCAGAATCAGCGCTGCTTGGCCGATGTTCATATCGACCAGATTATGGACATCCCTGCCGTGAGCAATACCGCCCAGTTGAGGACCAAGCTGCTCAACCCCCTCGTTTTGGCCACTAATGCTCTTAGCCGCTTAGGCCTGCCGGTCGACCAGTGGTCGTATTTGTTGGTGCGCATCGTGCTTAAGAGATTGCCGGTCTCCTTGAGAGCACGCTTCGAACAGGGGAACACTAGGGATGAGGCCTCTCTCCCTACCTTCGAACAGCTCCTGACCTTCCTCGAGGAAGAGTGTCGCGTTGGCGACGTTATGGTCGCCGATACTCCAGTGGCGTCGTCGAGCCCTGGATCTTCGAACCAACGGCGCACCGCCCAAACTACGCCAGCGAAAAGAGCGCCCTTTCGCTTTGCTGTCGCTCAGGCTCCGCGCCCGGACTGCCGCTATTGTGGGTTCCAGGGGCACCGAACTGCGAAGTGCCCGGAATTCGCAGCGCTGCACGTGGCTGCTCGTAGGCGGATTGTTAAGGCTCGACGCTGGTGCTTCTCTTGCCTGGGAAACCACCTTAACCGCGACTGCCCTGACACGCACCCGTGTCCCAACTGCGGGGGCCAGCACCTGAGGGTGCTCTGTGCCAACGCGAATGCCCTCCGCGACCACCCGGGGTCGCCCTCGGGCGGGTATGTGAGTGAACGTCGGGAACAGCTCCGCACTTCGGAGTCAGGTTCACCTCCCCCCCGCCGCGCCGAGTGTGCTGCCGCTGAGCACCGACAGGGGTCGATGCGCAGCCCCACGGGCGGGTATGATAGCGGACCTCGGGTTCAATCCCGCACCTCTGTGTGCGGCTCGCCTCCACTTCGCTCGCGTGGCCAATCACGGTCGCCTCCGGTGGTCTATCACGACTACCGTGATGCACGTCCGGCACGTTTGCCGTCCCCCCCTCTGGCCGAGCGTCCCCGCTTACAGCCGCGGAACCCGCCGTGTGGACGCTCCCAGCGCTACGAACCGCCAGCGATGGCTCGTGGCAGTCGCCACCGAAAAGAGGTAGAGTTTCGACCTCTACCACATTTTGACGCCCCGACAGGGGAAAGCGGCGTTCGATCGCCGCCACGCCAACGTTAGGACGTTGGCGTCTGCCCCCGCTATGCACTTCCCCCCTTAGAGACCGTTCTCTTGCCCACGGCATATGTCAAGGTCTGGGGACGGACGGGTGCCTCGGTTCTAGTCCGAGCTATTAGACACAGGCTCGCAAGGGTGCATAGCTTCGTCTTGGTTGGTGGGGCAAACTGGCCTTAATCTTAAAAGGCATTCAGATGTAATAAGGGGTGTAGGCAACGCCCCTGTGTTCACAGTTGAGGGTAGCGTTTGGTTTGAATTTTCCCCCTCCAACTCTCCACAGCCGATGTTGGGTTCATCGGCCATAGTGATGGAGAATATCTTGGGCAGCCACCCGCAAGTTAGATTGTCTGCGGACGCGGTAAAGTTAACCGCGTATCTGAACTTGGCTGACCCTAAGTTCGACCTACCTGGCACGGTCGACTTGTTGCTTGGTGCCGACGTACTAGGTAAGATTTTACTCGGCAAGGATCGTGTTTTACAGCCAGGTGGCTTAGTGGCCCTTCGGACCATATTTGGGTTCGCTATGATGGGTCCAGTCTTGAGGACTTCCCCCCCTGCCGACCCTGGAACGGCCTTGATGGTAGGCTCCGCCCTCTCTGACGCTGTGCAGAGATTCTGGGAGGTGGAAGAGCCACCACAAGCGCCCCGCTCTGATCCGGAACATGAGGAGTGTGAACGTTCTACTAGAACAACACCACTTACCTCCGTTCTGGCCGGATCATGACAAGATTGCAATTTCTCGCCGTACGGCCGCCTCTAGGTCTATCACGGCCTACTGCAGAGAAGCGTATTTTGGCAATGGAGCGTCGCATGAGCAGGGACCCTCTACTCAGGGAAAAGTACAACGACTTCATGCGGGAGTATGAGGAATTGGGACACATGTCTGTGTCAAAAATTGACTGGCGCTCGATGGAGCATTTTTTCGTCCCGCATCATGCGGTAATAAAGCCATCTAGTGGCAAGCTGCGCACGGTATTCAATGGTTCTGCGCAGACCACTTCGGGAGTGTCCTTGAACTAGCGTCTTCGTCTGTCTGTCCACCAAGGTGGTCCATTTAGAACTCGTTTCAGCTCTTTCGACAGAGGCTTTTGTCGCTACGTGGATAGGTTTGTGTCACGACGAGGACTACCGTCCTTGATTCGTTCTGATCGCGGCACCAACTTCAAGGGCACAAATAATTATTTAAAGTGGAGCGGTAGCAACATTGTCGCGACTACCAGTTAGTTAGCGGCCAGGAAAGTCCTGGCCGAGGCGGGTAGATGTTATGAACCAAATAGTTTGTAATTAACTGTCAACACCCAACTGTTCTATATAATCTATGTTGCGTATGGCAATACTATTTCCTGTTGAGTTTTGACAGTTGACAGTTGGCTATGGTTGGTCCGCCGGTTTCGTAGCGCGCGTGGGCGCCGGCTCGATATGTATTAATATTGATTATAAGTTGATTTTGCCTCTTGTATCGCGTTGCGCGTTCGCATTTGATATTGAATACTCATTTACGTAAATATAAATATAAATATAAATTGAACCATAAATTCAAAGTGTATGTGAACTGTGTACCACGCCGTCGAGGACATCTTGCAGCGGTCATCCCGGCGTGTCGCCGACCAGATAAGTGATAACTAATTAGTATCTAATAGTTTTGGCCAAAATTAAGCGGTATTAATTAGGTTGATCACAGGTCTCGGCCAGAGAACAACGCATCTTTAGAAGCAAGGTAAATAATTAGTATTACATAAAACGCTGTGTACCGCAGCAAAGTATGTTGGATATTAAAGGGACCTGAAGTTTTAATACGCTTCCACTCGTTTCTATAAATTCATCCCAGGTCATATCTAATAATCAGTATATGCGAAGATTACCCCCTAAAAACAAACAAAGTTAGAAACTTTACCTCTTTATAATATTAGTATAGATATATGACAATACAGTAGTTAATGCACGTCCGCGCCCGCCCACGTCTCACGCTCGAATGAACAGATGCTACTGAGTACTGAATTCTAAATTTAAACGAGATCGGAAATGAATGAACTCTAAATGCGTGCGCGCACGTAAAAATAGTATCGTGACCGTCAGGCGTTCTGCCAGATAATAAAGGATGATTATGATATTTTTATACCTTTTATGAGTAATAATTCAGTTTTTAATATTTCATTATTATAATTTTAATTTCTTACGGGTTGTGCTGCTTGTTGTTGACGTTTTTCGTATAGTTTCATAAATGTTAAACTTGTAACTTGTACTTACTTATAGAAGTTGTATTACAGATAAAATATTAGGTATTTAATTTTACAACGAAAAAACATTATGCTAAATTTTCATCCCTATTTTTTTGTACATTAATTCTTAGACATAATTTAGCTAGTCTGGAGAGTATTCCAAGTCAGTGATGTAATTGTAAACAGGTTTATTGTAGTTACGTTAGCGATTGGAACGCGATGACGTAAAGCATATAATACTATCTTATTATCTCATCTAATAATCGACTTTCATTATGTCTACTATCTATGCCTCTGATACTTTATTAACAACTAGCCGACCCGTGCCCACTTCGTTGGGCGTTATAATCCATTTCACATAAGAAGGGTACGGTGAAATTTGATATGTTCCAATACACTCTCACTATTTTCAGCAAATCAGATAAATATAAATGTTTTAAAATCACCAATTAATTTCTAAGGCAAATAATAATGCTTGATTAGATCGAATTGTTGACACGGCACGTCAGAGGGCGCAGGTTCAAATTCTGCTGGGTCGAAAATTTTGATAATTTTTATCTTTTTCCTTTTATCTTGTCACTCCTGAATAGTGTAGCTTTCTGTTAGCGAAAGAATTTTCATGATCGGATCAGTATTTGCGAAGATTACCCCGTATATACAAACAAAGTTATAAACTTTACCTCTATATAATATTAAGTATAGATTTGCAATGTATATGATGAAAACTATCGCTATCGCAAGTTGTCAACCGATCTCAATTAATGACAGCTGAAACTTGAATATGTTTTTCCTGAACTTTTTCGGGTTTTTTTAATAAGTCCATATCATGAATTCTTAATTTGACTAGCCTGTTGGCGCAGTTTGTAGTGACCCTGCGTTCTGCTCCGGGGGTTGTGGGTTCGATTCCCACCCCGAATCTGGGTGTAATTTTTTTTAATGTTACTAAGTCGACAAACAAGCGTACGGCTCACCTGATGGTAAGTGACTACCGTAGCCTATAGACGCCCGCAACACCAGAAGCGTAGCAAGCGCGTTGCCTATCCCCAATCCCCCACCAGGAGCTCTGGTCACCTTACTCACCAACATGAACACAATACTGCTTGAAAACAGTATTATTTAGCTGTGGTCTTCTGTAACGTCGAGGTACTACCCCAGTCAGGCTTTTGAGCAGTAAATTTCCTGCTGTGCCCTACCTCAGTTAAAATGTAATATACATATTTATTTCTATATTTATATAATTATGTATTAAGTATTTATAAGTATGTTTATCGAAAAAAAAATATGTAGCTATACTAGTCGGCTGTTACCTATAACTAGGGAATGCAAATCTCGCGAGATTGGGGCTCAAGCGAGATCTCGCGAGTTTTTGAATAACAATACTGCGAGATCTCGCCAATTTCGAGATCTCGCGAGATTGGCAGTTTTGTGTATTTTTTAGGGTTCCGTACTTCAAAAGGAAAAAACGGAACCCTTATAGGATCACTTTGTTGTCCGTCTGTCTGTCAAGACCTGTTCCTTGGAACTGTGAAAAAATCAAACTTCTAAGCCAACGCAATCAAAAGATCAGCCGTTTATGTTACAAATTTTCGACACTCACAAGGGAATTAAAACCTACAGGGTACTTACCGTGAACTCAGAATATTAAAATTTTGGTACGAAGCAATGTCTTATAGCACAAATAAAGGAAAAAATTGCGAAAAGCATCAATTTTTAGTTGCATGATTGCATCATGTAAAAAAAATATTTTTAATAAATTTGTTGGTACGGAAATAATTTTGTTGGTACGAAAGCCTCGGTGCGCGAGTCCGACTCGCACTAGGCCGGTTTTTTTTTTTCAAATAATCACAATATTTAAATAACTTAGGAAATAATTGTCTTTGCTCGCAAACGAAAAAAAAACCGAATTTAATTACATCGACAAGTAATACAACCTAATAAGACGAAAAAATTGTCAAGTAAACTATTAGCTTTCGATTAAAGTAAAAATCATCAAAATCGATAAACGACCCGGTGAAAAGTTATGCAGTTTAATACAACGTAGGTCGACGAAAAAGTAGTCAAGTAAATACGTATTATTATATATAACTTTAAAAGTATAAATTTAAATGGGACCACATGACACGCAACACCTTTCAGGTAAAACAAAATTAATCGAAATCGGTCCACCCGGTCAAAAGTTTTGAGCACTAAAAATAAAATTGATACATTAAAAAAATACAATCGAATTGAGAACCTCCTCTTTTTTTGGAAGTCGATTAAAAAATAATAAAAATTATGAGTATTATAAGATAAAAATTTATTTTCAAGAATTTTTTCAATAGACTTATTTATCAAACATTGTTTGACGTATCTGTCTATAATTTTTTTTTAAAAACTTCTAAGTAATAAACTTTGACGTATCTATGTATCTACGAGTATCAAATAAAAAATGAAAGAAACAACCAGTCGTCTTTTAACAAATGTTGTCGTGTACGGGGATCGAACCTGCAACCACGCGAGCAACAGCCATACACAAACCAGTGCTGTGACCGCTGCGCCAACGCGGCACAAGCCATTATTACGAATTTTTCGCGAGATCTCGTTTTTGCGAGATCTCGTCCTTTTTTTCGTCCGAGATTCAATCTCGCTAAAAAAGGCCGAGATCTCGCAAAAACGAGATCTCGCGAGAACGAGATTGCATTCCCTACCTATAACACAAGGATTAAGTTGCTTACTTTAGGAACAGACGACCGTGTGTGTATTGTGTAGATATTTATTTATTTCACGATCACGATTCAGCCTGTAATATCCCACTGTTGGGCATAGGCCTCTTCCCCATGTAGGAGAAGGATTGGAGCTTAATCCACCACGCTGCTAATGATAATTTTTTTAACATAAAGAAACTCGCAAATATATTACTACAATAGGCGTGGTGTTTGTTACAAACCTTTATCATCGACAAAAAGTGAAATAATAAGAAATGAACTATGTATTAACAATATCGTACACATAACTTCATCATTTTAAGGAAGATTCCCAACAAAGTGTGTTTGAAACGGAGTAAGGAGAAAGGATAAGTAATCAGAAAATTTAATTTAAATTCTGTAGGAATTTTTCAAAGTATATTGGCGACTCCAATGTCGGAAGCAGTTAAAATAATTTATAGTTTTAAATTAAAATAGAACTTAAGAATAGAATATATTGTTGAATTGTCGATTGTAATTAGGGCATCAATACGGGACTGACATTTTTAGCCTTGCTGTAAAAAGTCCCAAAATCAAGTTAGAAAAAAGAAACTTCATTATTTAAGTTTCATTCATGAACGCAACTAAATTCAGTGCAACAAGAGGGCATGTCCTGTAAAAAAGACGATGCCCCGTACGTTTACAATTTTCAAACAAGTAGCGCCATCTGTGAGAGGGTTGTGGAATCGCTTACTAAAATTATTTACGAGTACATAGCTACAGGTTCCCCTAAGTGTTTTCTAACTTTTCCGCTAGAGGCGACACAATTAATTTTTTTTATACATAAATGTAAGAAATAGTGTACCTACCTAAACTAAATATATCAATGAAAAATCTTATACTATTAAACGAGCAATTCTTGTATATATATATATATATATATTTTCTGAATCTCGGAATCGGCTCCAACGATTTTCGTGAAATTTAGTATGCAGGGGATTTCGGAGGCGAAAAATTGATCTAGCTAGGATTCATTTAAAAAAAATGTCGTTTTATCCCTGTTTTTAAGCAATGAAAAAATATCATTAGAATATGAAGCTTAATTTCACTACGCGTCAACATAGCTTTAATGGCGTAATTAGGAAATCGGCGGGTGTCAAATCGTGTTGACCCGGGTTCGAATCTCAGTTTCCAGATAATTTTTTTTTTTCTTTTTTTTTTAATTTCATTCGTGATTTATTATTTAAATAAAATTCAAATATAAAAATACCGAGAAAAAAAAAAACAAAAAATAAAATGAAAATACCGAGCTAGGCTCGGTCACCCAGGTACTTATCTTAATATGAACCTACACTTAACTACAGACTGTTTTAGATATTAATAACTTTTGCGAGTTTTATAATAGCTAAAATAATGTTAAATGGTTTATTTAATTAATAAATAATAATAATATAATTATAATAGCTAACATTTAAATGTCATTAGACCACAAGCTATGAACATTTAATTACAAAATAATATTTTTCTGTTCAAATTATTTCAACTTGGAGAATCGTAGCAGTTTTGTAGTTGACAGATGGCAGCACTCTCGCCATTATATTGAAAAAATATTTAAGGGAACGTATGTGTCAAACTTTGAATGAAAATTAAATTATTTATACTGATCAGATAAATTAATTTGTAGAAGAGTAACAGTAGAAATAAAACCTAGTCGAAATTAAGAAACCTTCCAAAGTTAGTTAAAAATAAATCAATTGTTTTATTAAAGGAAGGTTGCCGAGTAAGCTCGAATAATTTCCCGAATTTACGATCCGTGCCGGTAGCCTCGACGTCAATAAATACCGACTAAAGCTCAAGTTGGTCTCAAACAAAAAGTGCTTCCTACCATCGAAAACTATTTATTAAATAAATAACCAAAATAAAATCACATTAATTTTTATAATAAATTTTTTAATAGCCATGTAATGTGAAGTTAATCGATGAGTATCCACTATCACAAGATCACATTTCTATAGACACTAAAGAATTGAAATGGAAGGGTTTTAAATAAAATGAAACAATAAATTTATTTTTCCTATTCAATATAATCATCCTTAAGCTGAATACAATTATTAGATCTATGAATTAATTTTTCTAAACCATCGTAAAAATATTTTTACCTTTTGCCTCAAAATGAGCCTATATTGCCTCCTTCACCCCACTGTTGTCGTAAAATTTCCTTCCCCTTAAGTCTTTTTTTAAATTGTAAAACAAATAAAAATCACTTGGGGACAGATCTGTACTATAGGGTGGGTGGACTAGTAATCTGAAGCCCAGTGTGTGCAGAGCAGCCATTGCAACTCTGCTCTTGTGAACCGGCGTGTTGTCTTGCAAGAGCAACACATCCTTAGTCCATTTTCCTCGACGTTTTTCCTTGATGGCCTCCTTTAATTTTTCTAGTATCGTTGCGTAATATTCTCCGGTTATGGTGCTATCATTTTCTTTGTAATCAATCAGTATTATTCCCTCACAATCCTAAAACACAATAGCCATCAACTTTCCAGCCGACTTTGACACTTTGAATTTCTTTGGCGGTGGTGTACCCTATTAATGCCATTGCATGGACTCTTTTTTGAACTCAGGTTAAAAGTGATGAACCCATGTTTTATCTCCAGTAACAATCCGCTTCAAAATCTGTGCAGGTTCGTCTCCACACAACTCCAAAAATTGTTTTGACGCATCGACGCGCTGCTGTTTCTGAAGCGGCGTGAGCATTCTCGTTACCCATCTTGCACTGACTTTTGTCATACCCAGGTGGTCATGTAGGATTCGCAAAATAGTGGTATCTGATACTCCAACTAATGCAGATAACTGTTTTTTCTTCAAACGGGTGTCCTCTGATACAATTTTTTTTACTTTTTCGACGATACCTGATGTGGTGGACTCAACTGGCCGCCCTGAGCGGGGGTCGTCTTTAATCGGCTCCCGACTATGTTTAAAAAGACCATGCCACTTTTAAATCATTGATTTACTAGGGCACTGTTCCCCATAAACGGTTTCTATTTCATTTAAAATGGTCTGAGCGTTCTTTCCTTGCTTGGTAAGGAATTTTATCACAGCACGGTGTTCAATTTTCTCTATAGTTTCAGATTTCTTCCGGATTGACTTCTTTAGCAGGCGAGTGTTCGTAAGTTAATGACGCTATAGAGCTGAAAATCTATTTATAGACTAATGATGAGTCCCCAATTCGTATGACACTAAGCGAGCGCCCCTATCTCCACTCCATCCCCTCCATTCCACGAACTTTTGGACCTCCCCTCGTATATGGCGAAAACATTACAAGCGTAAAATCATTTACTCGTAATACCTTTAAAAGTAATGTAAACACGTGAACGAATGTAACGGGGTCAACTTCTCTGACAAATTAAGCATTTCGCGACAAACTCTGAGTAGGTACTATACGCTGGAGTCGTTACTCAAATAAAAAAAAAAAAACTAACTTTAATTTCTTCCATACACAAAATTTTAGAGCTTAGATTTTATTTACGAGTATATATTTATGAAACTATATAATATGAAAAGTTGACTGAGGAAGCAGGAAACTTCCTGCTGTGCCCTACAGCAGGAAGTTTCCTGCTCAAAATATGGAGCTGCCCGACTGGGGTAGTACCTCGACCTTACAGAAGACCACAACTAAATAATACTGTTTTCAAGCAGTGTTGTGTTCCTATTGGTGAGTAAGGTGACCAGAGCTCCTGGGGGGGATTGCTGGTAGGGTCGGCAACGCACTTGCGATGCTTATGGTTATCAGGTGAGCTGTACGCTTGTTTGCCAACTTAGTTGTATAATAAAAAACGATGTAAAATAGTTTCATAGTACGCATATAACTCTGTTTTATTTAATTCTTACCAAAGATGAATGTCTTATAATAGAATATAATTCAAGTCACACCAGTCTTAAATTAAAACTTGGTATAAAATGTAGCTTTAATTTTATGCAAAACTAAAGATTCACGAGCTTTAAAGTAATATCTTCGTCTTAATAGTTATAGTAGTAACATATCATTAAATTAGGATTTTATTTTGCATTTTACTGCCCAGATAATAAAATAATTTAAACAACGACAAGAAACATTTTCATAACGTTATACAAGAAAAATTCTAGAGAAATTTTTCTTTTTACCAATAAAAATAAACAGATATCACAAATTCACAATAAATAACCCAAGTAGATCCTGGAGAAATTCTTAATCGCTTGTAAGCAGTCGCCAGTATTACATTTGGTTCGATCACGATTGTCCAGATTAAACATGCACACCAATAAATATTAATTGTAAATGTAATGTAATGTAAATGTAAGCAGTCTACCGGAGTGTTAGTGTTGTTCAACGATTCAGCCTGTAAAATCCGACTGCTGGGCATAGGCCTCATTCTACATGTATAGGGTTGGCGGATATATTCCCTACTATAATATAAGTAACGATCGCTATCAGGTATCTACGATAACAACCGGGACAGACTGCTTAAGATGCTCCCGAGTCACGGTGGGGAGACACATAAGACCAGACAACTAGACCGGAAAGAAATATTTGTACAAATACAAGTACCCATTCCGAGTGGGAATCGAACCCGCAATTACCGGTGTGTGAACGCACATACGGTGCACGCACCACTACACCAGAACAATTTATAACGATAACCTTTGGTTGACATAACCGAGCTTACATAATTTTTATCTGATAAAAAAATCTTAAGGTCTAGCTATCGAGGCGTTTAGGTTCGAGGTTGCATAAATCTAAGTGGTCGCTTTTAAAGCGGCTGGTTATTATTTTAGAACTGTAATTCATAATAACAAAATTGATACGTTCAATAGACTTTTAAGATATCGATTTTGCAACAGATAACATTAATGGAACTCATCCATATCATCTCCCTATTTATTTAACAATTTAGGATGATATTCATTTTCATATTTAATTATTACAAAACGGAAAAGTAGGGTACATCTAAAATAAAATATTTTCCTCAACGCTTAATAAACGACAAATTAGTAAGGCAACATATGTTTCTATTGAAAGAAAAACAAGCAAATTCACAACTTCCTCTCTTCAAAGTCAACTAAAAATCACAAAACACTCGACTTTTTTACTTTCGTACAACTTAAGCTATTAAAGCGCTTAAATCAAACACTAGTAACATGTCACCGGTAGCTGTCCAGCGCTTGATTCGCGTCGAACGAGTCTTTCCTTGTTTGCCTTGACAAGGTCGGACCGGACCGGTTCCCGCCACACTCGAAGTCCATTCATTGAATTCCTTCGTTTGTATTTGTGACAGCATTGAATTAATGTTTTTGTGTCGCGACCTGGATTTTATTTTGATCGTATTTAACAGATTTTGTCGTATAATAAATACTCTATCTATCGATTATTCTATAAATAATATATGTAATCGAGTTTCTTTTCATAACAATATTGGGACATAAAAAATGTAGCTAACATTTCAAAGTTTCTTATATTATTGCGCCAGATGTCTGTCATAATGATATAACTTTGGAACGGTAATAAATGATAAATATTTCCATTTAAAATGTATTATAACAGTTATAATAATACCTAACAAATAAATATATAAACCGCTTCAAACTTGACGGCCTCAAGTAGGATTTTCTCCTGTATCTGGGCCCTGGGGTGCGGAAACACACAATACAACAAACACAAACGCACAGACCACGAAAATCTCTACATGTCCAATACAAATGTTTGTAATGAGCGGGGATGGAATTCGAGAATGCAAGCACAACAGCCGATACTTTGATCGCTGCGCAAACGCGCAGTCAAAAAAGTAAAAAAAAAAAGGTGTGTGTGCGATTCACACACGATAGAAGTGAAACTTCTTTGGCAAACTACCTAGTTTAAAAAAAACTAATTTAAAATTAGCGGCTTGCAGCGCGGCCCCTTGCGCGGACCTTCCCTGTTGTTGCCTTCCGGTTTGAAATGACAACGATTCTAAAGAAGTTTCAATTCAAAAAAAAAATTTAAAATTTATATCGAATGAATGTGTCATTTAACACCATCAAGAAACGGCACCGCTGATAAACCACGAACAAAGACTATTGTTAAACAAAACAGAGAAGTTATTATAAGTCGTAAACTTGCTTACAGAGCGATTTCCAGGAACGATTCGTAACTACCGTTTTGAAGAACAAACGACAAACTTTCGAAATGAAATCACAAGCCCAGACTTACAATTCGTAATTTAAAAACTCGACGTTTATTTTAAAACCAGCTGTTCACAGTTTCATCAGCGATAGCTAGACACATTAGACATCTATCAATTCATTTATTAATACCTTTGTACAGTCACCGAAATATAGTCGAATCGATTCAGCCTGTACTATCCCACAGCTGGGCAAAAGCCTCTTTCTCCATGTAGGAGAAGGCGAATCCAACACCATAACTAATTAAAGGATTCCTTACTAAAGAGATTGCGATTAGCAAGAACATCAGTAATCGCTTTACGAATTGCTGGCGTCTGGTTTAATCCTCCTAACAATCCGCCGAATACTAATCCGCCGCCCATTGGAATACGGAACCATTGAATCGGTACTTTTCGACGAAGTTGGCGCAATTTTTAACCTTTAACGTAAAATATATATTTAAAAACATTGGCAATAAGTAATCTATGAACTTGTTATACATTATGATTGAACATTTATCAAATAAATAAAATAAATATGATTTTTTTATACCAAGATGGTAAACCAGCGTATACTGGTACGCGGATACTGTGCCAGCAAAAATAGAACATTGCAAATGCATTGCCGACTCTAACCCCTTACCATCCCCTGGAGTTCTCTCACCACTGGAACACAACACTGCTTGAGAGTATTATTATTTAACGTTATATTAGTATTTTTTAAATTTAAACTTTAACTGAGTTAGGGCACAGCAGGACCTATCCTGCTCAAAATCTTGAGCAGCCCGACCGGCGAAGTACCACGAACTTACAGTAGATCACAGCTACAGCTTACAGTAGATACTGCTTTCAAGCAGTGTTGTATTGCTGTGGTGAATAAGGTGACCAGAGCTTCTGGGAGGATTGGGGGTAGGGTTGGCAAATCGCTTGTGATACTTTCGGTGTTGCAAGCGTCTATTGTTTGCCGACCTAGTTGTTGAAAGTTGCCGAAATATCGGGAGTTTTAAAGTGACAGTCGTTACGTTCATTATACACTTCAAACACATTATATAGGTACACTAAAAATAAGTATCCAAACACGTGTCAAGATCCCGAGTCTTATTGCTACACAGCACTCAGTGTCGCAAAGTTTTTCAGTCAACGTGAACAGTACTTTAAGTAACTTTTGTAGAAGTCGTAAAGTGTTTATATTTCAAAATACATAAAAAAGCAATTTTAAAACAAAAAAAAAAAAAACATTGCTGAAAATCTTTGAACAAGTTGAGGTTAAGTATTTCAAATGTCACTTTACAGTAACGTTGTATGGGTAAACACTTTTCTTCTTTAAAAGATAATGGATATACTAAAAACATATTAAACTTTAAACTTTAATTACTAACAAATTAAAATAAAGATGAAGAAAACTGCTGAACATAAGGGTAATCAAAAGAACTGGCCATAGTTGAATTTTACTCCTGCTATGTCATTGAAATGCAACTTCTTTAGAATAGTTGTGATTTAAAACATGAAGAAGAACATATAAGTTGATGAATGAGATAGATTACATTACTTCTCATAACGCGTAGGCGACGCTTACGACCTATTTCGCGAGACCGTGATCATCGTCGATAGAACAAATCGTAACGGTTGTAATCGTAACGGTGTTTAAATCGTAATCGTAACGGTTCCTACCACTTTTCAGAAGTTTCACTTCAACCGTGTGTGAATCATACATACTTTTTTTAAAGAAAACAATTCTTTTGTTCGGTAAATAGTTAGGCAAATCGTTTATTTTTATATTTAATTTCAGACAATGATGTAAATACACGTTATAGGCAATCATGTGATGACCGGATTACCCACGTTTTTGTATATTATTATGATTATGATAATAATTGATATTAGTGAATAAATAATATAACTACAAAATTAACAACTTTATTATCCATACCTATACAAACAAAGTCACGACTTAAATCCACGTAAGTAATACGTTTTTTCAGGAAACCGCCAATTTCGACCAAATCACTGGAGCATTTATTTTACCTCTCCTAAAACTAATTTTCAGTTCTAAATAGAAGATTATCGACAAATTACTCATTGCTACAGTACATCTTAATAGACTCCATGTCTGCTTCTTAAAGAGTTTATTTTTAAATATAAAATTGACTGATGGCGTAGGCGTTCTGTTTTCAATCAAACTGTATCAATAAAATATATTTAGTTTAATAAAGTAATAAAATAGCTTAGCTGCTAGCTTAATATACGTCACTCACGTCATATTTAATAGTCTTTATTATGATAGGAAACTGGTACTTCCATTGAAATCACGTAACTTATATCGTTTTGACGTCTCACATCACTCACATCACGCTATGACTTATGTTATTGGAATTAGACCTGAACAGTGGGGCTAAAAAATTGATATGGTCGATGTTAAAGTATACCAAGACTTGTACTGTACCAAACCAGCATGTAAGCCTTTCATTTCTGGACAAAAGCCTTTCTTATTCTTCCCTATTACGAATAAAGATTGCTCTCAGGTATTAATGATAACCATTAGATAACGATGACTTGACGTGCTCTCCAAGGAGACAAGGCACGGAGAGGGAATTTGACATAGAAATATATCTAGACCAATTAGCTAATTACTATCCACCAATCCGCAGTGTAGCAGCGTGGTGGATTGATCCTGATCCTTCCTACACGGAGAAAGATACCTATGACCAGAAGTGGGGTGTCACAGGCTGCATGGTGAAACCCAGCGGAAGCACCTAGCGTCCCCGTAATTCCCTATAGTAATAGTCCCGTAAGGTTTTAGTCCGTGCAAATCGGACATACCCATCAGCTCCCCCGAGCTGGAGGCATCCGTTAGGGATATCCTCTGGGTCAACAAAAAAAAGGCAAATTTTTTTTTTGTTAAAGTACACATAACTACCAGGGCGGGAATCGTACCGGAGTGTCAGCGTTAAGGCAATTATAGTACACGGCCGTAAATAATGCACATCGACTTTTAGAAAGAGACAATCAGCTAATTTGAACTTTGTAGAGCGTTATCTCTGACGCACATTACCTATGAGACGTATCGGACTGTCAGTATTTCATATGACAGATCTAATAGTGTAAGAACCCAGTTCCCAGATCACCTGTCATATTTTTTTGAAGGACAAAATATATTAAATTCAAATTCAAAATATTTTATTCAGCATAAAATTATTACAATTTCTTACTGAACGTCATGAGTCTACTACCAGTTCGGAAAGAAAAAGCCTCTGACCTGAGAAGAATTGGCGAAAGAAACTCAGCGGGACTAATATCATTTTTTTTAATCATGTTTTTTTTCCAAAGCAGATTGAAATTTACAATAATTTTATAGGTTGAAATAGCCTGGCGGCGATCACATCATTCCCAAGGCGTACTGTCTTCTATAAAATCGTTAATCGAATAATATCCGTTAGTACACAAACGTTCTTTCACAATTTTTTTAAATTTGGCTGCTTTATATACGTAAAATGTTATTAACCAGCTATTTTAGTATTTATCGCCAGACAATAATTATATTACTATATTTTAAAACCTGTAGAAAATATTTTAGCAACTCTTTATACTACGATGTATACTGTAATGTTTTGTCAATCAGAAACAAGGAAGTCTGGGGTCTGGGATCTTGGACTATAACGCTCTACGAAGTCGAAATTAGCCGATTGTCTCTTTCCAAAGGTCGATGTGCAATATTTATGGCCGGGTACTATACTTTCACCGACACACCAGAACGGTTGACGTGACTTATCGTCCAACAAATCAACTCGTCTCGACAACTCGTCAAACAGTCAAATATTTACAGTCGGTTGAAAATTTATGAGTTTTCGACGAAACAAATTTACTTGCGCGGAACGATTAGTATCGAGCAAAGTCAAAATAAATATTCCTTACGCTTACGCTTCAGCCTTTTACATTCCACAGCTGGGCATAGGCCTCTTTCCCCATTTAGGAGCAGGATCGAAGCTTAATCCACCACGCTGCTCCAATGCGGGTTGGCAGATATATTTCCTACTATGAGTAACGATAGCTATCAGGTGCAGAGGCGGCTCGTCACATTTTTTGTTGGGGGTTCAATAAAAAAAAAAAGAATAGAACTTACCATTTATTTTTTATTTTTTTATAAAGAAAATCTATCCGTCGGTCTTTTTTACGAGCGAAGACATCTATTACTTTCTTGTGAAAATCAGATGTGGAATTAATTATGGAAGAATTAATTAATTTCACTTTCATTGTGAGATAGGTTATATCAACAACTCCGGTATCAGTCCATGCATTTTCACCGCCACACTTTTTAATAAAAGTTACACTGTATTTTATTTTTAACATTACCATTTTTAACTCAAAATGTCACGCACAAATTATTTTTATTACTTAATTAAAAGAAAAACTGCTAATAAAAAATAGAAATCACGAAGTAAACAAAAGGCCAGGAGTAATAGTGTTCTGTGACAAAAGGTAACACGTTTGACGTTTGTATATGAACGACAACGTCGAAAACAGTGCTACCAACTGTTGAAAAAACTTTTCCCTAAATCTTTTATTTTTCAAAGGGTTTTTAAATAGAAAATAAATTCTTTTGTTTCTTTTTTTAAACTTCCTATAAGTACATTATATTTTATACAATTATTGATATTATGTAAGTATTTATATCTTATTACAAAATATATACTTTTTTCCGTGTATCAATAAATTTACAAATAAAATATTTATTTATCATATTAAATCTTATATTTTATTATTTATATTTGAGTAATTTATATTAGTTTTTTATATTAAAATATGTTAAAATAATACCCTAAAAAATTTATCACCTAAAACTTTCCCGCTATTTACAAAATATCCCTTTTGCTGGCGACACTGAAACGTGATCGCTGATCAGGACCAAGCTATTCTCATTCATCGGCCTTTACGATTTTTACGTCCTGTCTCTTTCGCACTCATTACTAAACTCGTCCTGTCTCTTTCGCTAGTACTACTCGCTTTGTTCAAGATCACCTAACGCACCACTCGAACAATTTAATACCAAATGTACGTAATATAATAATAAACTATTGTAAAGGCATAGTAGAATAGAAATAATTTAATGTATTATAGTATAGCATTTAATATAAAGCTAAAATTACCTGTGTAATTTTAGCTCCTATTTTTAAAGTGGGAGTTCAGCGCACCGTCGCTCCTTAGAACGAGCCGCCTGTGATCAGGTGTATATATTATGATAACAACCGGGACCGACGGCTGAACGTGCTCAAATATTCCTTATCTAATTCAAAATGTGTTAATGTATAAGTCACAAGAGAGCCACGTGTCTCGGACCACGAAGGGTCAGCTCTGTGAATCTCTCATTAAAAACGAAACGCTCCTCCGGTTTTAATTAACTCCGCGAACAGCGCAATCGTCCGGAAACGATTGTGTAACATTCGTCCACACTCGCTCGCTTCACTTATTTGTAAATAACCGACCGGCCTAACTTTGTACGCCCACATTTTTTTTTAAGTGAAACTTCTTTAGGCGCATGGGGGGTAAAATTTGAGCGACCGGTAGCGCGGCATGGGTGACCGCCGTTTTTTCAACTAGTTTTTTTTTTACTTAGTTTTTTTTATTAATTAGTTTGCCAAAGAAGTTTCACTTCTGACATGCACGCAATTTTTTATTTTTTTGTGGATACATCGATTATAGACAGTCTTATTCTGACAATCAAAAACACAATAATTATGATTGTTCTCAAAAAATTCAATTTATACACCCAAGCATTATACAAAAATCATTATTAAGGATAATTCAAGAACTTCTCGTCAGATCTCGCTAAAATTTAAATGTGACTTCATGACCAGTATTCGATTATTATAAATAATCGTCTATAAGCTACGGTAATCGCTTACCATCAGGTGAGCCGTACGCTTGCTTTCCGCTCTAGTTGTATAAAGAAAACTAGCTTCTGCGCGCGACTTCGTCGGCGTGGACTCCGCTCCTATTGGTCTTAGGGTGATGTTACATAGCCTATAGCCTTCCTCGATAAATAGGCTATCTAACACTGAAAGAATTTTTCAAATCGGCCCAGTAGAACCAGAGATTACCGCGTTCAAACAAACAAACAAACAAACAAACAAACAATCAAACAAACTCTTAAGCTTTATATATTAGTATAGATAAAGTCTAATTTTTTTTGTTATTCTTTTATTTGGTTCTTGTGAGTCGTGTACAGAAAGAAAGACACAGAGATGCGGCATTAGCTGAAGACGCAAGTTGTTATAAACGATGATGATACGACTTATCCGGATTTTTTACAGCAACTATAGTTGCCGTAAAGTATCCGAAACGTCGGGCATGTAAAAAACCTAATAAACTGCAATAAAATCCGAAAAACTTGTTCGATTATAATGAGAGAAATTCGCGTAAACATTAGAAAACAATATAAGCATTCGAGTACAAAGAATCCTCAAAAATGTTACGTCGAGTAAAAAGTTATAGGGTAACACACAGACAAAAAAAAAGAGTCGTAATGAGAGAGAAACTCCATTTTTTCGAAGTCGTTTCAAAAGTATATTTTTGATCAAATTCGGTGCAGTCGTTTTGAAGTTACGCGCGTACACACATTTTAGCAGCTTATTTTCATTTATATAGATTTAACCCTTTTCTAAATAACGTAGTATTTGACGAACGTTAGTATACGTTTATATTATGAACGTTTGGATAATGTTGACGGTTTGTCCTAATATTTATTCAGCTTCTAGTCGCGCTCTAGTATATTGTTTTTAGTTTGAAGACATCAGAATGTTAATCTTCACTTAATTTTTTGAATGTTTATTTTTGGTTTCCAGATGTACTACACTAAATATTGTATTTATTGTATTATGATAATAAACTGTACTCATAAATCAAACTGATTTTTAACCGACTTACGAAAAAGGAGGAGGTCCTAACCAGTACTTTTCGAATCATATCTTATAATGCGTATTTACTTCACTATTTTTTCGTCGACCTACGTTGTATTATACCTCATAACTTTTTAATGGGTGTACCGATTTTGATGATTCTTGTTTTAATCAAAAGCTAATACTTGTCTTGTAGTCTCATTTAAATTTGATCGAGATCTTTCATAACCTTTATTTACTTGACTATTTTTTCGTCTACTTACGTTGTATTACTTGTCGATGTAATAATTGAAGGCAGTTTTTTTACACTTTTTGTGTTTTAGCAAACACAATAATAATTTTTAAAAAATACTTTTTCACAAATGCTTGTGTATAGGCTATAAAACATCTATACAATGATAACGCAGGTGAAACTAAGTGAGTCATTTTTTTTTACTAAAAGAATAAATATTGATATACCTTACTTAAATAATAATTTTACTAATACATAATAACAACTAATGCCTTTATCGTAAAACGGTATACGTACTTATAAACATACATTTTGAAATACGAACATACATCCTTTTTGTAATATTTCAAGTGTATTTTATATGTTTTCCTAAATCAATTTATATGGCACGAGAAAACTTTGGACAAAGCGGTAACCTCATTGCTTAATATCACTGTCACATCTTAAACTAAAGCGATGAGATCTCAAACTTGGCCCAACTTCAAATTTGTGTAACGATCTTATATTAAAACTAGCTGATAACTGCGACTCTGTCTGCGTTGCTTATTATTTTAGCTATGTATTAAAATATGCAGCAGCCCGACTGGGGTAGTACCTCGATCTTACAGAAGACCACAGCTAAATATTGCTTTCAAGCAGTGTTGTGTTCCTGTTGGCGAGTAAGGTGACCAGAACTCCTGGGGGGGAATTGGGGATGGGGTCGACAACGCGCTTGCGATGCTTCTGGTGTTGCAGACGTCTATAGGCTACGGTATTTGCTTACCATCAGGTGAGCCGTACGCTTGTTTGCCGACCTAGCTATATATTTAAAAAAAAAAACCTATTCAATGTGTAGAGAAAAAAAACGAATGTGCTTTAGACCACACGATTGAAGTAAAACTTCTGCACAATAGGCCTACTATAATAATCTTTCTCTCAATAAAATCTACTTTTTGTAGGTTTCTAGTAAACGTAACATTGAGGTCAAGATTGAATTACAATGCAAGGTAATCGTACTACCATTTTAGCCATGTTAGAGTTCCTTTGTCAATTGTCCAACATTATTTAATGTTTTTTTTTTTTTTATGTAACTAGGTTGGCAAACAAGCGTACGGCTCACCTGATGGTAAGACCGTAGCCTATAGAGGCCTGCAACACCAGAAGCATCGCAAGCGCGTTGCCGACCCTATTCCCAATCCCCCCCAGGAGCTCTGGTCAACTTACTCACCAACAGGAACACAACACTGCTTGAAAACAGTATTATTTAGCTGTGGTCTTCTGTAAGGTCGAGGTACATCCCCCAGTCGGGCTGCTCCATATTTTGAGCAGGAAATTTCCTGCTGTGATTTGCTAATGTTCTGCAATTAAGACTGAGTAGGTACATGTATAAAGGACAAAGTTTTGAGCAATTCTGTGACAATAGATGTCGCTAATGTTGTAAGACGGAGGTTTAATACTTGGTAAAGTTGATATAATTATATAGTTTTTTTATGCAATGGTATTTTTATCAACTCGAGATATATAAATAAATGCTTCACACGCAATAACTGGTAACAGGATGAGAGTCTGTATCAGGAAATACGGACATTACATAAGTAAATACGTCCAGACAACAGCAAATATCTCTATGGGATTACGGGATACAATCGTCGTCCATCAAATCGTCGTCAAATAGCTGCTAACATAGGAATACAGTAATAACTTTCTTTTTGACCCGCATTTCAAATATGTTTGAAGTGTCTAAAAAATAAAAAGTGTGAACAATAAATAATTAATAAATGCTACGAAGTATAAAGCTCTCAGAAACTTTTTGTTATCATGCTTTTAGCGGTTGATATTTATGTACATACTGAACTTGGTTTATAAAAAAAATTGAACAACATGTTTGTAAAGCTCGCGCATTTTTGATCGAATCTTTAGTCCGCTCTGAGAATTTTGGCGTCATTTTAAGCATTGTAACCTAACGGATTGGATTAAATATTTAAAAGAAAAAAAAAAATTAAACGAACACCGAGAAAACTTACTCAAGAAATAAAAGAAATTCTTTAACTTTACATTAAATAGCCCAATCGGTGCAATTCGTTCTCGATTTTTGCACTAAGCAACACATTAACGATTATTTTTTCATTTATATAGATAGATTAAAACACTTCAAAACTTACTACAGATAATACATTGAAAAAATTTAAAAAAAAATCTCACCACCAAACGAACATAACCCACAGCGATCCCTAGACCGTCTTCCGGTTTGTGTAAAAATAGCTCGCACAGACGACGGAACAACACACTTTCGTATGAGACGCCGTCCTGGAAGTTGTTTCATTAGCGGCGGGGACTTGTTTGTACATGTTAATGTAGTTCTGTAATACAAATGTTCATTACGTTATATGTAATTATGCAAAACCTTTCGACGTACGCGAATTACAGACGTTTGATCTTACGGTTGACGAAATTTACGTAGTGAATATGTAATTTTTAAGTGACGTAACAAAAGACGAGTTTATCAGTATTATTGATGGGTTTTTTTCTTATGTAACCAAAAATTTTGTGATTGTGAACCGTTAAACCGTTTATAGTATTTTTTCTTCTAATTATTTAAAATCACCTCAAGCTATAACATATAGTTGCAAGTATATAATGATCTAGCTGTGGTCATGTATGTTCTAGACTCTTGTCTGGATAATCCTATCCAGGCGAAAGAGATATAATCTGTTCGAACGGGATATTCTTAGCTGTTACCAGTTGACTTGATTCTGGTGTTGCAAGTGTCAAAAGGTTACGAAAACTGGCGAATCGTTAGCTTGTTTGCTACCTAAATGTCATTAAAAAATATGGTATCTTTTATCGAAGTAATTTTATGATAAAAGTACAACATTCCAACGCACGTTATGAGTAAAAAATACATTAAAGAGAAAAATTAATATTTGCTCTACCAAATAATCACCCATGGGAAACCCCATTAAACAAAGAAGCAACAAAACAGTTACAATAAAGATCAGCGCCGAGTCAAGCGATATTAGTAAACTTTTCCAAACAATTCCTCTTCCCGAGTGGCATCCCTGCGCCGCGGCGTATCAACGCATCGATCGGTCTAAATATAACCGGCGCGGGCGGCTGGCTGCGCACCGAGCCCTATTGTTTTGACAACCGCGTATCCTTTTTTTATAAAACTCCAGCTATAAGGTCATAGCTCACTACACCCTCACCGGAACGCCTCGTCGCTCGGCGTCCAATCGTCAGCTCGCGTGCGAGGCGATCCGGTGACGATACGGAATTGATGTAGTGAGCGCACATCCATACAAGTCTATAGAAAGAATACTAACCGCTCGAGGCGAGGCGGTGCTGGTCGGGTGCCGGGTGGCTCTAATGAGCGATGACCTTTAGACCGCGGTTTGACGTGCGTAAACCCCAAAGAAATTATAATCGTGTTTGTTCTCAAAGATATCGACTTGAGATAACACAAAAACTGTTCATCAGATGTCAATCAAAATTAAATGGGACAACATGACAAGCACCAAATTTCATTTGAAAAGAGAATTATCAAAATCGCTACACCCAATCAAAAGTTATGAGAGAACTAAAAATACAATTGAACTGAGAACCTCATCCTTTTATTAAAGCCGGTTTAAAATTACATACATATATTGATTTGACAAATTCTCCCTTAATATTCATAGGAACAGGATGTGAAATCTCGAGTAACATCTTATAAACGGGATGCGCGATATAGACCGTTATAAAAGTAAAATCGTAAGAGGCTCCGTGAAGTCTCCGTTTGAGATTTACGTAGGTGTTTGAGATTACATAATTATTATTATGTTTTCTGACTTTTATGTAGGATATATGAATGAATTTATAATGTTTGAGTATTATAATCCTTCCATCATCCATTTAAAGAACGTAATTTTTTTTTCTTCAAAAAGTAACAATAAGTCATTGGAGCAAAATCAACAATCAATTTTCAAATTGTTACATTTTAAAATGTACCCTGGATTTGATTCGCCCTGCGTTATCGAGGAACCTTAACTTAATTTCGACATTTATGCTATGATGAATCGAATGTTGCTTTTGCCTACGCACTTCTATACTCGTATAATGTAATGCAACTTTATAAAGGCGAATAAAATTGTTTCTGTAATTTCAAAACGTAAAAAAAAAACGTTCTTCAAAATAATACAATCACGCATTAAGAAGACAACTTGGAAAATTTACATTACATACATTCCAAGGCACTGCGCTTTGCGAGACACAAATAGACATCCAAAAGAGCCGGGGCTCTCGCAAACACTAAGTTAGTTCTTACACGAACAATAAAGACGGAAAAGCAAAGGACCGTATAATTTTTCATCAGCCGCACAATGAAGTCCCGTGCAGCATCCCGGACGCGAGTATCGACCGCTCTAAATATACCCGACATCACCTTAGAGCCGAGCATATCGTTCTGTAACATCGGTGGTATCCCATTATCTTTAAATGAGCTACATTTCAATTGTTTTACACATTCGTATGCCTCAAACTACCCTCAATAAATATGTTATAATTGCCAAATTAGGTCGTTATCATAAATATCTTATAGCGATCGTTACACTACCATATATTTGACACACACACGCATAGGTATATAGGTACTATTTTGTTTATTATTATAGAAGTATATACTCTTTGACAACAGAACCTTAATAATGTTTAAACTTATAATTTAAATTACGCTTCAGCCTGTAATATCCCACTGTTGGGCATAGGCCTCTTTCCCCATGTAGGAGAAGGTTCAGAGCTTAATCCACCTCGCTGCTCCAATGCGGGTTGGCGGATATATTCCCTACTATGATTAGATAACAATCGCTATCAGGTGTAGGTACATAATAACAACCGGGACCGATGGCTTAACGTGCTCTCCGAGGCACGGTGGATAGACCCACAAGGACTGCACAAACACCCAGACCACGGCAAACATCTGTATGGCCAATTCAGATGTTGTTGTGTTCGGGGATCGAACCCGCAACCGCTCGCGCAACAGCCCCAAACCAGTGCCGTGACCGCTGCGCCAACGCGGCGCCAATTTAAATTAATAATGGTCGAATTTCGACCACTGGGCGACCACTAGTACATATGAATGCTTATACACCATTAATCTATACTAATATAATAAAGCTGAAGAGTTTGTTTGATTGTTTGTTTGTTTGTTTGAACGCGCTAATCTCAGGATCTACTGGTCCGATTTGAAAAATTCTTTCAGTGTTAGATAGCCCATTTATCGAGGAAGGCTATAGGCTATATATCATGACGCTAAGACCAATAGGAGCGGAGTCCACGCCGACGAAGTCGCGCGCAGAAGCTAGTACTTATTATAGTTTAAACTATATTTTCGATGTAGCCATTTGTTTATTTTCCTCATAACGACTACGTATTAATACTTCACTTGGAAGGTAAAGCCGCTTAAAGGGTGAAATGATTAAAAACAATTTGAAAGGCATTTTCATTCCCCAGGCGTGACTTTAAGCCGCCTAATCATCATTAGCATGGACGTTATCGAAACTAGAAAACAGTTTACGCGTAGTCTAAGTCGACTCGTGCATATACCATATATCATAATAATAAAACTTTAATACTACGGAAAACATGTTATGCATTTAAAAGCGATTATGCGTTTGCGCACTGCTGTTGCCAACATTGGCCGTTGGAGCAGACGTGTCCTGGAGTGGAGACCGCGTCTTGGCAAACGCAGTGTGGGACGTCCTCCGGCCCGCTGGACCGACAATCTACATAAGATTGCCAGTGTAGGCTGGATGAGGATTGCCAAAAACTGGGATGTCTGGCGTGAACTTGGGGAGGCCTATGTCCAGCAGTGGACTGCAATAGGCTGAACTGACTGACCGACTGAGTGTAGTGCGTAATATAAGTTCTTTTATTATGCACTTTCATTCATTCATTTTTTCATACATTCATTAATAACGTACTTACTTACTACCCCCTTAGTCTTATCAATATTCACTTTTATGTTACCTTAAATCCAAACTTTTGTACGATACGATCCTAAGTGCCTTTGCCAGTAACTTTCTAAACAATACTCAAGTCAATCAGTCATAAGCTCATAAGTTACTTACATATCTAGTAGGATGTAACAAAAAAAAAAAGAATGTGCTTTAGAAGTTTAGACCACGCGTCTTATGTAAAACTTTCTATCTTCACTAACTTATACCTCCCTCTCAACTTCCGTTCACCTCGCCCGATCACACTTTTCGTAACGCTCTCGTCGCGCATTCACCAGCTAACTACCCAAGTCAAGCGTGCGTAAAGAAGGTTTACTTCAAGAAATAAAAAACGCAGTATGCAACCTACTAAAACGCAGTGCGCGTTCACCGTCGCCGAGCACCGACACATAATGTCGGATTAATCAACGTTAAATCCCGATAATCCAGATCGAAATCAACATCAAGTTAGCGAACAGAATATTTTTATATCACTACTTAGTGACGCGGTGAATAGCTTCGTTTAAAGCGATCCGTATTAAATTTACATTTATTTTTAAACTAGCGACCCGCCCCGGCTTCTCACGGTTGCAAAAACTATCAGTGTTCCTCTACTATATTATGCATGTACATATTATACATATAAAACTTCCTCTGGACTCACTCTATTTACTAAAGAAAACCGCATCAAAATCCGTTGCGTAGTTTTGAAGATCTAAGCATAATATATACGGACAGACAGACAGCGGGAAGTGACTTTGTTTTATACTATGTAGTGAAGGTAAGATACCAACAGGTCGATAGGTACATATCTATACTTACTAATATTATAAATCTGAGGAGTACCTTAATCTATACAAATAAATTAAATTGTAGTGTCTGTTTTGTAATATTAAAATAACCACTTTTTACTAAATGCATATGGATCTATACACGGTACCTACATTATACCAAAATAACATTTTTTACAATTTTTGTCCGTCTGTCTGTCTGTTTGTTCTGGCTAATCTGTGAAACTGCTGGACCGATTTAAATAGGACTTTCACTGGCAGATAGCTGATGTAATAAGGTATAACTTAGGCTACTTTTATTTTAGATTTTTTTTATAACTGCGAACTGAACAATTACTTTTTTGTTAAATTCCACGCGGACGAAGTCACGGGCACAGCAGCTAGTAATAAATATAATACACAAGTAAACGCGCTAATTTCAGAAACTACGAATTCGAATTGATTTTTGTGTTGAGTATTCCATTTACGGAGAAAGGTTAGGGCTGCATAATATTTTAGTAAGGGTTTTCTTCGAATTAACGCGGGAAAAACTGCGGGGCACAGCCATTAAGAATATCAAGTAAATGAGTAAGCATTGTATTGGTATAAAAATAAGCCAAAAGTATAAGTCTAACGCCCGGTTTCCCAAAAGCTGATCAACGCAAAAATTAACTAATCATCTGTCAAATGGTCCGGGCTCTCTAGTACATTTTTTTCACCTGATTACTATCAAGGTAATTTTACTACTAGGTACTAGGTAATTTTACGTACCACGCAATTTGTAGGACAATATTACTATTAAATTATATAAATATTAACTAACTAAAAGAAAAAAAATCAGAAAAAAAACCTTACGACTCGTCGCCTTGTCGTCGTCGTCGGTCCTACGCTCACTGCTGCTCTATCCCCTGCTACCTCTGTTAGCTACCAGAATCGAGAGTTTTCGTAGAGGAACTTTTTGTTCGTCTCATCAAAATGAAGCTACTCCCGGAAAATTAGCTTGATAGTAATCAAGTGAAAAAAATATACAAGGGATGCCGGACTATTTGACATACGATTAGTTAATTTTTGCGTTGATCACCCTTTGGGAAACCGGGCGTTAGTCACAATCCAAAATATATATAAAATTAAGAAAACATGCATGTTTTGCAAGAAATTTTGTCAGCCTATCTTTGGTGGGGAAGCGTAACGAATGAAGTTCCCAATATTCTTTTTTATCCAGAAGATTCTTACGTCCGTATAACGTCAGTATCACGCTTACGTGAGTATAACGTTTACATCCTCACATAGTGCAATAACCATACAAAGGTACAATATCGAATATAACCGCTAAATAACAGTACTAATTAAAGAATTAATGCACCGCACTAATTATATCTAAAGCGTACATTTGTACATATTTTTGGGATAATCCAACTTTTTTTTTCATTTAAATTAAAAAAAAAAGCATCGCGTACCATACTAAATATAATATGTATATCAAAAATACAATTTGCCTAATTTTAAGTCGGTCATCGACCGACGGTCAATAATAATTTATGACAATATAACATCCAAATTTCCCAAAACGATTCGCTCGCAACACGCGGGCGTACGATATACGTAAAATAATACTCGTGAACATAGTAATGGCGGGAAGGGGCGCTTAGCGGCGTTTTTAATATTTCAGCGGCCACGGGCCCGCGATAAAGGGATTTAGGTGAAGAGCGACGCGGGAAAGATCCCGTTATTACGTCCCTTTAGACCTCATAAGGTTAACAATTACGTCAACATGTTAATTTTAAAATTTAAACAACTAAGTTGATGTTAATGATAAAACACAGTTTTTAAAGTAAAACTTCTTTACGCACGCTTAACTTGGGAAGTAAGCTGGTGAATGCGTGATGACAACGTTACGAAAAGTGTTATCGGGCGAGACGAACGGATCAAGAGAGAGGTGCGTGCTCACATTTTCTCTCTCTCTTTCTCTCATAGCCAGTTACGTTTCGTATATCTAAGACACAGTGCAGGCCCATTGCTGAAGAAGTTTTACTGGAGTCATGTGGTCTTAAGCACACTCGTTTTTTTTAAAGAGTGAATTCTAGATTTTATCCTATTCTTCTCTATGGTTTACATCAAACAGACCACGACAAACATTTGTATAGCATTTAGTTACGGGGGAGTTCAGTAATCGTACCCGAAAACCTGCCCTAAAATTGACTTGAAGCTACGGTAACTTAGCGCTAAGATATTCGTCGTAATACACATTTGTGTATAGATTAAGCTGGTAATCCCAGAGGCTGAGGAGCGGAACCCACTCTCTTATTTGTTTTCATCATAAATGTAAATTAACAACAAACAATGAACGAATTATTGAAAACATTTAACGAATTAAAATTTGCGGTAGAGCTTAATGTAAATACGTTCGACATAGGCGTGAACTCATTTAGTCATCATTAATTAATATATTTCGAGAGCAAAATGTATTTAACCAACGTTGATTAACGAATTTTGATCTATATTAATTATAGGTGAAAGTTTGTCGGGTTGACAAAACTTATCAAGCTAGAAAACTTGTTATAGGACCGAGTAAAACTGGTTGAAATTTGTAAATATATAAAAGTGAATAGTTAAAAGGCTTGGTTAGTTCATAGAGGTTGATTTAGGTTTTAAGTTATCTTTCAAAGTCGCCTGATCGTTCCGAAAAAAGGCGTATCTGAAGACATCAGCCTAAGAAGAAGAATGTTTCAATTAACGAATTGAGACAGTGGAGTTGATGAAGGGCCTCTAATTGAAATGAGGGTAGTTTAAATTTTTCTTTATTAAATAGATACATCTTAATATATATAAATCTCGTGTCACAATGTTTGTCCTCAATGGACTCCTAAACCACTTAACCGATTTTAATCAAATTTGCACACCGTGTGCAGTTTGATCCACCTTGAAAGATAGGCTATATTTTATTTTGGTATATGTAATTATTATATTTAAGAAAAAAAAAGGTGGTACGAAGTTCGCCAGGTCAGCTAGTGTCATAGTATAATAGTTGCCTGCAAACGTCTTACTAATTAGCAAAGACCATTATGAAGAGTAAGGGAGGCAATATAACTTGCTACGCTACTCTAATGCGGTTTGATAGATTTCCAAGTCTCAGAATATTTCCTACACTATCCAAGTTTCCTTTCAGTGTTTGCCTTCACCAACAAGAAATCAGTTTCCAACCGTGACCGCCTGTTATCTAAGTACGGTCTAATGCTAAGGCAATATAAAAATGCAATAATCACTTATTGTTTACTTCAAACAATATCGTTTGTAATCGGACCGACATTTCTAAAGACCTTCCAAACATACATTTCAAAGCTATTGTAAAAACTTCCTTATTTTGTTGTTCAAATTTTCTAAAGAAAAAATCCGATACTATGAAGCTAGTGTTACGGTAATTGCTTATCTTCCATTAGTCTATAATCATTCTCAATAAATACGCCATCAAAAGCACAGGCGCGAGGAGTGAGGCGCGTCAAGTTTAAAATGGGAGGAAAAATCGTCCGACGGTTAAATTAATGATAACGCCTCGTTAATCGCCCTTCGTGAATCACTTGATTGATTAAACCGTTGTTCGTTTTAATTACAGCGAGATTCATCTTAAGCTCCCGGCGATGACCCCGAAATATTTAATTTATGAATGTTTTACAATGAGAGAAGAAAGAACGAGAAATAGTTTTCTTGTTGGTTTATTTGTCCATTGCTTTATTTGTCGTGGTCTATTTGTCCATTGCTGAACAAAGGTCTTCTAAATGTATTTCTTCAATGTTCTCGTTCTTCTAACGCTCGCGCTATAAAGCAGCGAAGGCTTAAGTTCATTTGTCTCCCTGCTGGAGGGTCCGCCAAAACAGAATTTATGACTAAATTATGACTGAATTTATTACTAAATTATCTACATAACCTACTTACGCTTTTATCAAGGTTCTTGTGTAAAGTTGGTTAATAATGTGATGATTACCTGTAAATAGAAGAAAAAAAAATTAGCCTTTGAGTACCTATATTACACAATAAATATCTCTCGTGGAAAATAGTTAAAGTTCAAACGTTTAGAACCGAGAGGTTTTTAAAAATGCAATGAGATGATTGTTAAACATTCTATCAACTGTATCACATTTTGCGACATCACTAAATCATTACATATGTTGATGTAATGTCTTATTCTCACACAAATAATATTAAAACAACTGATCGGATATTCTTTAAACCTTGCTAAAGCAATCTCAATTAAAATAGCCTCCAATTAAAAGGCTCGCTCTGAAATCGATATCACTTTTCATTGTTAATTGATAATCTAAAGTAATGCCAACGAGTCATAAACACCGATACCAGCTTTTGACGAAATAATTAGTGTATTTATATTTAAATGAGAAAATGAACTGTTAGTTGAGATATAACAAGATAAACATACATATTTCAGCGTGCGGCCATATCACAGTATGATTCTAGATTGTTTTTTAATTTTCCATATGTCAGGTCGATTATTATTATCAAAACTGAGGTAGGGCACAGCAGGAAATATCCTGCTCAAAACCTGAAGCAGCCCGATTGGGGAAGTACCTCGACCTTACAGAAGATCACAGCTAAGATCAGAGCTCCAGAAGGGATCGGGGTAAGGTCTGCACTGCGCTTGCGATGCTTCTGGTGTTGCAGGCGTCTATAGGCTACGGTAATCGCTTACCATCTGGTAACTAGCACGTATGCTTGTTTGCCGACCTAGTTGTATATAAAGAAAACTGGTCAAAGTGGGTACTGCCAGATATTTCCAAATGGGGATCTTTTTAAGATCCAACTAACACTACGAACTAAGGTCCTCCTTAAATAATCAATATACTTATCGTACTTGTTTAATGTAATTTATTTTGTAATAAAATAAATCTAAGTTTTCCTGCAATAATTATGAAGCAATGACGCTCCCTGACAAATTTTGACAAAGAGCTCATAATAGGCTAGCTACGGAATTAGTCCATTGAAATGTTACATTTTTTTGGGCTTACCTTGCGTTTGTCAGAGGACGCAATTTTATTTTTTAGATATGAAAGGGGGGTTAGTCTAATGTTAAATCCAAGTTTGTGGGTTTGTAGTCCTTGTGCAACGGCCGCCATCTTGGAAAAAGAGGTTCAAATGGTTTTTATGGTTTATCTGCCAAACTAAAAGGCTCACAAAAAAAAATTATTTAACATTTTTTGTTGCAAATAAAATTATCTACAACTTATGTTAAGTAATTTTTAGTCGTAGAATCATAAATAAAAAAGTTATATCTGAAAAACCATAAAAATTTAAGAGAAAAAAATCTATTTGTCGATAAAACTTTTTTTCTAATCATTTTACAAAAAAATAATATCAGACCATTTTTATAGATAATATTTCAAGGAACAATTTTTATCAGAAACATTTTTAAATTTATTTATTATTTAAGGTTTTACAGCGCTGCGAAACGAATACTATTCTTCAGTATTCATAACAACACGTGAATATAAATAAATAAATATTCATGATTAGCCCTAATTTTTAATCACCTTGTTATTTTTTATGATGATCTTTTTAATTATTGATAGTAAAATATTGTTAATATAAAAATAATTCTTGATTTGACACTCTACCTACGAGGTGGAGTCTGGAGACGCGTTTTTTTTACGTGGTATCCGCAGTAGGCATAATCCACGGTGATTTTCTAAATCACAACTGCTGTCCTCGATCTTGCGGCGAGTGGCTGGTTGGCTTTCTATATTAAATACTTGAGGGAGAGCGGAAGAAGAGGCGTGGCGTAAATTTCAAAATGTGTGTAAATCATTTTCTTCAATTAATTTCGAGAGCTCCATTATTTTGCTGCAAGTCTCCCCATAAATAATGATAAAAAAACGTTCACCAATGATAGTGAGCAGTGCAAGGTCAAGTCTTTTGTTGAGGAACAACGCCGTTCCACTTGCTAACTATAGATGTTTCTCCAGGGTTTTCAGAAAATTGAGTTTAGCCATATTGTAAGCACCTGAAAATGTGTCACATCCTGAAAAAGCATGGAGAAACAGCAAGTTATACGCAATAAGGTCTCCGTACATAAAACCACTTCACACTTCTTGCTAACTTCCTTCTCCGGTTACCCCTCAAGTATTTAATATAGTTAGCCAACCAGCCGCTGAGCCGCAGCTTGGTCCATCAAAAAGACCGAGGACAGAGTAGTTGTGATTTAGAAAACCACGCGCGTAAAAAAAAACGCGTCTCCAGACTCCACCTCGTAGGTAGAGTGTCAAATCAAGAATTATTTTTATATTAACAATATTTTACTATCAATAATTAAAAAGATCATCATAAAAAATAACAAGGTGATTAAAAATTAGGGCTAATCATGAATATTTATTTATTTATATTCACGTGTTGTTATGAATACTGAAGAATAGTATTCGTTTCGCAGCGCTGTAAAACCTTAAATAATAAATAAATTTAAAAATGTTTCTGATAAAAATTGTTCCTTGAAATATTATCTATAAAAATGGTCTGATATAATTTTTTTGTAAAATGATTAGAAAAAAAGTTTTATCGACAAATAGATTTTTTTCTCTTAAATTTTTATGGTTTTTCAGTTATAACTTTTTTATTTATGATTCTACGACTAAAAATTACTTAACATAAGTTGTAGATAATTTTATTTGCAACAAAAAATGTTAAATAATTTTTTTTGTGAGACTTTTAGTTTGGCAGATAAACCATAAAAACCATTTGAACCTCTTTTTCCAAGATGGCGGCTGTTGCACAAGGACTACAAACCCACAAACTTGGATTTAACATTAGACTAACCCCCCCTTCATATCTAAAAAATAAATTTGCGTCCTCTGACAAACGCAACCCCAAATGTAACTTTTCAATGGACTAAATGGACACCGTCGCTGATTCGTAATAATACCATTTTCATTTGAATCAATAATTGTTTATTGTAATTATACCATAACCAAATAATCAAACAAATTGAGAAAGCATCATAAATTACAAATTAATTCAGTTTAAGCGAATCATAAATATTGATAGATTTATAATAATCGATATCAATAAAAAACATCAACGTAAGGTGTATACTAAAATAATGTTCATAAATCTATTTCACACATAAACAAATCGAGTTTAACGAGGCCCTCAATTCTATCGAGATTATGTTTATTTTACATAGCATTCGTTACTCAAACACAATATTTGCACGACGACGTAGCGCAAGTTTGCGCGAGCGAAACATTTACGCATGCAAATATTCGCGCAACTGTATTAGAAAATCCAGTCCGCAAGTTTAGCCACATTTAGCTGAACGGATTATAATGATCGCATCAACTTTCCGAGGCGTATTTAAATGGATTTGTTGGTTTATGGCTCGCCGTCTGTTGTAATTTTTATTTGAACAATTTAATACCATTACAATGTACGAGTAATTTACTCCAATATTACTACCACACACGAACTTAAATTCTTCCTTGGTCTATGTATTTAAAAATAAGAAGAAAATAAAACTTTTTAGGAGAATAATATGAAGATAGGCGTTATCGCACAGACACAAATACACACATACAGTGTAAAAATTGCTACCTATACACCACTTCATTTTTTTTTGTATATATTATCCTTAAATTTAATCTTTACGCCCTACCCACAACATAATATACAGTAATACCTAATAAAAAGTGCCATCTATTGGCATAATCTAGAAACAAGAACGGAAATCCAACTTATAGTCATTACTGTTAAATGTGCCAGTATTCAAAACGGACGTTTCAATTGGATATCCTAACTATGAATTAGAACAACTATACTTACACGAACAATAACAAAACTAAATATACTACATATATATTGTTTCGTTCGCTCAAAATATCGAGAATAAAAATAAATCGGCCAAGTGCGAGTCGGACTCGCGCACGATGGGTTCCGTACCATTGACTAGGTAAACAACAGTAGGTACAATGATTTTAATATCTGGCAAAAAGCGGCAAAAAAGTCACTTTTGTTGTATGAGCCCCCTAAATATTTTATTTTTATTTTAATGTTATTATTTATTATTAAAGTAAATATAGTGAATATCTCAAGTGCCTACCTGTTACCGTTTATTGATATCGAGCATAAAAGGGCAAAAAATCGCGTTTGTTGTACGGGAGCCCCCCTTAAATATTTATTTTATTTTGTTTTTAGTATTTGTTGTTATAGCGGCAACAGAAATACATAATTTGTGAAAATTTCAACTGTCTAGCTATCGCCGCTTTTGAGATACAGCCTGGTGACAGACAGACGGACGGGGTAGTAATAGGGTCCCGTTTTTACCCTTTGGGTACGGAGCCTTAAAAAACCAAACCCAAAGTTTTGATGAATGGCATTTAATTTTGATGTCATTTACAATGAACGATTCCAGGAAGTTAGTCATACTTTAAAAATCTTAAAACTATCATTGCTAAGGACATATTTTGGTGTCCTTGATGCTGCCTGGAACGCACTTTACACTTATGTTCTACCAGAATGCTTCACTTAGATCAATCCCTACTATAATATATTAAAGCTGAAAAGCTTGATTGTTTAAACGCGTTAATCTCAGCAGCTACTGGTCCGAATTGAAAAGTAAGATTATTTTTGTGTTGGATAGCCCATTTACCCGAGGAAAGCTATAGGCTATTTTTCCTCAAATTTGAAGCGTTTGAAACGACGGGGCGCAGCTAGTGATTAATAAATCGTCATCATCATCACATCAGCCATTGAATGTGCTCTAGTGAGGGTAGGTATCTCCCATATCTATACTAATATATAAAGCTGAAGAGTTTGTTTGATTGTTTGTTTGTTTGTTTGTTTGTTTGTTTGTTTGTTTGTTTGTTTGAACGCGGTAATCTCTGGTTCTACTGGGCCGATTTGAAAAATTCTTTCAGTGTTACATAGCTTATTTATCGAGGAAGGCTATAGGGTATGTATCATCACGCTAAGACCAATAGGAGCGGAGTCCACGCCGACGAAGTCGCGCGCAGAAGCTAGTATAGATATAAACAGCGACCATTACAAAGCAGTATTTAACAAGTAACGTTTCGTACAAAGTATGAGTGTGTACAAAGTTCTCAGTTAAATCGATTCAGTTATTAAAACAATATATGGCCAATTTTAACGAGCAATTTTAACTACAACAGGATGTCCAATATTGAAAAGTTAGGGAACCAATAATGCGCATGTGCGAAGTTTAATGGAGCAGGAACCGTGATGACTAAAACTAGCTCCACACCTATGCGATCATGCGAGACAACGACAATACCTCACAACTAGACTTGTTGTTGCCACGGGGCATAAGATAGGACAGTTTTGAACGAGATAAAATACGTAATTAGTCAATTATTTATCTAATATAAACTATTTTTATCACTACCACTTCAGCCTATCCTGCTGGACATTAGCGTCGCGTCCCCAAGTTTGCACCAAACATCCCGGTTTTCCGCAATCCTCATCCAGCTTCCACCGGCAATCTTACGTAGATCGTCAACCACTTCAACTTGCTAATTCTATGGCCTGTGTCCGTTACTGTCGTTCTCTCGCGGATAGTCTCGTTTCTAATCCAATCTTTGTAAGAGACCCCTATTTTTAACTATTTATAAGCGACTTCAAAAAAATTATCTTATTTCAGCAATGTTCATACATTTAAAGACACGTCACTTTGAAAAACTATACTTCATCGAATACCAATGTTAATAGCTAATTTTAGAAGGTTTAGTAATAAAAAAATAAAATAAAAGCTAAGGTTGTTTATGAAATAAAATTTAGTCTATTATTATTCTCAAAGTCAAAGTCTGCAAATATACAATTTATAGTGTTTGCCTTATCTACCACACGCAGCTGCTAAACTGCCTTTGTCTTCGAACCGTTTTTGAACATAATAGGTTTACTAGATTTATGTCCTGAAATAGATCGTAATATATGTTAGTGGCGTACGACGTGGCTGAGGTTCACGGTTTAATTACCTACCAAGTTGTCATGAAACTATTCTTATTTAAGAATAATTGTTTATGATTTATGTAGATATATTTTTCAGGAAATGCTAATTGCCATCTTATTCTAAATTTAGTGTCAGGTTCCATTTTACTATAGAGTTATACTTCGTTTTTTTTTTTCGTTTTCGCTATCGCTAATCAAGCAGCTTCGCTTAGTTTGTTAGTAAGTCAGTCCAGCCTATTGCAGTTCACTGCTGGACATAGGCCTCCCCAAGTTCGCACCAAACATCCCGGTTTTCCGCTTTCCTCATCCCGCCTACACCGCCAATCTTACGTAGCTCGCTTCGCTTGTATTTTGTTAATTTGTGATTAATCAGCATAAAAGCTCGATCGTTTAATGAAGAAGTCTATCTTGGGTGGGCAAATTATTAAGGAAAAGTATTTTAGTTCTTCTTTATGATACACAATTAATCTTGCAGAAGAATTAAGGTAACGGAATAACTAAAATGAAACTGAATCAAAGATCTATTTTCAAATTTTACTAAAACATTTTAATATCAAAACAATGACAAAACGAACAAATTACTAAACAGTTCCAGAGGCGTCGGTGCCGCTAAGTTGCGTCATTAAAATTTCTCAAATACTTAGCAAACCAAACTTCAGCCTAGATTCACGGTTATGAGTTTCACTTTAGGGATCTTTTTTTTATGTAACAAAATCTCAATTCTTATTTGAGTAATAGCTTTAATTTTAGTATTCAACCATTTCATTTTCTTTAAATTAAATGAAACAAAGCTGTTTTAATTTGTACATTTATGGGTATAAGAGAATAAAATTATAGTATACGGTTAACACTAGTATATATTTTCAGAATCGCTCCTAAATCCATTCAAAATAAAAAAGCTAAATTAAAAAATAAATATCGCACATATAGTAATACCTCGTCGTTTCAAAAACGTAAGACAAAAATACGACACATCACATACATATTTAAAAAAAAATCATATTGCCTATGGTCTAAGATCCGGAATATAACAAAATCTTCCCTCATCTGTTAATTAGATGAAACAATTTTTATAAGCTGATTTCAATATTGTGAATTTATAAAAACAACCTCAGCCACCATAAGCCTGCTGCAAATAATAATACTTAATTTTTTTTTCTTCTAAGAAATCTTTTCCCTCTCATGTTAATTACATGTAGTAAGCTAAAACCGTCAATATTTTACATTATATACCTGACTATAGTAGGCACCCATCTCTATGATTGCTATACTTACCTGCAGCCAGGTTACTGCTGACTGAGGTTACTGACCTGGCTGCAGGTAAGTGTAGCAATCATAGAGATGGCTGCCTACTACAGTCAGGTATATAATGTAAAATATTAACGGTTTTAGCTTACTACATGTAATTAACATGAGAGGGAAAAAATAAAAAAAAATAAAAAAAATTGCAGCAGGCTTATGGTGGCAGAGGTTGTTATTATAAATTCACAATATTGAAATAAGCCTATAAAAATTGTTTCATCTAATTAACAGATGAGGGAAGATTTACCTTCTCGGATCTTAGACCACTAGGGCCCTAGGCGATAGAGGTGACAAACAAGCTAGACACACTCGAATGTTCTTACATAAACATTTGAAAAACTACCCTTAAACGGGCGGTGATTTTTTTTAATAATTATATTTTCATAACAAGAATATAAGTTAAGCAACCACATTTCAATGTCAAGAAAATTCAATATTTCGTCGAATCTATTATCCAAGAGTATTTACATAAACTAGAAAGAAATTAAGCAATTCCACCCACAGTAGACGTTACGTGGTCTAGCCGAGGTATAATTATTGTTAAAAGCAATTCTGTTTTGAAATTGATTCTGCCAGCATCTTTTGTGTAACACAAATAATTCTGATATTATTTGGCAATTGTTGCTCCGAGCGTACACGTAGCGCTAATTAAGTAAATAGACTTATTTATTTATTAAGATACACGAAAGAATATAAATTACAATTATCTCTAATGAGTTTATGTGACATCTTACTAATTATATTAATTAAGTCTGCCATCAATAACCAGTCCTAGACAAGTTTGTCTGCTTTCGTCTATGGATTTGCAGTGACATTCAACATTTCGATTCACGAATTTATGTAAGAATTTATGATTATGTTTTCTTATATTCTGGCTAGTCGTGATACACATTAATTTGGTTTTATTAGCGTTGAGTACTAAAGCCGGCGTCATGCGAACATTTCACTAGCATATAAAGAGCTAATAAAGTGCTTCTTCTGCGTTCATTTGGATACCAGGCAATTATCGGCTACAAACTGGTACATTTCAGAGTTTTGTATAACATTTGGAAGGTCACTTACATATGTTATGTAATGCAAGGGAGCTAGCACGGAGCCTTGGGATATTCCTTCCGTAACGCGAATTGCGTTACTTTTTACAACACCAACTTTTACCATAAATGACTTTTACCTCTGATTTAATTGTCATCAAGTTTTTATAATAAAATATTATGCCTAAGCTCTGATATAATCTATGAATGCCAACAATAACATGTTTTTTTCATCGAGGTGTTTAAAAAAACTGTCAGTAAATTTCGCCAGTAGCTGTGTCGTATTTTTATGCGGTTGGAATCCATATTGCTGTTTATTTATAATATTATTTTGAGTATAAAAGTTATATATATTTCTGTACGTATGTATTTTTCAACGATCTTGTCAATAACATGTGGTATTGTTATACATAGGTTTGTAGTTTTCGTACTCGTTTTGATTTCCTTTTTTATAAATCGGTATTACAATTCCTATTTTAGGTACCCGATGAACTTCGTATCACCTACATATATTTGTGAAAAATATGGACAAAAGACATAGGTACTTAACGCATCTTTCAATATTTTTCAACCAAATGACTATTTTGTGAATGACAATATATTTCACAGCTAGGCAATTTTATTGGAAAAATTTTAGTATTATCCACTACTTATTACTTATGTTTCTTACCGTTTAAACCTTCCCTAAACGGCTAAACTTCCACAAATATTTCAAGATCAAAATCAGCCTAATCGGTCCAACCATTCCCGAGTTTTAGCCAGACAAACGAAGTGCAATTGATATACATTCTTGCATATTATTATCAAATCTATTGCCCCGATACCATCTTTTCCAGGAGCTTTGTTGATTAAAGCCTTTATAATAGTTTTTACATATTTTGAATCAGCAGGCCGGAGTAGCATTGTTAGATTAACTGGCATTGTATGAGTAGAATTACTTAGTAGTGGTACGGAACACTTAGGCATTATGCCCTGTACACCGTTAACAAAACTATGGACAAACTATTTGCGAATTGCGATATTTTTGATCGTATTTCCACTTTTTCCGAAACCAGATAAAATAACGTCATCATAGAATATCCAAAGCGTGGAACGTGAGTAAGAATAAGGAAGACAGCGAATATATATTATAAATTCATTTTCATAATTTGATAAGACTGTCATGTTTATTAAACATTCAAGAAATTTATGCAACCTGCAGGTGCAAGAAAGCCGCTGAAACTTTAATAGTGAAGAGTAATTTATAAATTATGCACGGGATTTCAGTTTACCTAAATAAACGAACCTGCAGTCCCGCTATCGTAGCAGTTAAGTTGGAGATTTTATAACGGAGTCGTGATGTTTCACATATTTTCTTAAATATTCAAATTTCAATAAGGTAAAAATCTTCTATTAGGTTTAGTAATGAGATTTTTTTATTATTTACAATTTTACATCATACTAGCTGTGCCTCGCGGATTCACACGCGTTAATTTGACAAAAAATATTCTATAGACTTCCTCGATAAATGGGCGCTAATCTAACACTGAAAGAATTTTTCAAATCGTACCAGTAGGTTCTGAGATTAGCGCGTTCGAACAAACAAACTCTTCAGCTTTATAATAATTATTAGTATCGATTTTTTTATATATGTGTAATTGTGTATGTATATATCTATTTCTTTAAAAAAAATTTACACAAACAAACACAACAACCAAAGTAATAACACATTTTTTTAACGTGACTGTGGCGTTTCATGTCGTTTCTACTCTGCAAAATCTACATTCCGAATCGGTGGTAGCTTCAATTTAAAAACTATAATTTGTAAAATGACAAATCGAGAGCTTTTAAAACCTACATGCATACAATATTTTTTTATAGATTAGTGGTTAAATCATTCCTAGATGTTCCAAATCTTCAAATTAACCAAATATCCTGAACTCAGTCTCAGAAGCTTCAGTTATTTGTCGAAGCTTTGAACCGACCTCGCTCCATTTCGAGCGGTGGTAAAATTCTTACCAATCGCTCCGATATGCCCGAAACATTGATTTATCGCGGCTCCCCGTCTAATTCATATTTAATGGTTTTTAATAGAGTGCGTTGTTATGTGTAGTGATGATGGGTTTAAGGTATTTCAGTTTTTCGATTTAAAATCTTACTATTGTAGGCTGTAGCATAAGTATATTTTATATTACTACTTTTAACTAATAACAAAGTTTATTTGTATAAGAATCTTTAGCGGTATGTTCGAAAAGTTTTTATATCAAATTATCTTATAATTAATATTTTTTATATCAAAGCAATCGACAAACAGACGTAATAACATTGCTATTTACACAACAAAAACGACAAAAGTAATATCTAAAGGAATATCTAATAAATAATTTATAGTTTTAGTTAAACATACACTTTTCATTATTAATAACTGCACTCATACGACTACGGCATTTAATAAATAAATGATTATTTATCTTACGTAGTAAATACTTTAATCTATACATCTATATACAAATAAATAAAATTGGAGTGTCTGTTTGTAATATTAAAATAACCGCTTTTTGCTAAATGCATATGGATGTATAATACGGTACATATACCAAAATAACACTGTTTACAATTTTTGTCTGTTTGTTCCGGCTAATCTCTGAAACAGCTGGATCGATTTTCACGGGACTTTCACTGGCAGATAGCTGATGTAATAAGGAGTAAATTAGACATTAGACACTCATTTTAGAAATTTATATATTTTGTAACTCTGCGAACTGAACAATAACTTTTTTTCTAAATTCCACGCGGACGAAGTCACGAGCACAGCTAGTATCTAATAAATTATTCATAATTTTAGTTAAACATACATTTTTCATTATTAACAAACTGCACTCATGCGACTACGGTATTTAATAAATAAATCATTATTTATCTTACGTAGTAAATACATTAATTATTTAACAATTCCACTTCATCTTCGGATATAATATAATCCACGTTCACTTAAATTATATTTGACTAGCCGACCCGTGCCCACTTCGTTGGGCGTTATAATCCATTTCACATAAGAAGGGTACGGTGAAATTTGATATGTTCCAATACACTCTCACTATTTTCAGCAAATCAGATAAATATAAATGTTTTAAAATCACCAATTAATTTCTAAGGCAAATAATAATGCTTGATTAGATTGAATTCTTGACACGGCACGTCAGAGGGCGCAGGTTCAAATCCTGCTGATTTAAAATCTTTATATATTTTTATCTTTTTCCTTTTATCTTGTCACTCCTGAATAGTGTAGCTTAGTATTTGCGAAGATTACCCCGTATATACAAAGTTATAAACTTTACCTCTTTATAATATTAGTATAGAAATCGCTTAACGTTAACACGTCCATCGCATTAATTTCATTTATTTAATAAAATATGAGTTTAATATCATTTTTGCCACAATTTATTGGTTATGTTATAATTAGTTACTCGTTATACAAATTCACTGTGAAACTACAACGTTTACCGTGGCTTAGAATAAAATTAATTTTACAAAATCAACTGTGCCAAAAGGAGGTTCTAATTTATACTAGTACTAGCTGACAACGCAAACGTTGTTTTGCCATATATGTTATTAACCCCCGCAACCCCTCCTTGTGGGTGAAATTTCGTAAAATCCGTTCTTAGCCGACCTCTACTCGGCGAAAGGAATATTCCGACCAAATTTCAACTCTCTACACCTTATGGTTCTAGAGATATCGTGACGAGTCAATATATGAGTGGAAATGTCTTTTATATATATAGAGACTAGCTTCTGCGCGCGACTTCGTCGGCGTGGACTCCGCTCCTATTGGTCTTAGCGTGATGATACATAGCCTATAGCCTTCCTCGATAAATGGGCTATCTAACACTGAAAGAATTTTTCAAATCGGCCCAGTAGAACCAGAGATTACCGCGTTCAAACAAACAAACAAACAAACAAACTCTTCAGCTTTATATATTAGTATAGATAAGTAGTCTCCAACTGCTGGCTTTGAAATACACAGGCCGAAGACGGGCAGCAGCGTCTTCGGTGCGACAAAGCCAGCCCTGCGGTCACCAACCCGCCTGCCCAGCAGCGTGGTGACTATGGGCAAAAAACATGAGTGGCGCTTGTGGCTTGTGATGACGCTGATGAAGTGATGAAGAAGCCTAAAACATTTTTACGTTCATCTGAACTAGAATAAAGAAGGAAAATTAAGCGATGTTGGCTACCAGCCTCCACACAACTCACGAGACGTACTTATAGTAGTAGTGCTCGAAGCTAGTTCACGTCGATTATCCGGGTGTTGTATTTACCAACCAACCGTATAAACTGCCGACTACACACAACTATACAATAACAAAATTGTACCAAACAATCTCACTTTGTGAGGGACAAAAAGACAATCGCGTCTAACTGAGGTAGGGCAAGAAGAGGCACAGCAAAAAATTTTCTGCTCAAAATATGGAGCAGTTATAGGTATAAAAAATACAAAGTACACATATCAGAAGTGAAACTTCTTTGGAAAACTAATTAAAAAAAAACGATTTTAAAATACATAAATAAAAACACGCGGTGTTCCCAGGCGGTCACCCATCCAAGCACTGACCGTCATGACGCTGCCGCGTTACAGGTCGCTCAAATTTTTACCCCTCATGCGCCTAAAGAAGTTTCACTTCAAAACTCTGAAAAACGAACAACCGAAGATGAGAATTAAATTATTGTTGAGAAGAATTTTACGCTATTTCCATCGGTTTAATCCGGTCGCTGATCATGTACAGCGCGAACACAATAGGGTAGGGATCCCTAGTACATATTTTTCACCTGATTAGTAACAAGCTAATTTTCCGGGAGTAGCTTCATTTTGATGAGACGAACAAAAAGTTCCTCTTTGAAAACTCTCGATTGTGGTATATAATAGAGTTAGCAGGAGATATAGCAGCAGTGAGCGTAGGACCGGGATAACGTACCACGCAATTTGTAGGACAATATTACCATCAAATTTTATAAATATTAACTAACTAAAAGAAAAAAAAATCAGCTGGTTAGTAATAATTTTTGATGACCTTACGAGGTCATCAACTTGATGACCTCGTTAGGTAATCAAAAATTGATTTTTTTTCTGATTTTTTTTTTCGTCTCATCAAAATGAAGCTACTCCCGGAAAATTAGCTTGTTACTAATCAGGTGAAAAATATGTACTAGGGATCCCGTACTACAAAGTGTACGCGCCTTTAGCCCTTTACAAGTCGTCGCGCACTAATTACTGAATGTAGCCCGTATGAAACGTCGTGTCGTTCAAAAGTAAAATATGTCATTATACTCTTGACCTTATAATTTATAAAATTGACTGAAAAATACATAAAACACTTTTAGAGCTTTAAAGCTCGAGTTATTCTGGTGTTTGCTTAAAGTGGAAATTTAAAATGAGGCCGTTAGAGTAGTTCATCTACGCAAATCAAGTTGTACGTTCTTTATGAAGTGATTACGGAATAAAAAATGTTTACTATAGTTTTAATGCTAGAGATAAAAAATATTAATATATTCATAAATCTCTCAATGTATAAACTACAAGCATCCCGCCCCGGCTTCGCACAGGTATTTAACAAAAATTTGAAAATAATTTTTTTCCCCTATTTTTTTTTAAATATAATATAATCTAGAGATGGGCGTAACGGCTACATTTTGATATTACGTTATAACGTTACGCTACTTTTAAATCACTTATTATTTTTTACGTGATAATTTTTTTTTTTTTTTAACCAACTGAAACCCTTGTGAGATCAAATTTTTTTTATGGGATTTTTTGACCTGGTAATTACAACCTTTAGGTCAACTCTTGTTATTTGTGAGATCAAATGCATATTACATATAGGATACTTAAAATGAAAGACTATCTGTATACAAAATTTCATCAAAACTGTTACAGCCGTTTCTGAGATATCCAAAGTATAACATAAAAAAAGGTGTGTGTGCGATTCACACACGATATAAGTGAAACTTCTATGGCAAACTAATTAAAAAACTAATTTAAAATTAGCGGCTTGCAGCGCGACTCGTCCTTCCCTGTCTTTTTGCCGTTGCATCCGGTTTGTAATCACAACGATTCTAAAGAAGTTTCACTTCAATAAATACAAAAATTACTCGTTTACAGATACAAGATAAAATAAACTTACCGCTATTTTCTCTACTTATTTCTTCATTTATACAGGTGTCCCAAAATTCAACGATAAGCCGACACCGGAAGATAGAGCTACCCATGACTACTTGGGAAAACAAAAGAAAAAAAATATATCTCCATTTTTTTTTAAGTTACAAGAAAAAAACGAAATTCTTCAAAAATTTAGACCTCTTATGATCATTTTCACTACCATGACCACAAATTTTTTAATATTTCTGTTTTTTTCTTTTTATAGGCAACCTGAATAGCATTGCTGTCTACCACAATCCTTAAAAATTCCAGAAGGCCTCTAGTATTTTCATAAAAATTTGTCAAAGTTATTGCTTTCCCTAAATTTTTTCAAGATTTTTACTTTCATTCAACTTTAACTCATCGTGGTGTAAAAAAAGTTATGAACACTACTATGGCAAGTTTTTTCAAAAGTTGGCGCAACTAACCAAGATTCCAAAATGGTAGAATACACTAGGAAAACTAACCTTATAAAAATAATATGCGTACTAATTCAAAACAAGAACCAAATTAAATAAATTGTAGTTTACAATAATCACTTTTAGTACGTGCCCAAAACGGGTTCTAGTTACAATTTCGTGGAATTTGAATGGGATATACATGCCTAAGAAGTTAGAGAGAGAAAGGTAGAGAGATATTTACGTTAAAAAGAGAAAGGTGAAAAATGTTTAATTATTCATCCGACCATAGAATTTTGTCTAGGAATTGGGGATTTTCCCCTGTTCCTTTGCATCACACGGCAAAATGTGACTCGTAGTGAGTAGTCCCACGGTAATAGCGTCTGCACACGCCTGTAGTGATATGGGTGAAGCCTGTGGCGTTAAGAGAACTTTTCGGGATCCCTGTAGCTTTTTTTATGGCACGTGCCGAAGTAGTTGAATCATTTTCTATCTCATTGATAACTTCTTCATCACGATCTAATCTAAGTCTTCCAACGTTTCGCCTACTAGATGGCATACGACTTTCCGAAAACTCTTGATGCACATTGATAAACACTCGATAATCAGGATATCTTTGATCATTTGGATATCTTTCTCGATACAGTCTGCTAGCAGCGTTAGCATTGCATCGGCATTCTCCGTAGATGAGGTGCATATTAGCGTAATCCTGTCGTGTGTATGATTGTGGCATAATAAACGCTAAACAGTCCAAAATGCGCCAGAACTCCAAATCATAATACACACAATCGTAGTCCAAAATAATATCAGGTCAGTTAAGTTTGCAGATCGATTCCAGTCCAAAAATCCAAGCCATAAGTGGTTGTGTACGTACAAGTGCCACGTCAGTTTAAGACGGAAGGGTGTGCAGTAAACAAATGAGCAGAGCAAACTGAACTGAGTTACTGAGAATAATAACAGCTTCTCTACCTTCCTTGTTGTTATTCAATAAAAAAAATTCATCTGTCTCTTGAAATATCTATCTACTTTTCTCTCTACCCCATTCAAATTTCACGAAATTGTAACTAGAAACCGTTTTGGGAACGTATTAAAAGTGATTATTGTAAACTACAATTTATTTAATTTGGGTCTTGTTTTGAATTAGTACGCATATTATTTTTTTATGGTTAGTTTTCCTAGCGTATTATACCATTTTGGAATCTTGGTTAGTTGCGCCAACTTTTGAAAAAACTTGCCATAGTAGTGTTCATAACTTGTTTTACACCACGATGAGTTAAAATTGACTGAAAGTTAAAATCTTGAAAAAATTTAGGGAAAGCAATAACTTTGACAAATTTTTATGAAAAAACTAGAGGCCTTCTGGAATTTTTAAGGATTGTGGTAGACAGCAATGCTATTCAGGTTGCCTATAAAAAGAAAAAAACAGAAATATTAAAAAAAATGTGGTCATGGTAGTGAAAATGATCATAAGAGGTCTAAATTTTTGAAGAATTTCGTTTTTTTTCTTGTAACTTAAAAAAAATGGAGATATATTTTTTTCTTTTGTTTTTTCAAGTAGTCATGGGTAGGTCTATCTTCCGGTGTCGGCTTATCGTTGAATTTTGGGACACCCTGTATAATTAAATGCTTTTGTTTCATATGTTTTTTTAAATTCGTTATAGTAGTTTTAAATGAAAGTCTATTTTTACAATATTTACATTCCGCTTTTTTTGCAATTTCATCCACCACAGTAAAATAATTCCACATTATTTTGTCCTTTTCGTGGCAGTTTACTCTACTCACTAAACAACTATACTTAATTATATAAACATCATCATCATCATCATCATATCAGCCTGTTGCAGTCCACTGCTGGACATAGGCCTCCCCAAGCTCGCGCCAGACATCCCGGTTTTCCGCAATCCCCATCCAGCCTACACCAGCAATCTTACGTAGATATTATATAAACAACTTAATTATAATTATTAATTATATTTACAGTTTCTCAAAACGCAACACCGCAATCGTAAAATTCGTAAATAAACTCACGAAAATGACGAACATCATACGAGAACAAACGCGTTGTTCATACTGACAATTTAACCGTTAAACAAAACGAAATAATATGAAAAAAATAAGTCTAACGTGTAGTATAGTATAATAAAAATAATAATCTATACTAATATAATAAAGCTGAAGAGTTTGTTTGTTTGATTGTTTGTTTGTTTGTATGAACGCGCTAATCTCAGGATCTACTGGTCCGATTTGAAAAATTCTTTCAGTGTTAGATAGCCCATTTATCGAGGAAGGCTATAGGCTATATATCATCATGCTAAGACCAATAGGAGCGGAGTCTACGCCGACAAAGTCGCGCGCAGAAGCTAGTACTAACTAAAATATTTTTAAAATTTATTTCAAAAGACGTTGAAAGGAAAATAGTTCTTATTCAGTTACAATAGAATACAATTTGACATGGGACTAAGCTAACATATTATACGCAACGTGAATGTTCTGGGCATTCAAAGGAAAGTAGTTCTTAGTCCGTTACAACAGAATACGATTTGACATGGGGCTAACATATTATACGATGTCCTGGACATTAAAAGGAATTTTGTGACCATAGAGTACAATTTGGCTCTGTGTACATTTGAGGTAAAGTAGTAAAAATAAAAATATTCTTTCAAACCTTACCTGGGAAGCGTGATATTATATCACGCTTCTCAGGTAAAAAAAATAATAGGTGCTAAAATGATTTAAAAATAATAGGTGATTTTATTCGCTACCTAATATAACGAACACCTCTCTAGCTTCCCAGCAGTAAAAAAATTTATCAAATCGGTTCAGTAGCTTCAGAGCTTATTCAATGCAAACAAATAAACAATCAAATATTTCCTCTTTATAATATTAGTATATATAGACAACATTTAGATTCACATTTGCGAACAGCAATATGTCAAAAATATAGCGAAATTCGATGATAAAAAAGAATAATGTCTCGTTAACTTTTATCTGTCAGTAACCGTCATCCGTCAAATAACTTTATCAACAAAAGGTGATGCAGGCCCTACTATGTGTGACAAACACCTAAACAAGTATTTAATAGTCAATGAAAAAAAGTGTGCGTGTACTTATGTACGCACGTAAGAAGTTATACTTCAAGCTAGAGTATTTAAATACTTCCAAAAAAACCTACCACTTAATAATTACACAATAAGTCCACAACGCCATCTCTTAGAAATGGTATAGACTACTTTCTTGTCTGCAAAACTAGCGGCATCTATTCATGCATGCTTGAACTACTTCGTATGCACACGCGCATTGTAAAAATTTACTCTCATCATTTTTCTCTCACGCGCCAAAAGAAGTACAACTTCAATAATTGTCAATGAATAAATAATAATCATTCGGTTTATAATCGCGATAAACTAACGGGAGTGGTCCACTGACAACGAAATCTTCTCACGCTCGCTCGTAATCGTTTAACTATTACTTCATTCGTACTGCTAAGTGTTAACTGGGACAAACACAATTACGTCCACCGCACCTCGATGTTTACTTTTTTTTTGAAGACTCTGATATTGCTTTTTTATACAAGTAGGTTGGCAAACAAGTGTACTGCTCACCTAATGGTAAGCGATTACCGTAGCTTATAGACGCTTGCAACACCAGCAGCATCGCAAGCGCATTGCCGACCCTACCCCTGAGACCCTTTCCCAAGAGCTGTGGCCACCTTACTCACAGGAACACAACACTATTTGAAAGCAGTATTATTCTTTTTGTTTTTTAATATAAATAAATAAATAAATATCTACACAATACACACGGTCGTCTGTTCCTAAAGTAAGCAACTTAATGCTTGTGTTATAGGCTTATAGGTAACAGCCGACTGGTCTAGCTAATTTTTTTTTTTTCGATAAACATACTTATAAATAACACATATATAAACAAATATGTATAATACACCCAGACTCGAGGTGGGAATCGAACCGACAACCCCCGGAGCAGAAAGCAGGGTCGCCAAAAACTGCGCCAACGGGCTAGTCAAAAATTATTCAGCCTGTAATATCCCACTGCTGATAATATGCCTCTTTTTCCATGTACAAGGATTGGAGCTTAATTTACCACTAATAAGAGTAACGATCGTGAAACACACAAATCAGTGTACACTGTGTTACCTATTTGTATTATATTTTGTAATTAGAAATCAATTTACAGTTGCAAATAATTTTATTACTTCAACACGCTATCTTTTGCAATGCTTACCTACTTCGTAATAATATATGTTTTGTACTAACTGAATATTACCTAAAACGATAACCTGTATAATAGGTTCAGAAACATGAAAAGAAGAGTAATTTACAAAAAAAAACTACATTCAATAAATATTATCATGACTATATCTCATAGTGTATAATATAAGTTAACAAAAAATGAAAGGCAATTCTTATACATTTTTTTAAGTATTATATCTACATTCTTGTAGATATAATACTAAAAAAAATATTATAAATCAAAATCAAAAATCAAAATCATAATATTTTATTCCGCACAAAATTATAACAATTTCTTACTGAACGTCATGAGTCTACTACCAGTTTGGAAAAAAGAAGCCTCTGACCTGAGAAGAACTGGCGAAAGAAACTCAGCGGGACTATCATTTTTTTTTTTATATCGTAATGTTTTTTTTTTTTTAATCAGATTGAAATTAGCAATAATTTTATAGGTTGAAATAGCCTGGCGGCGATCACATCATTCCCAAGGCGTACTGTCTTCTATAAAATCGTTAATCGAATAATATCCTTTAGTACACAAACGCTCTTTCACAAATAGAAGATTTTTGAACGTTTTCTGGGAGCCTGTTGTATAAGCGTTGTATAAACAAAATACACGATTTTTAAAAATGTTATCAACGCGATTCTATTGAGTATATTATATAGAACTAAAGAACTAAACCTAGATAAAACGAAAAACAAAGACAGAGGTATGAACAGTTTATGTATTAGACTATACATAAATTAACCTAAATAAATGTAATTAAACGAGTTTTATTAGTTTTCTTAAATCGACCTAGTTATTGAGGTCGTTTCCTTGTTTCAATAAATGGGAATGTAATTCTCCGTTCCGGAACTGAATCGTAACCGGGTTTATAACAGGAAGATACCGACTCGATGTGGCGCGACTCGTAGACAGTTTAATACGTAATGAAATTAAATCAATCTGGGCTGATGTCAGACTTCATGGCTAGAGCAAAATTATTATAAACTAGCTGCCCCGGACAGACTTCGTTCTGTCTGTTGTTTTATTTTTAATTTATTTTTTTAAAGTATAAAAACCTTCCGTGGTATATAAGGAACATACAAAAAAAAAATTAGCCGAATTGGTCGAGCCATTCTTCAGTTATGCGTTAGCAACATTCATTTTTATTATATAGAATGTGTAATTACATTTATAAATTCTATACGTAGTATCAGTTATCATCATCATCAGTTCAGCCTATTGCAGTCCACTGCTGGACATAGGCCTCCCCAAGTTCGCGCCAGACATCCCGGTTTTCCGCAATCCTCATCCAGCCTACACCGGCAATCTTATACGTAGTATAGTATTTTAAAAAATCCGACCAGGGATCTTTGAATCGCCATTCTTTTTAACCGACTTGCAAAAAACTCAATTCGATACCATTCATTCCGTACCTACATTGGTATGTACAAATATATTTAATTATATAAATATATATCTAACTAGCTTCTGCGCGCGACTTCGTCGGCGTGGACTCCGCTCCTATTGGTCTTAGCGTGATGATACATAGCCTATAGCCTTCCTCGATAAATGGGCTATCTAACACTGAAAGAATTTTTCAAATCGGCCCAGTAGTTCCAGAGATTACCGCGTTCAAACAAACAAACAAACAAACAAACTCTTCAGCTTTATATATTAGTAAGTATAGATTCTAATGGATTATACTTCGACCCTTCTCCTATAATTATGGAGAAAGAGGCCTTTGCCCAGTAGTGAGATGTTACAGACTGTATGGTGATCGTAAAATTTTATAAAAGCTATCGCTTCAGCCTGTAATATCCCACTGCTCGGCACAGGCCTCTTTCCCCTTGTAGGAGATGGATCAGAGCTTAATCTACCACGCTGCTCCAATGCCGGTTGGCGGTAATATAAAGCTATCATATACATAAAATGACATCCTTTTGATGAGCCCCAAAATAAAAAGAAAATTCATTTAGTTTTGTACTTAAAGTAATAATCTCAATCAGAGTGTATCATATCTTAGTAAATTCTTGCAGTCAATAACATTGCTGAGGCAGAAACCTAGTTGGCCTTTTCATTCTTTTTTTTCTCTTTATTATTTTGTGTTTGCTACGTATCCTTTTGTTAATTGTATTCTTTTATGTTTCTATTATTATTATTATTAAATGTATTTTTTTTTATTTCCACGTAATTTTTGATAATTGTAAAACGAGAAAGACTAAAAAAAATTTTTTTTCTTTCTTTCTTTTTTTATTATATCCCGATAAAAAAAACTTACCTCGAAACATTAGCTACAGTATATCAAAACATGAACACAAATATACAGATATTAGTGATATGTATGATAGTAGTAAATATCCGTTATTAATATCTCCAATTTATTTATCACAGAGGCTTTCATCGTGTATACAGGTTACGTGGTTCATCTAACAGTATCGATTGTTAAACCACAATAGCGATGCAATTCTGATGTGCGGGGAGAAACGACAGGTAACAAACGATATTTGAAATATTTAGTGCCATTGATATAAAATATTATAATCTTTTAAAGAATAACAAGCTGCTTACTAGTAGCTGATGAAATTATCTAGTACAAGATCCTGGTAGGATTTATCAGACGGAGCTAAATTAGCTCAACTAATAAGTTAACGATAAAAAAGAAATATGTATGTGTCATCTTTTATCTGTTGGTTACTAAGTACCCATAAATACCAAAAATATTTATAATAGTTAAAAGTAAAGGAGACGAAAAACCCCAACAGAACCATTAATTTCATTTCTCAAAATTTAAAAACACGTGACGATTAAAAACATTCATAAGTTTGTAACAATTTTGTTGTCATCGATCGAGCCAAAAATTTAGTACAACAGTCATGTGACGTGTACAACTGTACATCATATTTCAAAGAAAAACCCAGCCAACATCACTGACAAACCAACCAAACCAGGCACTTGATTTATTTACATCAAGAAAACACATTTTATTATTATTTTAAAACGTAAAAACGACTTTTACGATATCATTGCGATTTACTAACGTGACTTAATTCCCGTAAGATCGCGACCGTCAACAAATCTTCCCACGGCGACTTGGCGACGCGCCAACGAGAGCGTACTCCGATATTGTCGAACTGATGTGCAGAGGTTTTACCGCATCCACGAACCGAGAAACGCTTTGACACACTGTGCACCAGTGTAACACCGAAGCTAAGCGTTTACCGGGTATAAATCTCTCGCTTCAGAAGCTGACATTCAGTGATGCAACGGATAGCAGTTTGGCCGGATACCGGATAGCCGGATATCCGGCCGCCGGATATCCGGCAGGACTTAGCTGTTTGTTGAAATTTAACAAAGTTTGCCAAAATCTATCTTTCAGCACCTTGCAGCAGTGTGTACAGCGAAAAACTTTTTTCTGAAGCTGGCCTTTTTATCAAGAGAAGCGAAACCGCTTGCTACCTCTCAATGCAGAGAAATTAGTATTTATTTACCATAATTTGCCCTTAGTGCAGTATGAGTACCTACTAATTAATTCATTTTCTTTCTATTACATTCATTTACTATTGTGTGATTAAAAATTTAGAACTAAAACTAATTATATTTCTTAAGTGATACTAAGACTAACTAAACAAAGCAAATAATTACTTAAAAATATATATTTTTTGTCCAGGTTACAGGTATCGTATATCCATTTCATCTTTACATAAAATATATGTGACGTATACTGAACGACGCCGCGTTGGCGCAACGGTCACAGCACTGGATTGTGCTTGTTGCGCTGGCGGTTGCGGGTTCGTTCCCCACACATGACAAACATTTGTATTGGCCATGCAAATGCTTGCCGTGGTCTGGGCGTTTGTACAGTCCTTGTGGGTCTCCCCACCGTGCCTCGGAGAGCACGTTAAGCCGTCGGTCCCGGTTGTTATCATGTATAGTTCGCTTCATGTAAAAAGAACGCTGGCCTTCAAGTTGCGCAGAAACGATTTATGGGTCTAACCGATGGTATGAGGTAGGGGAGGGGCGTGTGTATCACTCGCCGCATGCTTGCCAATGTGCTATTGGTTGGACAGTTCGACGTCGATACAAAATCTCTCGCGCACAAAAGTCTTAAATTACGAAATAGTTTTACATAGGGAAGTGAGAAAAATGATATAAAATGTATAGTGTTTTATGAAGAGAGAGGCTGATAATAATGCAGTTAAGAATTTAAAATAATGTATGAACGACACCCACGGGAGTTTCATAACATTACTTGAATTTTTGACATTATATTAAACATTCTACACTGAATCAAACATGTTTATCATTCTATTGAATGAAATTATATCTATATTTTTTATTTTACCTACCAATAACGATTATACGAAGCCGTGAGCGAAAGGCTAATTCAAAAATAAAACAATAGGCCTTGTACTTTCGTGCGCGATGCGACCCATGCGCAAACTTACTCCCTCCAGTTTCTTTCAGCGTTCTTTTTAGATGACGCAAGTTGCAAGACGCAGCGTGGTGGATTAAGCTCTGATCCTTCTCCTACATAAGAAGAGGCCTATGCCCAACAGTGGGATATTACAGGCTGAAAAAAAATATGAATTACTATCCGGTATCCGGCCGGATACTGAAGTACTATCCGGTATCCGGCCGGATAGTGAAAACAAGGCCGGATAGGCCGGATACCGGATAGTTGCCGGATATCCGTTTCATCTCTGTGACATTACCTTAAGGCCTCATTTACGGAGACGCGGGGCGTCGCGCGTCGCGTGTGGCGTGACGGCCCGCACTAAATTCAAATGTAGGGCCGTTGGATGAGTGCGTTTACGAAGAAGCGATTATTTTGACACACGCACGACGCCACGCCACACGCGACGCGCAACGCCCCGCGTCTCCGTAAATGAGGCTTAAAAGTTTCGAATGTTTTATTGAAATATTGAAAATATCCCCTCGATCGGTAAATCATGTGCTGGCAGATCTAATGTACAACATTAGGAAAAAACTGAACTGAGGTAGGGCACAGCAGGAAATTTCCTGCTTGAAATAATTATGGAGCTGCCCGACTGGGGTAGTACCTCGACCTTACAGAATACCACAGCTAATTAATACTGTTTTAAGCAATATTTTGTTTCTGTTGGTGAGTAAGGTGACCAGAGCTCCTGGGGGGATTGGGAATAGGGTCGGCAACGCGCTTTCGATGCTTCGTGTGTTGCAGGCGTCTATAAGCTACGGTAATCAGTTACCATCAGGTGAGCCGTAAGCTTATTTGCCGACCGTTATATAAAAAAATGTTTTTCAAGGTCACTTTTACTTATACGGGTTTTACAGAGATTGTCGTCCTAAATCTCTCAATATTTCGACGACGTTGCAGACGCCAATGGTCATGGGCGGCGAGTCGTGCTATCGACAACGGAATCCTTTTTGAGATAATAACTCTTAAATCTAGATCACAGAAAACTGTATGAAGATCAATGGGAAAATTGGAAAGGGTTTCACTTCAAGGCTATCAGATCTGATCACTTTTAAATGGTTTCACTGTGTTACCTTTAAATCTTGCTAGAATTGAATTTGAAATATCATCATCTTTAAAAGATGATGCTTACTCAAGTCATTATGAGACAAGTTGTACGTATGCTGGAATTATAACTAAACGGTTAGAAAATAAACATTTTAATTGCTCTTAAAATTAAAAAAAAAAGATGAGTTCTAAATAAATGCTTCCGTAAGTGTCGTTTCGGATAACAGCCAAGGCGAGGAAATGGAAAAATTAAGAACAAAGGCTGAAAACGAGCGACAATTTAGCGCGTTATCAACGACATTGGGTATAACTATACGTTTAATGAATGCTTAAGTAGACCACATCATAACCTATTCTCTTTGTTAAGGGTCACGGGGAATTGTACGGTCTTGTATTAACAGATCAGAGGGTACGAATGTCATAATTACTTTGATTGCATGTTATCAATTAACAAATGTTATTATTGAGTTTTGTGATTGTGACATGACAACATTTGTATTGGCCATACAGGTGGTTGCCGTGGTCTGGGTGTTTGTGAAGTCCTTGTGGGTCTCCCCACCGTGCCTCGGGGCTCGGAGAGGACGTTAAGCCGTCGGGTTGACACATAACAACCGGGAGGTTGTTATAATGTAAACCTGATAGCGATCGTTACTCATAGTAGGGAATATATCCGCCAACCCGCATTGGAGCAGCGTGGTGGATTAAGCTCCGATCCTTCTCCTACATGGGGAAGAGGCCTATGCCCAACAGTGGGATATTACAGGCTGAATCGTTAAGTTTTGTGATGCGAGATTCTGTAGAATTGATAGTTTTACATTTATTATTGTTAAATACGCGAAGGGTTGAATTCTAATTATGTGCCTTGTTTATATATTAATCTCAATCGTATAAGGATTACAAACGAATAACTCAGGGCATGTATAAACATTAGTTGTAATAAAACGATAAGAGTTACAATTTCCCTTTAACAGTGAAGTAATATTATTAAGGGATAACAATTAAAAAAAGTATTAAGTAATAAATAACATATAAGAAATATATATTAAGATAAGAAATTTATATAATTTCTTGACAAGCAATCTGTAGTGTATATATATTTATTTCAGGATATATTCATATAACAAAAAAAAAACTTTTTGAGTTGAAAAGTCTGTTTAAGAACGAAGGTTTTAGGCTGAATAGCATCAAGTTGTGACTCATGACAATGTAACCATAACAACAAAGTTGAAACCAAAACGTCTTTCGTAATAGGCTTAGTTTTTAGTTTCCATACAATCACAAAAACCATTAAAAACTAAAATGTAAGGAGAAATCGATTTACATATCTGTAGACATTCGGTGGATGTTCAGCCTAACCATCATTTCTATCAAGCTTTGACACGCGACGTGGCAGACGTCTACACTAATTCCATCAGCTCTTATGTCGATCCAGAAAAATGTTAACCAATAATTAGCTTTTATTTAAAAGATACGTCAATTCTATGAGTTGAAATTTATGGTAGCTTGGTTATTGTACCTAATATAATTATAATCGTGTATATATCTTCTATAATATTAATACGTGAAGCAAAAACTTTGTACCCTTTTTTACGAAAATTGCGCGGACGGAGGGTATGAAATTTCGCACACTTATAGTTTATATAGAGAGGGAGTGCATAAATGATGTATAAAAAATACATTAAATCAATTTAAAAAAACATTACACACACTACCATGTATTTGACACACACACACGCATAGGTATATACTCTTTTGTTTATAGAAGTATAGTCTTTGACAATAGAACCTTAATAATGTTCAACCTTATAATTTAAATTAATTATGGTCGAATTTGTGCTGTGTGGTTACGGCACTAAAGAATGTAGCCACCCCCTCTCTTCCCGTGGGTGTCGTAAGAGGCGACTAAGGGATAACACAGTTCCACTACCACCCTGGAACTTAAAAAGCCGACGGATGGCGGGATAACCATCCATGCTGGCTTTGAAATACACAGGCCAAAGATGGGCAGCAGCGTTTTCGGTGCGACAAAGCCAGCCCTGCGGTCACCAACCCGCCTGCCCAGCGTGGTGACTATGGGCAAAACACATGAGTTCGCGTCGTAATGTCGGGCGCGAACTTGTGGAGGCCTATGTCCAACAGTGGACTGTGATAGGCTGTAGTGGTAGTGGTAGTGGTATGGTCGAATTTCGACAACTGGGCGACCACTAGTAGGAGTGGATATGCCAACAACATGTATGAGTATAGACAAGATTGATCTGATTGTCTCCACCGCTGAATAAGTATCTGAAGATACTCGGCAGAAGTAAGAATAAACACCAAGTAAGAACACCCAGTACTTAATCAATGTTTTTCTGACACAAGACACGACATAACTGACAATATAATTTATATAGACGTAGACGATTACTATGAGCTTGGGTTTTAAAAGGATAGCATTAAGCATGATTAACAAAAAACATTCACCATAAAACAGGCGGTGCTATAGAAGATACTCCGAACATATTCCCATTGAGGCGGCCCACGAGTATTTCTACCAACAACAATGCTTTGTACTGCGTTTCGGTTTGAGCACTGAATAAGTCAGAGTGAACAGACGTGAAGTGAGAATACGTATCCTGTTTCAGATCCACAGACGGGAATCTATCTGTGAGGTTCTTAATAAGTATGGAGTTTTTTTAATGAGAAGTAACGTGTTTTCACATTTTTTTTATCACATTAGTGTGATATTACTACGTTTAGAACACTAAATGGGAGATTATTGATTCATTGATTGATTCAGCCCGTAACATCCCACTGCATAGGTATTTTTCTCCGTGTGGAACGATAAAAGCTTAATTCAACACGCTGCTCCACTACGGCGGATGAATAATTTAACTTGGGGAGGCCTATGTCTGCAATAGGCTGAACTGACTGACTGACTGAGTCAACGAGGAAACACACTTAACTGAGGTAGGGCACAGCAGGAAATTTCCTGCTCAAAATATGGTTCAGCCCGTCTGGGGTAGTACCTCGACCTTACAGAAGACCACATGCGATGCTTCTGGTTTTGCAGGCGTCTATAGGCTACGGTCTTACCATCAGGTGAGCCGTATGCTCGTTTGCTAACCTAGTTACATTTAAAAAAAACACGTTGTGTCTCTTACGTTGTATTAATATTCAATATTACTTTTAATATTGAGCTGTACTGCATGGTACTTTGATTGATATAGATCATAAATACCTTGAACTACAGACATTCCGACTCGAAGGATTTTGGAAGTAAAACTTCTTTAGGCGCATGAGGGTAAAATTTGAGAGAAAGGTGACGCGGCAACGGGTAACGCGTCAGTTCTTGGATGGGTGACCACCGCGTGACGTAGTTTTTTTTTTCAATTAGTATTTTAAATGTGATACCGCCTCCGTTTTCAATTAGTTTGCCAAAGAAGTATCACGTCGGACATGTGTACTTTATACGCACGCATTTTTTTAAAATAGTAATAACAAGTCTCAAGATTGTCGAATCCAAATCAACCGTTCCTACTATACGTTATTACTTGTTTACGAGTATTTTATGGCGATAGCTCTGCAAGCGTAACCTACACTTGCAAAATCTAATCTTATCTAGCTGATAGACATCAGACAAGTTATATACGGGAACTCCTCGTGACGATAGCGGATTACTTACATTTTGTTGTTTTTTTTTTTAACGATGACCTTTTTTGAATATACGTTTTAAACACAATACTTCGGAGTCCTACACGAGACGTCGCTCTGGTTCACACCGGCGATTGTGGGTTCGATTCCCGCTCGAGATGGATATTTGTACCTATTTGGCGGAAATATTTGTTTCTGGATTGGATGTCTGTCCTCGTGAGTCACACGTTAAGCTGTCGGTCTAACTTTTTATCATAAAACCTGATACCGATCGTTACTAATAGTAAAAAACATATGCGCCAACTTGCAGAGGAGCAGTGTGGTGGATTAAGCCCCAATCCTGCTCCTACATGGAGAGAGAAACCTATACAAGCCTAGCAACGAGATGTTACAGGCTGAATCGTGATCATGATCAACATCTAGATGCAATGATCAATCAAAGTATCAAAGTAAATAGGTACTTACTTAAGGCGCCTGGGGGGGCAAAACGCCGCGCTAGCCGTTTTTTGTGCAGTTTTTTGAAGCTATCTACTTTTTATTGGAAAGAAATATCAAACTAATACAAACACATTTAATTTCTACATAATTTTGATTACATGATGGTCCATTTTTTTTATTTTTTTAAAGGATTACATTTTAAATAATCGCCTTACAACGAAACCACAAAAATGAGAAATAATTACTGATACTGTGCGTCTCCTCGTGAAGTAAACATTATTTTATTTTGCTACCGACACTAATGGATTGACAATTTAATAAGGAACAATTCGCATGAAAAATTTTTTCGAAAAGACCTAAATTTGATGTGTTATTGATTTTTTTCTAAAATCTGGGCGTATTCACTACTGTACTCAAGCGCGGTTGTATTGGAATTCAGTCTGCCGCAAGGTTTGGAGGGAGAAGCTTGTGTCGTTTGTCACCGTCTCGGCTAGCGCACGCTCACGTCATATTATAAATCTATACGTCTATACTCTATACATACAAATAAATAAAAGTGGAGTGTCCGTTTGTAATAATAAAATAATATCCTTTTACTAAATGCATATCCATGTATACACGGTACATATACCAAAATTACATTTTTTACAATTTATTGTTGTCTGTCTGTCTGTCAGTTTGTTCCGGCTAATCTCTGAAACGGCTTGACCGATTCAGACATTCAGAAAAACCGAATTCTATTACATCGAAGAGTAGAAAGCGTAGAAAGATACGCGTTATCAAAGATTAGTCAAAAAGGTTATCAGATCTGAATCTTTAAATGTGACTAAAAGACAAGCATCAGCTTTCCAATAAAAGAATCATCAAAATCGGTATACCCAGAGAAAAGTTATGCGGTATAATACAACATAGGTCAATGAAAATACCACATGACACGCACCACCTTTTGGTTAAAAAAAAAATCATCCAAATCGGTCCACCAAAAACATTCAAATTGAGAACGTCCTTATTTTTTGTAAGTCAGTCAAAAATAAGGTAAACAAACGAATCAAAACGTATTAGTCGCAAGGGATTGTATGTTACAAATTAGGTATTTATTTATATGTTCGAATGACAATGAAGAAACAAGGCAGTCAAGTACTGAGCACAATAACAATTGCTATAACAAAAACTCAGGTCATCTTAATATTCCTTCAATTCATAATTTTAAGTATTGAGACATCTTTAAGCCAATGTCTTAGTTCTGCGGTGATTGTGAAGTCTTCATTTTTATTAGCGTACATTATTCCAATTTTTTAGGCACACACAGTTCACAGGTACCAGCCAAAAGTAACATTAATTTCAACTTTAATACAGCACTTAATAAACCTAGAATACCTAGGATTTTTAAATATTAGACTAGATAGCGCGGTGAACTTCGTATCACCTACTTATATTTGTGAAAAATATACACAAAACACTTTCTGAACGCACCTATAAATATTTGACAACCAATTGACAATGTTTTTGACAAAAAACATTAAATTTCCCCGCTAGGAACATTTTGTATTGGAAAATTAAATTGTCGTTTTTAGTATTTTCCATTACTTATTATTTATGTTTCTCAACGTTTAAACCTTCCCTGAACTGGTCAAGCCTTTCTCGAGTTTTAGTAAGACTAACGAACAGCAATTGATTTTTATATATATAGATTTATATCAAGGTACCAGGTAAGTCACTGGGTGAGCTCCGTTCCGAAGGTAGACAAAACAATATTTCTTATTACTATTTAAAGAGAATAGTTCCAATGACTGCACAGTTAGTTCAGCTGCCTTGGCCTACTAGCTAACATTTATATTTCTGTAATATTATTAAAAGTTTTTTGCCACTGTTTGTTTGTATGAAAGAAAATGTCTATGTACTTAAGCAACTACTTATATTATTATTTCAACTAATAATTTAATTAAAACAATAACAAAAACAAAAAAATTCATTGACATTGATAAGTAATATGAAGTAGCTAGTCGATAAACAAGTCACATAAATATGCATTATACAGAATAACTCAAAAAGTTCTGGGCAGATCTCGATCAAATTTAAATGGGATCACATGACAAAAACCAGCATTCGATAAAAAAAAGATTAAAGAGAGATAAACTTTATCAGTACACCCAGTGAAAAGTTTAGACGTAACATAGGTACATAAAAAAAAACATTACACAGAACCTCTCAATATGACTGTATTTTTTTGACGTAGGTTAAAAAGAACATGATTCATTTTATGCTTCTATGCAGAGATAGTAAAAGAATGATGTCATCATTACAGAACAAAGTAAAAAAATCAAGGTAACGTAATTAAAAATTAAAATTGCATTTTTATCAGTCTAATGAATATTTAAGTAAAAACGTGTTTTGATAGTTACATCTCGGAGTCAAGGAAAGGATTATTTATACCTAGTACTTTTGTTATTAATACAAATGTACTCGTTAAATAATTATACATTTTATTAGTTTATAATATAGACATATCAAAGTATTTTTTGTTGAATTCGCGATTTCTAAACAAAAAAAAAAAAACAGACAGTAAAAACCCTGCAACCTCAACATCTGTCGGTAAATATTGTATCAGAAAGCTTAATTTTCTAAAATTTAAATAATTATACCTGTATTTAAAGATAGGGTTGTTATACTACCTAGAAGGTAGAGGGTTAAAACGTTATTAACGGACGACCCTGTATTGCTTAACTTGTTAGTAGTAAAATTACTTAAATGTTCAATAGTTTATTATAGGATACATTATAAGCTATAAAACATCTAACATTTAGGACTTAAGTAATCTAACAAGTACCTACTGTATGGAAATATTGATGTTAAATAACTGTTTAAATATAAAGACATGTAATCAATCTTAAAATGTCTTTTTATTATGTACTCAAAATAATAACGTGATAATAACCAATCATTGTTTAAATAATTGCAACAGTGATTTAAAAAGATAAAATGTCTATTAAAAAGTGTGTATAATAAATATATTTATAGTTTAATTCTCTCATTGAGTATGTTTATATATATCTTCTATACTAGCTTCTGCGCGCGACTTCGTCGGCGTGGACTCCGCTCCTATTGGTCTTAGCGTGATGATATATAGCCTATAGCCTTCCTCGATAAATGGGCTATCTAACACTGAAAGAATTTTTCAAATCGGACCAGTAGATCCTGAGATTAGCGCGTTCAAACAAACAAACAAACAAACAATCAAACAAACAAACTCTTCAGCTTTATTATATTAGTATAGATAATAAAACTGAATGTTGCTAAGCGCATAACTGGAGAATGGCTCGACCAATTCGGCAAATCTTTATCCTTATCCTTAAATCGCGCGGAAGGTTTTTATACTAAAAAAAAAAAACATAACAGACAGTACGAAGTCTGTCCGGGCAGCTAGTATATAATAAATACGCACCATCAACAAACAAAATATGTAGCGGGAAAATAATTTGTGAAACATTTTAACTTATAATAATAATAAAAAAAATAATTAAAATCTTATCAATATTCATTTATCTATGTTAAATTTATTTTAACGTTTCAGGTCAGGGCATTTGCGTTTATATTGTGTGTTTCCAAACCCTCGACACAAGAGTAAATCCTAGTTGGGGGTCGTAGCCTGCAGTGGATTTTATTTATTTCAAAGTATGAGTTACATTCATTGAAGGAATAAAAGAATAGGTCAAACAGGTACTAGATTCATACAATACCCAATGTACTTACAAATGACCGTATTTCCTTATTTACAATACAGGCAGTCCTCGACTTATGTCGTTTCGATTTACGTCGTTTCGAGTTACGTCGAACATGAACAATGTTTTGAGACTATTCCTCAAGCATGGTTTTGATTTCCGGCATAGGAGAATTCACTTGTCGCACATATATAATTATTTTAAGAACTTACTTTTGATAATAATGTATATACCTATATCATTTGTTATAAATGCAGTTTTTTTTTGAGTCGTGTGGATCCTAACCCTTGAGTTTTACATGTAAACATATGAAAAAATATGTCTCGACTTACGTCGTTTCGATTTACTTCACGTATTTCGAGAACCTAACATGCCGTAAGTACGAGGACTGCGTGTATACATTATTTCTATATTTAATAATAGATAATGTAAGATTTATCAACAACAGCCTTGATTATTAACATAAAATATATGCCACTATGTCAAAGCAAGTAAACATAATTTATGTTATATAATAGTATATTATAAATAGAAAAGAATGCTTTCTATTTATTAATTTATTAATATTATATAATTATTGCAATATTGATTACATATATACATTCATATATAAAATTCTCGTGTTGTGGTGTTTGTTACCAAACTCCTTCCGAAAAGGCTGGACTGATGTTTATGAAATTTTGTGTTTATATCGGGTAGGTCTGAGAATCGGCCTACATCTATTTTTCATACCCCTAAATGATAAGGGTGACCCAACCCTAAATTTTTTTTTTTGACATATTTTTTTTTAACTTTATATTTGATATTTTGATGTCTCTACCACCTACCCCTATTTTTTAATAGCGTTTAGCACCAAGACAATATTTGGCGAGTCAGCTCAGATAAATTAATAAAAGTAAATGAAAACTATGATTCTAAGTAGGTATTATTAAATCATAACCAGGCCTTAGTTTTAATAATTATATTTTAAGTTTTTTTTTTTATATTTAGGTATACAGTATATTAGGTGTACAGTACTAAATGTTATTTAAAAGTCAATTTTTATTTAAAAGGAAAATTTTAGCTAAAGTAAAGATTTTCTAAGACATAGACATCCTATAAGAGCTGCCTATTAGAATGTTATGTAAATTTTTTCCAATTGAAGGATCTAATAAGATTTTTAAATTAAACATATTTTTGGTTATAAATACTGGTTTAAAAATTGTTATTAACTCTTGAAGCAGTTTATTAGCAATTTCTTTTAAAATGTTGTAACTATGTAATTTTGAAAAAACTTGAAAGTTCAATGTTTATAGTAAAGTTCTACAGTGCACGAACCTCATCGTCACACTTGATATCATATTTTTTCAAACTCTCACTATCTCAATCTGTAAATTTACATTGATAAATGTTATCATTGTGCACTACTACATCTCTCGAACTTCGAGTTTGTTTTATTCGACATCATAAGCCTTAATGATATAACTCGTATGTATCGAGATGTCTGCGATACTAGGATTTTAAATAGACAGGCAAATGTCACTGACCTGAGGTAAGTTAGCTGCGATCTGTCGGTGCAACGAGTCCCGCTCTTTCTCCACGTCCTTGAGGCGCAGCTCGGTGTCCCCGAGGCGCTCCTGCGTCTCACGGAGGCTCTCCACGAGCTTATCTCTCTCATCCAACATAGATACCATGAGCTGTTCGAAATTCGCATCCTCGCCAGAGAACTGCGAACTCCGCTGGCTAATATTGTCTTCAGATATCGTAGGCATCACGTCGCACATCATATTCCACATTTTAATTTAACATCAAACCAGAATACTTATCGTACACGATAAACCGAATAACACAAATCACAATGATTTCGAACACCGTTTTACATATGTTTCGGCACAAACGTTACCTAAATCTAGCGCACACTACGCGAGAACGTTGCTTTACATTGTCGATATATTCGTAAAAGACTTTATTCAAAATTTCGGGAGACATTATAGTTCGATATTTAGAAAGACACACCTAAAACTTATACTCCTACGATTCCATACTATCATGGTACAAGCGGCATGTCTGCCATCTTGGAATGGAACGTCAGTCTAACTTTCAAAGATTAAAGCCTAGGAAGTTTAACACCGAAACAGATATGCCACAAATGCTCTGTAAAAATTTTATTTTTGTTAATACGATTTGGGTGTGGTTTTATGTACAATAATATTACACAGTATTATAAGAAATAGTTACATATAATATTTGCAGATATTTATAGGCGTGTAAAAAAGCTACTGATATACCTACTTAATTCGAGCATAAATATAAAAAAAATCGTAACCAAAAACGAATTGAACCAGTAATAAAAATTTACACTAACAATTTTCTTTACAATCATTTGTTACCAATAAAAATATATACTTTTTGCTAAGTTCACGTTTTAACGGTATTTACTATGTCTATTACAAAGATTCTACTACATAGATTGCTATTTTTAAATCTTTAGTTCTTTTTACAGCTGCTCATATATATTTAAACAAATTAAAGCCATTAGTTAAATAGTTACGTTTACTTCAGAAATATTTGTTTCTTGACCTTAGACCTTGATACTTGATATTTATAAATTTTAATTAAGTAGCAATTATATAATTATGGTTATAAAATTTAATCGATGCAAATCTATATTTTGATAAAAATTTTGAATTAAATAATAAAATAAAAGATATGGAAAATCATCTGTATGTTGTTTTCAATTAGTATAGTTATAATGAAACGCTTAAATGTACCTAATGCTGTAAAGTATCCGAAACCGTCCTTACATGAAAAAAACCTAATAAACCGTGATAAAATCCTCAAAAAGTTGTTTCATAATGTTGTTTTGTATTCACAAATTCGGCACTTGTAACAGAATTTTTGAAGTAAATCGTACTTTAATAGATTGCCTAGTCTACGAGCGAGTATTTCAAATAATCTTTGATACTATTTCTACGAAGCTACGCTAGAGGTCATTAGTAATAATTATGAATGAAATTCTTAGGCATTGTTTTTTTTCTAAATTCTAACTTTAATATTACACATTAAACCAATTTTCAGAAGTATAAAGAAGTAGAAATTGATACAATGTAATAAAATATAGGTACAATATTTTGAACGATTATTTTATTTTGATAAATGTCTAAAAACATTATTGTTTCAATTAAATTACCTAACAAGAATTCTAACTAGTTATAATTATTTAATAGTATATAGCGTTTTAGAAAGATGTATTATTTGAATTTTATGTTTTTTCTTATTTATAAATATTATCAGTCTATAAAAACATTTATATAATCTGTGAAACAGTTGCTTTCATGCTTTGCCGTTCGCTCTTCACCAAATTTATCTCATCTGTGTTCAAGTGTTCAATATCAATGATATCAATAACCTATATTTTCATATTTTTCAATTTTAAAAACACAAACTGTAACTGTATAATATACATAATTAAATATTAAATTCTATAAAAATAACAAATCAATAAAGATGAACAAGTGGTAACATAATTTTTAAATTTTAATGCGGGTACTTGCTCAAAGTTTTGTTTTGTTTGCTATAAGCAAAGTTGTTAGATGCCGAAGAAAAAAGGTAAAAAAAAGGCGTTAAAGGCGGTTAATGCAGGTGAGATCCATGTTTTATTAGTAAACCTGAACGAAATTTTATATCAGAATAATAAATTATTATAGTCTTCTCACATCATAATTAAAACATTATTTAAATTATTAAGTGACTAAACCTATACTTAAGTATTTCTTGTTAGCCTGTTATTTCTTTTGTTCTTTACTTTTAATAGTACAATTTTCACCAATTTTCAGATTTTACCATAAATGATTCTGCAAACGCACCGAAACCAGTAGGCAGAGTTAAAAAGTCAGTGGAAACTGAGGCAGTTCCAGAGAAAACGTGGGAGGATCTTCAGGATGACGATTTCGATATAATCGAGGAATTTAATGCAGATGGAACAAAGAATTTTGTTTATAGAAAGAAGAGAAATCATTCCAAGACCGAGACAGAGAATAATGATAACGCTATAGAGTACCCGGAGATAGTCTGGTACCTTATATCTCCATACATTAAACCAGAGGATGTTGGTAACTTTGCTAGAATTAACAAAGCAACATATGCAATAACGAAACGCGAATCGTTTTGGCGTGCATTATATAAGAGATATTGTCAAAATAATCCGAAGCTTCCGGAAAAGTTACGTATCGAGAACAGTTATAAGCTGTACGGGCTACGACAGAGAGTTATAAGAGCATTGTATCACACATATGATGTGTTTGTTAAAAAGATATCGCAGCAAGCGACCCAGGAGAGTCAGCCCCATCAGTTGGTTCGGAGACGGTGCGTCAACGTGTGGTATTGTAAGGCACAATCATACTGGTTTGTTTATTTCAAACTCAAGAAATCCAATGCCGATACAAGAGTCAAATCGTTGGACTTCATTGAAGAACTCGGTCGAATCGATGCAAATCCAGAAATGGATTCACAAGTTCTGCAGGTAGCTATAATTATATTAGTTTAAAATTGTAACATTAGTTATCAAAAAAATATTTTTTTTAATATAACTTGTTCGGCAAACAAGCGTACGGCTCACCTAATGATAAACGAATACCATAGCTTATAAACGTCTGCAACACCAGAAGCACCCTGCTTGCAGTTTGCCTACCCTGGGGGGTCCAGAAGCTCTGGTCACCAGGAACACAACACTGCTTGATAGCAGTAATAATTAGCTATGATCTTTTGTAAGGTCGAGGTCCTTCACCAGTCGGGCTGCTCCAAATTTTGAGTAGAAAATTTCCCACTATGCTTCCCTCCGTTGAGATTATAAGATTAGAAGAATTCTTACAATGAATTATTTGGATTGAAGTTACAATACGATACGATTCAGCCTGTAACATCCTACTGCTGGGCCTCTATCGTGTAGGAGAAAGATTAGAGATTAATCCACCACGCTGCTTCAATGCGGGTTGGCTTCAATGGTTTTGTTGCTAGTATAATCAGATGCTACTTATTTAAATGATTAAACAAAAGTCTTATAAGTTTGTTAATGATTAAGTAATGTAGCTTTTGCATTTTTTTACATCAAGGAATGTACCGTGGAATGTGTAATGTATATGTTTCACATAAAAATATTTCACTATTACTGAAGAATGAAGTCTCTGGTCTAGTGGTGCGCGGCCTTGTTGGCGCCTACACACCGGCGGTCCCCTTTGTTATCATAAATACCTGATAGCAATTGTTACTCATAGTAGGGAATATATTCGCCAACCTGCAGTGGGGCAGCGTAGTCGATTAAGCTCCGATCCTTCTCCTATATGGAGTAAGAGTCCTATGCCCAGCAATTAGATGTTACAGGCTGAAGGATAGTGTAGAATTATTGTTTTTTTTTTAATACAAACTATCTAGCATGTTTTTTTTTTACTTTAGGTTTCACTTTAAGTCCTGCTCGCACTATTCTGGTTTTTATAATAACTATTTTTCTTTTCAAGGTAACATGCCAACAGTTCTACGAAGTACCACCATTAATGGGTATGACGTTATCATCCGTGAGTGTGGTGCTATCACAAGGGTTCAGACACCATCGTCTACATCTCGGCTTTAACACTGGTCACTACAACGTTTCAAGGAATGTCATTCCAGAATGTACCGTAGTCATCGATACAGTTGTCAATATATTGGTGTATGATTGGTGGCATCCGAAGTACCCTAACTTTGAAAATAGGTTGCCGTTAATGGACGAAGAATCGTTACCAGTACTGAAAAAAGATTTTTTTACGTCTTGTAACAAAGATCTAGGATTGTAAATGTGATATATAAATAATAAATTATTTCGTTATAATTATTTAGCTTTTTTATTATTATTATAACTGTCTTCAACTTTTAATAAATACAAATATACTGTATGGAACAGGCATAGACATTTTATATACACAGATAAAATATAGAGGGAAAAATAATGTACAAAAGACGGTCTTTTCGCTAAAAGTGAGACCTCTTCTATCTGTCTTGTAGAGTATATTGTCGACGACCTCTAGCTATGAACAAAAATGTAGCGGATCTATGCGTAAATACAAATAAATTAAAAGTAAAAAAAAAACCTTTTAAAAAAACAAGCTTTTATTTGAATGCGCTAAAACGAAAAAAATAAATTTTTAGTTTAAAACTTTTACTATCTACTAATAAAGTCATTACACATAATCTAGGTAGAGTCAAGGGGGCAAAGTGCGCCATACTTTTTTCATAGTTGACTTTGGTGCAATATTTCTTGTGTTTAAGTTCACGAGTGATACTAAGTCATGGTACCATAAGGATCTGTGATGTTTTGCAACAACAACCAATGTCGTGTCATTAGAATCTGACAGCAAATTAATGAATTTTAGCATAAAATTTGAAAACAGTCTGACCAGACGCACTTTGCCGACAAATCGGGTAAGTGCGCCATGTATTAATAAAACGTAATATTATAGCATTAGAATAAAAACAGCCTTATATTATTATAAGAAAACAAGCAACAAAACGAATGATATTTACTTTTTTTTCATAGCCACATTCTAGAAGAATCTATGCATTTAAAACCAAATTTCGGCTAAATGCGCCATACAATCTTAAGTCAGAGGCTATGAACCTTTTTTCCAAATATTGATAATCGAGTGTCAAGTATATTTTTTCTTTTATTTACGATGGGAATACCCCATGGTATTCCTATCGTAAATGGAACTACTTAAATATTTGGTATTATAAACGGACTGAAATAAGAAGTTAGTCATTGAAATTAGTTATTAAGTGTAATATTTATTTTCTAGTATAAAACAAAAATAGGAAACATGACATTTTTGGACAACATTACGATTTTCTTGAATTTTAATATTTCGTATTGCCTCCTCGTGCTTCCATTACTGCGTTTACCCAGTTTGGCATGCTGTACACCAAGTTTTTTTGTACGATTTAGGGGAATATTCTCCCATTCCTCTGTGAGAGCAATTTTGAGCTCACGAAGCGTAATTTTTTTACGCATCTCCCTAGCTAGTACCAAGCATGCTCGATCGGATTGACATCTGGGCTGCGTGCTGGCCACTCCATACGAGTAATGTTCATCTCTTGAAGGTAATCACTCACAATCCAATATGTATGAGGTCGGGCATTGTCATGCATAAAAATAGCATTCTCACCCAAATTGACCATAAATGGACCAACATGTTCATTCAAGATTTCTTTTTCAAATTCATTTGCAAGATTTGACCCGACCATACAAACAAGCAAAGAAACATTGCAAGTTAAATAAAGACTTGTAACAAAGACACATTTTAAAAAGTTTGTAACCTCTGGATTGCGGCGAAGTGCGCCATATAAAAAGTCAGTATGGCGCACTTCCCCAACTATATAAATTTTAAGTTAGAATATTTAACTGCAAAAAAATATATAAATTTTACTATACTCCGTTTTTTTTCGGTACGGACTAAATTGACATAAGCTGTGTTGCTAGTTTTTTGCGAATCATTAATAGTGATGTGCCACTACCGTAACTTTACGTAATTTACAATATAGTATCGTTTTTCACTAATAATTACAAAAGTCTTTGTCTTTAAAATTTTAGAATGTAGAATACCAAATACCTTATAATGTACCTTCTTGTATGGCTAATATATTGATTTATGATAAAAGAAAAACACTTATTTTTTTAAAAGTATTTATTAAACTTAGTAATCACATGCAAATTGAATTAAAATGAAATGAAAACATTTATTTCGCCTTAAGATGATACACACACTTAACGAAAGTAAAAAAAATGTCATTTACAAAAAAAAAACAACAATAATAAAAAAAAGTTAAGGTAAATATCAAACAATGAAATAAAATAAAAATAATTTTTTTATATCTTAACATTAGGTACTTTACAAACTTAGGTAATGTACCCAGTGTTATAAGCAACCTTAAGTTAGTCAAAATGTTAAAATATTAAATTACTCAAAATTTCTAATGTCTCGGTAGACATTACCTATCTATTTTATCCTCGGCTTTATTAAATATTACAATAAATAACATAAAGTAATGTCCCTAGTGTAGGCTGAGAGAAAAAAAAGCCATAGAAAAAAAAAACTCTCGGTACTCTTTTAATTTTTTTTAAATCATATACAAGGTAAAAACACAATAGTAGACCATGAAATGTTCAGGACAAACACGAGACAGCCAATCGTGCATCTAACTATTTACAAGGTGGGTCATAGACATAGCCTCATCATCATCATCACATCAGCCTATCGCAGTCCACTGCTGGTTATAGGCCTCCCAAGCTCTCGCCAGACATCCCGGTTTTCCGCAATCCTCATCCAGCCTACGCCGGCAGTCTTACGTAAATCGTCGGTCCATCGGGCCGGAGGACGTCCCACACTGTGTTTGCCAAGACGCGGTCTCCACTCCAGGACACGTCTGCTCCAGCAGCCATCGGTCCTGCGACACAAGTGACCAGCCCTCTGCCACTTCAGCTTGCTAATTCTGTGGGCTATGTCGGTTACTTTCGTTCTGTCGCGGATAGCCTCATTTCTAATTCTATCTTTGAGAGAAACCCCAAGCATAGCCCGTTCCATTGCGCGTTGAGCGACTTTAAACTTGTGGACCAGTCTCTTCGTCAGTGTCCACGTCTCGGCTCCGTATGTTAACGCAGGCAGGACATAGCCTGGTCGAGCTATATTCAATCCCATGCCTTTTAATCATTAAGGTATTCATTAATGTCCAAATTAAAATTAACGTTAAAAAAATTAATGGTCAGAATCATCGTACCTGAATGTTCCGAATCGCCAGAGTCGTCACCTACTTCAATTATAAATCTGTCGGTAATGTCGTCGACAATATGGCCTAGAGTACACATTTTGTCCTCAACTCCAATTATATTATGTTTAATACAATCTTTCCAGCGCTGGGGAGTCACTAGACGAAGCCCTTCCTCGAAAAGACTTCGCACATCTTTCATTTTAAACGTTTTATTGTTTTTTGCGACATGCCCCTTTACCTGTTCCCACACCAATTCAATTGGATTTAGCTCGCAGTGGTAGGGAGGCAGTCGCAAAATGGTGACTCCCCGTTCAGCGGCCATTTCATCGACGACATATAGAGCGCGGCATTTTACAAGAAGTTTTCGTTTGAATTGTTAATGTCATTTTTATTCTGCAGAAAAGGGCTATCCATGATATTAACAAAATCTTAAAGCGCGAGTGAACAGGCTACTTCTGGGCGAGCTCGCTCCATCTTCGACCTCGTCTCTGCCCTAGAGCTAGACTGGGGTCAAGAGTAAGCCCATAATTTAATTTAAAAAAAAAACCTTGTTTTGAAGCTGTAAAACGTTAAATGGTAATAAGATGTAAAATTCGTGGCTGAATTAATAAATTCGGTGGCAAATAAAAATAAGAAGGACAAGTAAAAATAATTGTTGATCTTTATTTGACGCTTTTTAAAGAATGTTTAGTTGTTTTTAATAATAAAATTATGTGGTAAAAGTAAAAAGTTACGATTCATAAAACCGGTATCGTATTCATAAAATCGATATACAACACTATCACTAAAAAGCTGGTATCATTATTTTGAAAATTGACATTTGCATGTGTCAATTTAGTCCGCACCGAAAAAAAACGGAGTATAGATAGGAGTGAGATATAGTCAGAAACTTAAAGAAAAATATTTAAATTGTGCATTTACCTCACTCGTATGTTGGTAAAAACTAGATTTCTTGAGATTTACGAAGATGTTTAACCTATAGTCATCTCTGCTCACCACTTTGAATATCAGTGAAAATAAAATGGCGCGTATCTCAAACTCACATGACTAGAGCCATCTGTGACTTTCACCAAGAACTATGATTTAGTTTGTAGCATCGATATATGGTGTCACTACTAGTATCCAATCGGTAGTTTTCGAGATATTTGTGGTAGGTGCACTTACCCGGTAGGCGCACTTTGCCACATTAAGAGGAAAGGATACCGGCTCTTTCTCCATACAAACGTATTCGACTGTTTTCTCCCTGGATAATGACACTAGATCAAATATTTTTGTAAAATAAAACTTTTACCTGCCATGACCATGCCCCTACGTTTTGTTTTTTTTCATATTCTTATTATATTAGGTAGTAGGAGTCTTCAAAAACTAGAAATATTGCCTAATTTTTTATACATTTTCAGACACTCATAAAAAAATAATAATTCATATTTACAAAAAAAAGAAAACGGAGCGGCATAGCTGAAGGCTTTGTTTATTTACGTTAAAAAAATAAAAAATAAATTGGCATGTTTCGGGGAGAAAACAGTCGAATACGAAATGATGTTTTGGTCAATAATTATCTACCTAAAGTGGTCTGAGCTTCAGTTGTCCCTTTCTTGCTGTTTGTGGGATAGGTCTGGGGGAGGGAAGGGTCAGAGCAGTACGTATACACGCCAGCGAAGTGATGCCTCATAGTCGATAATTATATAGATACACTAGTGATGTAATATTTTGTCGATATTTTCAAAAATTCGTGTAAACAAAATTAAATAATCTCTCTTTTCATAAACTACAATAAAACCTTATTTGGATGCGGTGTTCATTGTAACATTGTGCAAACCTGGGCTAAAGAAGGGTTTCTCTAACAAATAAAAATGATAATTATGGTAAATAATTTAAATAATTATGTTGTTTATGTTTTTGGTTTGACCATAATTTTGGCTAACGGTAGTCTTATTAATGAGGCAAACGAAGGATACTGTAGAAAGACTGACGGACAGACACTAGGAAAAGTAGGTTAACTAAATAAAGATACAAAATTTCCAAATAAGGATTTATTCAGTTCAAGTAGGTAAAGAGTTATTTAATTATTTCCTTTCCTTTCCCATATGATTCTCATTTAATGTATGTTCTATTCTCAGTTAATGTATGTTCTCAGAACTTTTGACTGGGTGGACCGATTTCGATCAATTTTGTTTTAATTGAAAGGTGTTGCGTGTCATGTGGTCCCATTTTAATTTAATTGAGATCTGACAAGTACTTTTAGAGTTATATCTAATAATGCGTATTTACTTGACTACTTTTTCGTCGACCTACGTTGTATTATACCGCATAGCTTTTTACTCGGTGTACCGATTTTGATGATTCTTATTTTAATCGAAAGCTAATACTTGTCATGTAGTCTTGCTTAAATTAGATCGAGATCTGATTACAACTTTTTGAGTAATCTTTAATAGCGCGTATTTACTTGACTATTGTTTCGTCTTATTACCGTTGTATTACTTGTCGATGTAATTGAAGTCGGTTTTTTTTCGTTTACGAGCAAACACAATTACCAATTTTTTGGTAAATGATTCCTTTAGGGCTCCACAAAATAAAATAGCAGTAAATTCGTAGCCTTTCCAATATTTTTTTAAATTAAATTCGGACTACTGTGTAATGAGTTATTATGCATGGTCAAACATTAAAAAAAATATACGTGGCGACTTTAGAACCTCCTCTGTTTTTCTTCGTTGGTAAAAAATTCTTAATCAACCACAAAATAATGAAATAAAAAATCAATAGGTGGTCCTGAAAATTTGTGTTAGGGTTTATCCCTGACTGAAGCCGAGGACTTATTTTTTGTGAGACACACTGCCACCTTTATTAGTGACTATTATTTTAAATGGCTTTATTGTTAATTCTGAGTTCAGTTGTTTCAATTTCTTTTTTTTAATTATTATTATTATTTCTTTTTATTTATAGTTTGTTCTTCCACATTTATTTTGATGGTCTTTTTTTCTTTTTTTGTAATGTACTAATTTTTATCTTATGTTCATCGTTTGTATTTCAGTGTGTTTCGCAAATAAAGCGCTTATTATTAGGTATTATTACGTAATTTGCCTAACTAAAAAGACAAATAAAATAATAATTTATAAATTGGAACAATATCAAACATTATGTAGGTACTGTACACTTAAAAATATCAATGCGGTAGTCCTTTAAAATTTTATGCAACACCGTACCTACATAATATGCAGTCGGAGGCATAAAATTGGGGGGTTAGTCAATCAGTCTCTCTTTGTATATGTCACCATCATTTCATTTGTTTTTTTTTATTACTATTTTTAAACATTTTTATATCGCCCCAATTATGTGTGACGTATCTATTAATAACCGCGACAAACATGAGACATTATGTACAACTTATATAATATGTATACTATTATTATTATTATACTTATTTTATTGCGTACGTATGTGTGTATGTACCTATGTATGATTGTTATATGTATATTCTTTTTTTGCTTATTTATATTTATATACCACCTGCACATCTGAAAAGCAATATCCCGTTCATTATCAGGTTGTCTGGAAGAGATTGCTTTTTAGCAATAAGATCGCCTGGTTGTACAATTTCTGACTATAATTGGTTGTAATGTAAATTTTGTTCTTTATTTAAATGTGCAACATAGTATATTATTACTAGCTTCTGCGCGCGACTTCGTCGGCTCGGACTCCGCTCCTATTGGTCTTAGCGTGATGATACATTAGCCTATAGCCTTCCGCGATAAATGGGCTATCTAACACTGAAAGAATTTTTCAAATCGGCCCAGTAGTTCCAGAGATTACCGCGTTCAAACAAACAAACAAACAACCAAACAAACAAACTCTTCAGCTTTATATATTACTACATAGTATAGATTATCATACTAAGACAAACATAATTATTAATTACTATGTATCTATGGCTACAAGCTACAATACATGTATTATGTACACTATATATATGTATCTCAACACCCATTCTTACATAGGTACACCTCAACCATATGTAATTACATACCTAATTCATAAATAAAATACCTAAGTACCTATTTCAATAATTACTTACCAAAATACAGTTATGTAGATAACAATCCAATGAATTAACAAACAATAATTTAAAATAATAAGTACTAAGTAGTTTATGAAATCCAATAAAAGTAAGCAGAATAATAATAAAGTAAACAGAAGAACGAAGCGGAAAAAATTAAATAAATAAATATGTAAATATAAATATCATATAACATACACACACGGTCGTCTGTTCCTATGGTAAGCAACTTAATGCTTGTGTTACAGGTAACAGCCGACTGTTATAACTATATGTATATTTTTTTATAAATATACATAGAAATAATACACATATAAATATGTATATAAATACAAATATTGCACCCAGACTCGCACAGGAAACGAACCCGCAACCCGCGGAACAGAAAGCAGGTCCACCACAAACTGCGCCAACGGGCTAATCAAATAAAACATGCAAAACAGTGTTCCCAACCTGAACTGACGCAGTTATCGTACCAGGGCCGTAGAATTATCGTATATGGCAAGTATATGGATAAAAATTATCGTACACAAACAGAATTATCGTACAATGCGCCTACTATAGGTACTATCATACGTAGGCATGAAAATATCGTACACTAGCCGATCCGTGCCCACTTGCCACTATATCTTATTATTATTTAACAAAAAGTTCAATAATAATAAGATATAAGTCTATGTCACTCCTGAATCGTGTAGTTTTCTGTTAGTGAAAGAATTTTCATGATCGGATCAGTATTTGCGAAGGTTACCCCCTACAAACAAACAAAGTTAAAAACTTTACCTCTTTATAATATTAGTATAGATGTACGATAATTATCGTATGGTTGCGAACGCTGCTTTGCATGTAGGACTCATTCTTCATTGCACAGATAAAAAATAATTAATTAATAGGTTAGTAAGTTACAGAAAATATACAGCCACTGAAAAAATGTATTTGATAAATATACCTACTTGCCAATGATAACAATCACTCCCGAGTGTGTAATCAAAATTTTGCTGCTCTAGAAAATTACTTCTTTCTTCACTTAATTTGAATAATTCCGTTTGTCAGAGCGAATACAGACATATAATCATAATAATATAACGAAATAACTGCCAACTTTTCTACACAAAATATAGTACGATACATATGAAGTGTGAACATAATCGAAATATCGAAATATCGAACTTATATTCTCTTGTTCGCATTGGTAGATGCTATACTAACCAATAAGAAAGCGTGTACAGCAGGCGCTGGATAAAGTTACAGTATCGGCATTCGGCAGTGGTGAAACTTAGTAGAGCGGATCGTAAGGACCAATAGGAATAGAGAACTTGTATTTCCCGGTATTTTCCCAAGATTTTATTGGACAAAATAAAATCATGCTACTGCGATTTAGACTATCAACGCATGAGTGAAATAATATAAATTCTCAAATTTTGCATCATGATAGAAATTATCGTACAATCTGCGTACGATAATAATATGCTATCGTACATCGTACGTAGGCACAAAATTATCGTATGTGTACGATAATTATCGTACGGTTCCGAACGCTGATGCAAAATACAGAAAAATAGAAGCGCGAAGGAATGCACACGCACACTAACACCACGGCACTCACACATAGACAAAGCAGTGCGAGGTTAGCGGGGGGCGAAGTTGCAACATCGGTCGGTCGTCGGCGAAAGAGGAACATTTTATTCAAATACCTATTTTTCAAAAGTCTCTCGGGTACCCTTTCCTCTTAACTCTATATGATGGAAAAGCTTGTCGCGAGATATGAGTATTTCCTTAGTTTGCAAATTTTAATAGTTAAAATCACTCACATCAATTTATTTAATTTACTTGTTTACAAGCAAATCCTGACTGTTATCATATATACATCTGATAGCGATCGTTTCTTAATTCTTATAATTATACCAGGTGTATTTGGACCGCTTGAATGGCCTCTTAAGCATTTAATTGCACGAGTTTTAATTTTGCATTTGATTAAATTATTAGGTATGTAAATTTATATCACATTTGTCACACTAGCCTAACCTCGCGGTATCGGTGTGCCTTCAACTTTACTTTATAATTTTAATTTTTAGTACTAGCTGTGCCCGCGACTTCGTCCGCGTGGACTTTAATAAAAGTATTATAATATATAAATTACATTTTCTTTGGCATCTGCGGCTGCAACAATCGTAACTAATTTTTTACTTTCTGCTTCCAAGTTCCAGTTTGTATTAGTTATTAGTGGAAACTTGACTGGTTGTGTGGATATCTTGCTGTTATATCCTCTCTCTCTTATTTTTTGTTATATTTTACTGCTTGTTTCCCAAATACGAATATATAAATAAAAAGTAAAATCTGAAAACTTCGCTCCTAGTGACGAAATGTAAACAGGTCACTTATAATCTAGAAATACAATTTAATCGTTGTTGGCAGGGTTAATAAATGGTGACCTCATGTGTTATCTTTAGTGTCCGACCGAAAGTCGGTTTCCGGCCGAAACCGAAACCGAAACCGAATGTTCGGCCGTGGCTACAGTTTCGGCCGAAACCGAAACCGAAACCGAAACTCACGTGGTCAAGTATAAAATACTGTCCTTTGGTGCATGTTACCCATTTACACACATTTTTTTATTGACATGAAATGGAAACACAGTAGGTCTGTAGGTATATTAATTTTGTTGTAATCATTTATTTAATACTAGCTATGCCCCGCGGTTTCATACACGTTAATTGAAGGAAAAATAGCCTTCCTCGTTAAATTGGCTATCCAAAACAAAAAGATTTTTTTAATTCCAACCAGTAGTTTCTGAAATTAGCGTGTTTAAACAAACAAACTTTTCAGCTTTATAATATTTTTGCTGCGATATTTTTTAAAAACTGCGATATCTCATCCGATCTAGCGATATCCTAAATATCTTAGGACCTAAGATATTTATTGAAATCGAATGGTATTAAGGGTAATTTTGTTCTAAATTAAATACTTGTGATGAAAAAGGTATTTATTTGCATAAGGATTTACTTATGTCATGTTTATAAAAACACCTTCGCAAATATTGCACTATTTTAGAACTTTGTTTAGCATAAAAAAGGTTATAGTGAGCCAAACTTAAAAGATAGACATATGCTGTCATGGACTTTTTTTTTAGAACTTTTAAAGTGAAACAATTCTGTCATACATGATTTTTGCGAAACTTTAACTGTTTACGCAGTGCTCGCAGCGGAAGCTCTCAAAATGAAGAAAAAAACCTCCCGATTTTGAAATATTTTTCATTGGTGCGCCGCTCCTATTGGTCTTAACCTTACGATGTACCTATAGCCTATAGCCTTTCTCGATAAATGAGCTATTCAACGCTGAAAGGATTTTTCAAATCGGACCAGTACTTCCTGAGATTAGCGCGTTCAAACAAACAAACAAAAAATTAAACAAACTCTTCAGCTTTATAATACACTAGCTTCTGCGCGCGACTTCGTCAGCGTGGACTCCGCTCCTATTGGTCTTAGCGTGATGATACATAGCCTATAGCCTTCCTCGATAAATGGGCTATCTAACACTGAAAGAATTTTTCAAATCGGCCCAGTAGTTCCAGAGATTGCCGCGTTCAAACAAACAAACAAACAAACTCTTCAGCTTTATATATTAGTATAGATAATATAAGAAAAAAAATTGCGTGCGTACAAAGTACACATGTCAGAAGTGAAACTTCTTTGGCAAACTAATTTTAAAAAAAACTAATCGTTAAAGCTGCAACTTACAGTTATTTAAGTTTTTTTTTTTTTTGTTTAAGTTTAACACGTCTACGACTGGGTGGTGCCAGTAGTAGATTAAATCGCGCTGGCCAAATTATTTCTTGTTAGTACATATATGGCCACCATACATTTGTGTAATTATTGAACAATCCAATATATCAAGTTGAAGCATCTCTAGTACTGGTTTAATTTGTGCTCCTGGTTGTGTTGGACAAGGTTTTGCAATTAACACTTATTAAAAAAGAAGAATTAAAATACACAAAAAAAAACTAGTTGAAAAAAAAGACAACGTTTCGCGGTGTTACCAGGCGGTCACCCATCCAAGTACTGAACGTCATGACGCTGCCGCGTTACCGGTCGCTCAAATTTTACCCCTCATGCGCCTAAAGAAGTTTCACTTCAAAAATATTAATAATATTTTGATTATTTTTTCAAATTAAGTTCTCATAGCAAAATGCTTATCAGTTATCAATAATCAAATCACTAATTGTTAGGTACTGTTTCATTAAATACTAAGTATTGGTACTTTGAAATCTTATTAATGAATGCTTTGGTTTGTATTTGTACTTAGAAGAATCATCAATCTCTTTGAGGTAGGTACCTCTTATACTTATATAAAAATAATAATTACTAAAATTACTATTACACTCTTAGTTCCAGTCTCGACAAAGATAATCAAATCACACATTTAGAATTAATAAAGATAGGTACCTAGATCACAATTATTAGAACAGTCATACGAGTACTTACATTTAGAATTCAGTAACCCACTACTAAGCAACAGTAAACATTTGAATTGAAAAGTTAGGCGAGCATGCACGATAACTTCCGAAATCAGTTTCGGTTTCGGCAAAAGTTTCGGCCAATTTTGGCCGAAACCGAAACTGCCGCCGAAACTTGATTTTTGGCCGAAACTCGGCCGAAACCGAAACCGAAACCGAAACTTCGGTCGGACACTAGTTATCTTGCTCATCAATTGCTGTTGACTGTCATTTGAGTGTTAGCGAACCATATACAGTATACACTATATTATTTACTCTCTTTCTGAATAGTCGCGTTGTATTCGACATGTTGAAATTTACAGTTTTTATTTTTGCAAGTATTGCGGTAAGTGTTTCACGGTAGTGTTTTAGTTTTAATTGTAGCTTATAAGACTTAAAATAGTTTTTTGAAACATTATAAGACGAGTAAAATGAAAAATAAAAGTTTTAAATGTGGTTTTCATTTATTTGTCGTATTTAATATTTAACAATATTAAAAATTACATTTTAACAGTCTGTTCATGTAATAAGGTATTTTCTTCTTTTAATCATTGTGTTTCCTCGGAAACAAAAAAAGCCGACTTCAATTACATTTATGTACAAGTAATACAACATAGGTAGACCAAAAATAGTAAAGTAAATTTATACGCGTTACCTATCAAAGATTACTAAAATGTAGTTATCAGATTTCGATCAAATTTTAATGAGACCATAAGACAAAGCATTAGCTTTCGCAGCATTTAAATAATAATTATCAAAATCGGTACACACAGTAAAAAGCTATGCTGTAGGTACAATATAATGTAAGGTCGACGAAAAAATTGTCAAATAAATACGCATTATTAGATATAACTCGAAAAGTACTTTTCCGATCTTGATTAGATTTAAATGGAACCACATTACAAGCACTGGCTTTCGATTAAAAAAAGAATCATCGAAATGGGTCAACACAGTTAAAAGTTTTGAAGTAACACACATAAAGAAATCGAATTGAGAATCACCATCTTTTTTTGGTCTGTTAAAAAGAAAGGCGTTAGCTTAATTTGCTTTTTTTATGTAACTAGATCGGCAAACAAGCATACAGCTCACGTGATGGTAAGCGATTAGGATTACCGTAGCCTATAGAGACGTCTGCAACACCAGAAGCAACCGCGTTGCCGACCCCATCTCCAGTTCCCCCCAGGAGCTCTGGTTACCGTACTCACCAACAGAAACATTGAAAACAGTGTAATTAACTGTGATCTTCTGTAAGGTCGAGGTACCACCCCAGTCGGGCTGCTCCATATTTTGAGCAGAAAATTTCCTGCTGTGCCCTACCTCAGTTATATTTCTATTGCAGAACAACAGTCGAATTATAAATATAATTTTAACTCGTAAATATTATTTGGTTTTACCTATGTCACGTTAAAAATGCTTAATTCCTATTTCCTGACCGAAATTCTGTTTGCTCTTTAGCTAGCTCTATATAGTAGGTATAATTTTGTTTGTAAGTTTCGATGCATAGCTAGATACGCCATTGTCTTGGAGATTTCCACTGCGTGTCATACGCGTAGGTTAAATAAGTACTTACGTAAACCTAGCAGTTACATTTACTAGAACACAAATTTATTTGTTACATCATCAATACATATTATAAAACAAAGTCGCTTCCCGCTGTCTGTCTGTCCCTATGTATGCTTAGATATTTAAAACTACGCAACGGATTTTGATGCGGTGTTTTTAAATAGATGGAGTGATTCACAGGGAAGGTTTATATGTATAATACATACATAATATAGTAGAGGAACACTGATAGGTTTAGCAACCGTGCGAAGCCGGGGCGGGTCGTACACATTTTTAACTGACTTAAAAAAAGGAGGAGGTTCTTAATTCGACTGCATTTTTTTCTTTATTGATTGTGCTTTTGACTATAACTATATTTTGACTATATAAATTTTCATTCGAAAGCTGGTTCTTATCGTTTGAATATTTGTTGACTACCTACGTTTATTGTTCTCGTTTTATTACTTGTCGATGTGAATTGAAGTCTATTTTTTTTTTTCGTTTGCGAGCAAACACAATTATATATGTGCGAAATTTCATATACCTACATATACTCCTTCGTCAGCGCAATTTTCATAAAAAGGAGTACAAAGTTTTTGCTTCACGTATTAATTTTAACATAATTTTAAACACCTTTTTCAGGCATGGCAAATCATTGGCACTGAAGGTTCACCTGTATTATGTGGGCCTACACCTACAGAGGTAAGATCATTTTTTGGTATGAATAACTGGATATCTATCGATAAATCTACACATATATATAAAATTGAACTGTCTGTCTGTGATTTCAAAATAAGTGTGTTATTTCAAGTGCTTAATATACATAGTTATTTACACGGTATTAAAACACATACAAACGAATTTAAAATGTTTGTCTGTCTATCCGGGTGGCTGAACCGGTTTTTGGGACTTTAACTGGAAGATAGAGAAGATTGTGGAGCAAAATATAGGCTACTTTTCATCCCGCGTTTTCTGCTAAATCTGGATTATTTTACTTAGAATAAAACCGCGTTTACCGCAGGTGAGTACCGACCGCCCAGGTAGATATGAAATACCCAAACATTATTCTTTTAAATGCGAGCAAAAACAATCAAAATATCAAAAGCTTTAAACTTAGAGTAAAGGCTTTAAATAAAAAAAAGTGTATAAAATAAAACATATAAGTAGTAATTAAACAAAAGTTAAAATACTAGATTCTGCATACCAAAAAATTCGCTGAGTTTCGTCTAGTCTTTAAAGTTATTTTTTTTATTTACATGATAATCAAAAATATATAATTTTAGTCTGTCGGTCTGTAGATCTGTCTCTGGTACGGCTTGAATAAGTTGAAGAAGGTCACATATCAACATATACTTTTTACCAAATAATTCCCAGGTGTCATCAGGCTCACGCCCTAAAAAATATAACGAATATCCAGATTCCAGATGGAATATTCCACGCGAGCGAAGTCACGGGTACAGTCACATAATAATAATACATAATTATGTATAAGTATTAAGTTTATCGGAAGTGACAGTTAATAAGACAAGTTTTCTCAACTAATAAAATAAGTTGCTGAGAACATATCAGTTCTTTAATTATAAGAAGAAAAAATTATAATTTTGTTTTAAGGTGTATTCGTGCCTTGGAGCACCTAAGATGGTGAGTGCTGAGGTAGCTGGACAGTGTGACAGGAACTTATCTGAGGTATGTACTATTTAGTTAGTTTTTATGTAATGCTAATTTAAATTTCTTTTCATATTTAATTTTTATCTTTGTATAAGGATAATTAGCATATTTATTTATTTTTTCTCTTATCTACCACAGTCCACACCGTTTTTTCTTAGTTTCTCTTCTTTATAATTCATATTTCCAAAGATGTGTTGAGTTAGCCTATAATTGCAATTTATAACAAAAAAATATTATACCCATAATGAAATAACTTTTTCGGATTTTATCGCGGTTTATTAAGTTTCAGATGCTTTACAGCAACCACGGTTACGGGAGGAAAGTTGTTTCATTATAATGAGTGAAATTCACGTAAACATTAGAAAACAATTATTATACTGTCAACTTTTTACAAAAAAAATTAGAAGTTATACATGTGTTGGCTTGGCTTCCTATATAATAAAATAAAATAAATAAAAATATTATGCTATACAAAGTTAATTAATGTTTACTAGGAGAGGAAACGAAAGGAAGCTGTCAACCATAGTTAGAGTTAGGATAGTCGCCTAAAACACCGACGGTATGCGGGTTCGATTCCCGCTCGTAATGGATATTTGTATTTGTACAAATATTCCATTCCGGTTTGGATGTCTGTCCTTGTGGGTCTCCCCGTCGTGCTTCGGAGAGCACGTGAAGCAGCGTGGTGAATCTCTTCTTTAAGGAGAAAGAGGCCTATGCCCAACAGTGGGGGGTTACAGGCTGAATGCGTCTATGCATGCGTTATTCAATGTTAGTATTTACTACTACACTATAGTAATTTCAGTGCGAAAGGATGACATGCCTATTTAGAAAATCGGGTTGGATGGACGGTGATAAAGTGGACACGGTGAAGCTGTCCGCCTATTTCGACGAGTTAGCCAAGAACCAACCTGAATGGACATTAGGGGTGCAGAACGCAAAGATTACCTGCCTTAGAACTGATCTGCCGGCACAAGGCATTCATCTAAACTGTCCAGCTTATGACTCAGCTGTCTGCACATTCGCAAGTTTCATTAAGGTACGTAATTATATAGGTACTTCTAAATAAGTACGTTTTTAATTTTTCACTGATGCGATGATTGCAGGGAAATCATTATCTATTTGTTTCAAATTTTCTAGTATTGCAACACATTTGTAAACAAATGTCTTGATAAGTTTAATAATAACGATTAACTGTTCCTAACTTTAGTTCTTTTTAATTTTCCTAATTATTAGTAATTTGTACCTAACAAAGTATTTTTCAGAATGTACAATAAATACTTTTACAATAAATCTTTTTTACATTTTTATAATAACCTTATGTACGCCGTTTCATCTCCCTTTTGATATAAAATACATAAATATTGCAACAAAACATCTCCGTTTCCAATTCAATGAACTTTATCATATCGTTTGAGACCCTTGAACCCATCTCAAAACTACACTGAACCGCAAAGAAAAATGTTCGGTTAGAAAATCTTCAATATCTTCAAAAGTAGATATCTGATCTAGCTTTATTACATAACTAGCGACCCGCTCCGGCTTCGCACGGGTGCCATGCTGATACTAAATATAAAATATAAAATAAATAGGTATTTGCAATCTAAGCGCATAAAATGTGTTTATTTATGACATCACATTAGAAAACTTTAAAACTATCAGTTTTCCTCTACTATATTATGCATGTATTATACATATAACCTTCCTCTGGAATCACTCTATTTACTAAAGAAAACCCGCATCAAAATCCGTTGCGTAGTTTTAAAGATCTAAGCATATATACAGACAGACGACAGCGGGAAGAGACTATGTTTTAATATGTAGTGAAGACAAAACTAAAGAATATTTTAGTGTTCTTAAATGAAAAGAAAAATTAACTCAAGGTTTTTATTGTTTATAAATAAAAATGCGTAATTTTTGTAGTGTTTTCGTAAATGTATCGCTAATTGTATTAATTGAAATTATTAATAAAGTTAGTTGTAAATTAATTTCGGTTTTTTTTCGACCTTCTGTCTGTCGCAAACGTAATTCGCTCCTAAATTGTAATTAAAAATGTAAATACAATATTATTATTTTTTAGGGGCTTGTTTAATTTTAGGTCGTATACGTAGGTCTTAGTTAGTTTCTAATAATTTATTATACTAAGGAGATTTTATAGGTAGGGATTAAGCTCCGATCTTTCTCCTACATGGGGAAGAGGCCTATGCCCAACAGTGGGATATTACAGGCTGAATCGTTATACCTTTAAGTGTTGTTTGTTGTGCCTTACGAGTATTTGCAAATATTTCCTCAGAAGAACTATAACAATAATTGATAAGCCCAAAATATCAACAGTTTAACAAATAACAAAGAAAAAATGAACGTTATCAGTATTATTTGAAATAAATAATAATCTTTTAAGTTAAATTTGTTTATTTTATGTTTTATCACTACAATTTAAGCAATGTAAAGTTTGATTTATTATATGAGAGCAAAAATAGGCAAAAATGACGTTTTTTGTATGGGAGCCCCCCTTAAATATTAATCTTATTTTAATTTTATTATTTATTATTAAAGTAAAAATACAACTTAGTATTTTGTGAATATTTCAAGTGCCTACCTGTTGCCATTATTGATATCGAGCAAAAAAGGGCAAGAAAATCGCGTTTGTTGTATGGGAGCCCCCCTTAAATATCTATTTTATTTTGTTTTTAGTATTTGTTGTTATAGCGGCAACAGAAATACATAATTTGTGAAAATTTCAACTCTCTAGCTATAGCCGTTCGTGACAGACACACGGACGGACGGACGGACGGACGGACGGACAGCGAAGTCTTAGTAATAGGGTCCCGTTTTTACCCTTTGGGTACGGAACCCTAAAAAGACTTACCAGTCTTAAGAAAAAGGTTAATACCATATCAAGTGGTAGAAACGAATAAAGTAACGCCATCTACCGCGCGATGCCGCTATTAGAAAACTATTTATTAGTCTATCGACGACGTTTTCGTGGCTTCCGAAATCCGACGTTCGTTTTTATTTGTCTTTTCAACGCCATCTATGCAAAAAACGTAACGGGGTCATTCGTTCAACAGATTTTACACCTCATATTTTTTTCATACCGGGGGCCTTATATGAAAATCTATTCTTGAGGAGTAAACTCCAAAAAAAAAACGACAAAAAAGCTAGTAAAGCAGTTGAAAAAGTTTAAACACTATATGTTTTCAGAACACCCAGCCGTCTCAATGGAAGTCGGACTCCAAGTGCAGTAGGGCGCGTCTGTTCGCGGCCTCTTGCCCCATCTGCCCTAACGATTGCTTCGCGTCCCTCGTGCCAGTCGGATCTTGCAACGCCTGTCTAAGTCTGCCTAGATCGCCTTGATTTGTTTAAACTATTTGATCTTAGTCTACCTAGGTCGCCTTAAAAGTGTGTAAACTTTGTGTTAGACCTTTTAAAACGATAATTAGAGATTTTTGAATTTTAATTTGTGTTTTATTAGGCGAAAATTAAACTAAAATTATTATCTGCTTACTATTATATCTACTAAAAACTACCTTTGTATCTAATTTCATGCTTTTTGCATAAAAAATGAATAATGACTATACATTAAAAATTTCAAATTAATATTTATAAAAATACTAGCTGACCCCGCAAACGTTGTTTTGCCATATATGTTGTTAACCCCCTTAATCCCCCCCTTATAGCTTAGGGGTATGAAAAATAGATGTTGGCCGTTTTTCAGACCTACCCCACAAAACACACCACACCACACAAAACTTCATAAAAATCGGTCCAGTCGTTTCGGAGGAGTATTGTAACTAAAACATTGTGACACGAGAATTTTATATATAAGATTAGATTAATTAATTTAAAAAAAATTTGGATGTACAAATTTTACCAGGACAGCTAGTAAAACCTTTTTTTTTATTTGTACAACTAAATCGGCAAACAAGTGTACGGCTCACACGATGGTAAGCGATTATTGTAGTCTATAGACGCTTGCAACACCAAACCCTCCCAAGAGCTCTGGCCACCTTACTCACCACAAGAATACAACACTGCTTGAGAGCAGTATTATTTAGCTGTGATTTTTAATCTTAAATTAATATTGAGACTAAAAGACAGGAATATTTAAAAACGGTTTCAAAAGCTCAAATATATATAACGTAATATTCATCCGAGAAGCCTCTCAAATCCCAAACCACCCTAGAATAATCAAGTGCATTGATGCATTACCACAGACTGCGCCAATACGCTTTAAGCTTTAGGCCGTAGTTGGGACGGTTGCCACTGCAAGGTTAATGACCTGCAGGGTGCATTATTATTTGCCAGGCTTTATAAAATACTAACATCATTAAGAAGAAAATTTTAATTTTAAGTTAACATGGTTTTATTTAATTGTTTAAAACGGGATATTTACCATGTATTTTTTTGCGGATATTTCGACATCGTCTCGTGAACAACATGCGTAGATAATGTCGAAATATCGAGCTTCGCAAAATAAAAAATAAAAAGCATATTAGGGGGAGTCCGGCAGACTTTAGCCGCTTTTCACTAAAATGCTCATAAATCTTTCTATACTTACAAATCACTATTTTTTATACCTACATTGTGTCTTAAGCTGCATTATTTAGCTATATTTTCTCTTAAGAAAGTTTACTACTTCATTAATAGTTAATGAGTAATTAGCGATTTCTCCTAAGGTGGAATTCGGCTAATGTCTCCCGCTTGGGTGGGAGACTTTATCCAACAAGTAGGGAGACTTTACCCAGGCATAAAAATAGGCAAAACACAATACAAATTGTAATTCAATAAATTTTAATCATAAAAATACGGCACATAGTATTACATAGCAAATGAGAACACGAGGAGGGTACTTTGAGTAATTAGATACATAAGTGAGGAATCAACTATTATCACATTGATTTATACTCCATAGCATACTTAGTTACTTATACAATAGCAAGTGTTTGAAGTCCAATAAACTGGATACTTTTTGGAAGTAGGTAATTGTTTCATATTCATATGCCAGCTTTATAGCCGCCTGTTTGGTTAAGTCTCCATAATTCCTTTTGGTGCAAGTTAGAAGATAATTGACAAGTGCTTTTTCTTTCTCGATTGTAAATATCAGAGCTGTTTTAAACTGGATTCCTTGTTCAGTTATTTTATTCAATTTGATCTTGTCTCTTAATTAATATCATGAGGTATTTCAATCAATTTCCATATTCTAAAGCAACACCTCTAGTAGATTTTTCTTTGCCAATGTCAACTAAAGCATTTCTTATTACTGACTGATCTAAATTGCTTCTGTTCCTAGTTGTTTCTTTTTTATATTTGAAAGACATTTTGGATGATTATATTATTGCAGGAGAAACTACCCTGATGGCAGGAGAGATTAGTGGCTAAAGTCTCCTCCCGACGCCAGGCTAATGTCTCCCACCCTACGCCAAGCTGTCCGTTATTACATTTTCATAAAAAACTATGACACTTAAGTAAAAATTGTCTACCGTGAATGTTACTAGAATAATTACACTTACGATGTATATAAATTACGTCCTAGAATCTATTTACAGTAAATAACAGAATTCAAAAATCGGAAATTGAAAAATTTTACTTACCGAGTACGAAAATGTCTTGTTACTTCTCACTCCTAAACCAAACTGCCGATTACAACGTTGGCACGTAAGCAAGATGTGTAGTGCATAAGGAATCTAAGATGTGTGGCAATGTCTCAAAATCTAGTACTACAAAGATTTTATAAGCAGTGGCTATTGTCTCCCACCTGCTCAACTCTCCCGGACTCCCCCTATATATCGAGTTATAATCATTTTAGTAAGAAACATTTCATTTTCTGTTTGTGTGTAATGGATAAACGCAAAAACTGGATTGATTTTTAAAATACTTTCGCCAGGAGAATGCCATGTTACCCTTATCACAGAGTGATATAGGCTTTATTTTACCAAGAGGAAACGAAGCAACCAAAATCGTCGTGTAGTCTTTAATTTTTATTTTTACCTGCTCGACTGGGTTTTATTTAAGAAACTCTCTGCCACTCTATTTACATATATATATTTGACACTAAATGTAGAATCTACGCGCGCGCGTTGATACCGCGTTGGCGTAGCGGTCACAGCACTGGTTTGTGGCTGTTGCGCTGGCGGTTGCGGGTTCGAACCCCGCATATAACAAACATTTGTATTGGCCATACAGATGTTTACCGTGGTCTGGATGTTTATGTAGTTCTTGTGCGTCTCCCCACCCTGCCTTGGAGAGTACATTAAGCCGTCGGCGTCGGTCCCGGTTGTTATCATCATCTGATAGCGATCGTTATTCATAGTAGGGAATATATCCGCCAACCCACATTGGAGCAGCGTGGTGGATTAAGCTCTGATCCTTCTCCTACATGAGGAAAGAGGCCTATGCCCAACGGTGAGATATTACAGGCTGAAGCGATACACTTATATACTAAATTATTACTTCTTATTATGTTACATGATTTCTTCAATAACTTAGCAAATAACATCAGCTTTACGGCAAACTAAATTTGCACAATATAAAGATCACCTATATACTTCTAAACATATGAATAGAATTTCCTAATAAGTACAAGAAAGGAAGGAAATTATGAACAGTTCTGTGTATGTAATTGAAAATGTAATAAGCGTTTTATGTAGTTGGCATTTCAATAAGGTTATCGAGCGAAGTTTAAGTTGATGGGTTTTTTCGTGTCGTCGTAATATTTTCCGGGAGGACTGCGCATGCCCGACGCAGGCGGCCATGCGCCGACATGACACATGTCAAAAACAGCCAGTTCGTTCAGACTCCTTTGACGTCACTGGGAAAAACTTGTGGTCATACGTTTTCGCCGGAAGATTATCATGTAATACACAGGTAATTAAACATTTTACTTATTTAAATTGTTATTATTTGATTTTGATTTTTATATAGACTATCGTAGATATATTTATTTGTGTAAATAAAAAAGCGCCGTGTTTGTATCCGATTATTTCCATATTGTCAATCTTCTAAGGAGGTTTTAATGATTTAGATTTGTTTTTTTTTCGGTGACGTCATACTAATCAATAGCCGATATTCCGAAGGTTGTCCTAATCTCTAGGTACCTTGATCTTGAGTCTATTTATAGCCCGTCCTTTGTGATGGAAACATCAATTATTATCTAACATTGCGCCTGCCTCGTAACCTTTCTTCTGAGTTGACTGATTTTATCTTTTAATTTCACGCCCACACGCACTTTAATACGTATCATACGATCACGGTTCAATCTCTCGAAATTAGTATTATAATATGCGTTTTATCTTGTACCTATGTAGGTACCTATTAAAAACGCGTTATAGTTGTTCGTATTACTTTTTAAATAGAAGAATCAACACTAGCAAAGTTTCTAACGACTTTCATTACTCGTAACGAAACATATGTAACTTGTTGAATAATAACCCTTCCTTGGCAGTCGGGAAAAAACAAAATATAATATTATGTTATATGCACACACACACAGTCGTCTGTCCGTAAGGTCCTTAACTTAGTTGTGTTTTAGGTAATAGCCATTTGTAATAAATACAAAATATGTGTTAATACCTATAATCAAAATCGGGGCAACTATGGTGCGGAAGCCGAGTTGTTGCTGTGCCGAGAGGCAAAATTTATCAATCACTAGATGACCCGGTGAACTTCGTATCACCTACATATATGTGTGAAAAATATACTGAAAACACTTTCTGAACGCACCAATAAATATTTGAGTGAAATTTTTTTTTGACAAAAGACATCAAATTTCACCGCTAGGAAAATTTTGTATTGGAAAATTAAATTGTCGTTTTTAGTATTTTTCGTTACTATCAATTATGTTTCTCACCGTGAAAACTTCTTTTGACGCATCGCACACGCATTTTTTCGTAATTAGTAAGTTAGGCTGATCCGTCACGCTCTGAGGTGAAAGGCTCGATCGGGTGAACTCGGGACCGCCGAGTGTACCCGATATACTAATACGATCTATAATAAAATAAATACATAATATTATTTACTATATATATATATACCTAGTCAGGTCATAAGTACTGTCACACAATAAAAACTTTTTTTTAGAATGGCCACAAACAAAGTTTATTGAATTCGAATTTCGAATTGTTTATGAAAATAAAAATGTGTAATTTTTAGAATTCTACTCATCTATAAATATGGAGTGAACGCTTAAAGAAGACCGAGTTGCAGTTGTTGCATTACTTCGTTGCGGTTACGCGCCAATTGAATTTTTTGACATACTGAAAAATTTGAATATGACCAAAAGATTCGTGTATCGTACCATCAAACGGTACAATGAAGACACTAGTGTAGATGACAGGTCAAGAAGTGGTCGCCCTCACTCCGTTAGGACTCCAGCAGTGATAAAAGCTGTGAAGGTGCGAATTCAAAGAAATCCCAAACGTAAACAGAAACTGTTGGCCCTTCAGATGGGGTTAAGCAGAACCACGGTGAAAAGGGTGTTAAATGAAGAGTTAGGGCTTCGGGAATATCGAAGAAAAACAGGATATCGTTTGAACGCTCGTTTAATGGACCTGAGACTGAAGAGATGCCGCGCTCTGTTGAAACGATACCTACGCGGGAAAAAAATATCGAGAAATTCTTTTTTCAGATGAAAAAATTTTTACCCTAGAAGAGAGCTACAACAAACAAAATGATAAGGTGTACGCACACAGTAGTGAAGAAGCGAGCAACAGTATTCCGCGTGTTCAACGAGGTCATTTTCCATCCTCGCTCATGGTATGGTTGGGAGTTTCTTATTGGGGCTTAACTGAGGTACATTTTTGTGAGAAAGGTGTAGAAACGAATGCATTTGTGTATCAAAATACAGTCCTGACGAACCTTGTGGAACCTGTTTCTTATACCATGTTCAATAACAGGCACTTGGTATTCCAACAAGATTCGGCGTCAGCTCATAGAGCAAAGAGCACACAAGACTGGCTGGCGGCGCGTGAAATCGACTTCATCCGGCACGAAGACTGGCCATCTTCCAGTCCAGATTTGAGTCCGTTAGATTACAAGGTATGGCAATACTTGGAGAAAAAGGCCTGCTCAAAGCCTCATATTGATTTGGAGTCACTCAAGGCATCCTTGATTAAGGTAGCCGCTGATGACATGGACCTCGTTCGTGCTGCGATAGACGACTGGCCGCGCAGATTGAAGGCCTGTATTCAAAATCACGGAGGTCATTTTGAATAAACTTTATTATCATAATAATCTATGTTTTGTTAAGTTCATTTTGATATATAAAAGGTTATATAATGAATAAACTTGTCTCAATTATTTCATATTAAACTTGTGACAGAATTTATGACCTGACTAGGTATTTATTACAGGCATTTTTTAAAGACTAACTGCGGAGTTTCCTGGCGATCTTTCTCTGCATTAGGTATCTTCTACGTTCTGAACCGGCGCGGCGGCGGTATCTTACATTAATTTGTAAAATGTCGATTCAAAAGTGCTTAGCTTGATTTAAGTTATTTTTGATTTTATATGATTCTGTAATGCATTCTAACGACTGACTTTAAGTTTCCTTTTTTATCATGTTGCGTTTAAAAAATACGATTGTCCCACTGTGACCCTAAGAACGTGCACATACGTCATTTTTCTTTCCGTAACTCACGTGAGAATTGAGAAATGCAGAACAAAATATAGCCTATATAATATATGTTATTCTAGTTACTCTATCTTCCTTCATCTGACACCGGTAACATGAGAAATGCAGAACAAAATATAGCTATAGCCCTATATAATAGGTATATGTTATTCTAGTATTGGCCGCTCTTCACGTTGGCCATCATTGTGGCGAACATTGTGGCGAATATGTTGGCGAACAGATTGTGACGACATCCACACGATGGAAGGTCGTTCAGTCTGCTTCGGTGCAGGCCAATGTGCTGACGTAAAAATGGATATTGAGGCGATAATGGCTGTTGCGGTTGATTTATTCACAGCATACCGCAACTACGTAAATGTGTATGAGAGAATGGTGATGAAAAAGAAATGGAAAAAAAGAAGGTGGTGGATGCTGTCAATACATCGAAACAGAACTATAAAATACTAAAATAATATACTATAAAATTAAACTACAGGTACACGTGTGCTCGCTCTGGGAGCTCGCAAGTCGCAGCAAACTAACTAGTTAAGGTGAGGTAATTGATGTATTCCTGCAAAACACGTTTCTATGAATTCAGTTTTGAAATAGTAAACAGTGAAATTTTTATCTGATAAATTTAATTGGTATTGTTGAGGGTATATTCTAGGTAAAAACACCGATGGAAACATGATTCGATAAATTTGGATCGATAGAATAAATTCACAAAGTTACCTCTTTTCGGGTCATTTTATATACTATTATTGGGTTTTATTTTTAAAATAACTGATTTGATATTATGAGTAACTTACCAAAATAAAGTACATATATAACTGTAAGGCGTGGCAGCGAGTTTTTTTTTTTTATTACATCTATTTTTTTTTAATCGATTATTCAAGTGATTTTCGAAGCGCTGGGCGCTCTCGCGGCACTCACACTGTCCCGTTGGACGTTACAGAGGCAAGACGTGTGCAAAATTTTTCAAAAAAGCGTTCCGTCTTTTGTATTTTTAATATTACGTAGTATGCATTCAATATCCATACACCTATAACTGCCCACAGTAGTAATAAAATTTAAATTCGCTATTTATTTTAAATTTATTCTATATATATAAAATATAATATAAAAGAAAGTCGTGTAATCGTGTTAGTTACACTATTTATAACTCAAGAACGGCTGAAGCAATTTGACTGAAAATTGGTGGGGAGGTAGCTTAGAACCAGGAAACGGACATAGGATACTTTTTATCTCAATTGTACCCGGTAGGTGGCGCTACTATAGGTATCTAACTCCGAAACTACTGAACCAATTTGTATCAAATTTTGTAAGCTTCTGTAGTTTGGTCAAACTTGAGAGATAGGGTAGTTTTTATCTCAATTGGACCCGGTAGGTGGCGCTGCTATCGGTATGTAACTCCGAAACTACTGAACCAATTTGTATCAAATTTTGTAAGCATCTGTAATTTGGTCCAACTTGGGAGATAGGGTACTTTTTTCTCAATTAGACCCGGTAGGTGGCGCTGCTATAGGTATGTAACTCCGAAACTACTGAACCAATTTGTATCAAATTTTGTAAGCTTCTGTAATTTGGTCTAACTTGAGAGATAGGGTAGTTTTTATCTCAATTGGACCCGGTAGGTGGCGCTGCTATCGCTATGGAACTCCGAAAGTACTGAACCAATTTTTATCACATTTCGTAAGCATCTGTAATTTGGTCCAACTCGAGAGATAGGGAATTTTTTATCTCAATTTGACCCGATAGGTGGCGCTGCTATCGGTATGTAAGCAATCAAATTTGGTAGCTGTTTTCCGGGCAGGACAACGTCTGCCGGGTCCGCTAGTTTAATATAATTATTTTGTTGCTGTTTAAGTTTTTGTAAACACTATTTATCTATATAAAAATTAATAAAAATGGAGTGTCTGTTTGTAATATTACGTCTTTTAACTAAATTCATATGTGTGTATAAATACACGGTACATATTACACCAAATTAACATTTTTGAAGTGAAACTTCTTTAGGCGCATGAGGGGTAAAATCTGAGCGACCGGTAACGCGTCAGTGTCACGACGAGTACTTGGATGGGTGACCTCTTTTTTTTTCAATTAGATTTTTGAAGTGAAACTTCTTTAGAATCGTTGTGATTTCAAACCAGATGCAACGGAAAAACGACAGGGAAGGGCGCGCGGCGCAGCGACTTGCATGAAAAAGGATGACACATTGTAGCGTTACGCTCATTGTAGCGTTACGCTATTTATATCGTTACGCTCATTGTAGCGTTACGATATTTGTAGTTACGCTATTTGTAGCGTTACGCTCATTGTAGCGTCAGTACTTGGATGGGTGACCGCTTTCTTTTTCAACTAGTTTTTTTTAAAGTGAAACTTCTTTAGGCGCACTTAACTTGGAGAGTAAGCAGGCGTGACGAGAGCGTTACGAAAGTGTGATTGGTCGAGGCGAACGGAAGTTGAGAGGGAGATATTTTGGTTAAGATAAAATTTGATCGACCGGAAACGCGGCAGCGTCACGACGGTCAGTTCTTGGATGGGTCACCGCTTTTTTTTCAAATAGTTTTTTTGAAGTTTAACTTCTATAGGCGCGCTTAACTTGGGGAGTAAGCAGGTGCGTTACGAGAGTGTTAAGAAAAGTGTGATCGGTTGAGCCGAACGGAAGTTGAGAGTGAGATATGTTAGTAAAGATAAAATTTAACTGACCAGAAACGCGGCAGCGTCACGACGGTCAGTACTTGGATGGGTGACCGCTTTTTTTTCAACTAGTTTTTTTGAAGTGAAACTTCTTAAGGCGCATTTCATCACATGAGGTACATTTGAGCGACCGGTAACGCGGCAGCATCAGGTACTTGGATGGGTGACCACTTGGGAACACCACGTGACGTTGCCATTTTTTTTCTTTGTTATAATATATTATATTTAATTAATATTAAAATAAGAATTATTAAATATAAAAACCTACTGTGGAATTTTTAAGGAACATACAAAAATAAATTAGCCGAATCGGTCGAGCCATTCTCGAGTTATGCGCTTAGCAACATTCTTTTTTATTATATAGATTATAATAATAATACATAACAACAAAATAGAGTTTTCAAAATAGAGGTAACCCATTTTTAATATAATATTATCTAATATATATACTAAATTTATTACAAAGTATGTTTCATTATATTATCAGCTCGGTGAAGATCGATTTAGATTCGGATCTTAGACCACTAGTACTAAGCAGCGCTTCATGACAAACTTTACATTCGTATGTTACACAGCTCAAAATGAATAATTTAAATTATATTTTTATTTCGAGTTAATACAATTAGGTACAAAATTCAAAAGTATAAGTGTGTCTGTTACATTTTTACGCCTATGGCGATGTAGCAAATTAGCAATTTTAAAATTCATCAACATCGGAGAGCTAATACTGCCTACTGTACCTATACAGATAAATTTTATTTAATAATTATTATTTTAAATTTAATATGTAATTTGTTTCATTTAATAGCTCTTATTCCATTTATGTCCAACAGTATTTATACTAAATAACCCTGAAATCCTTTACTTATTTTATTTATTTACGAAAGTATTATTATTTTATCACTACTATAAAAAATGATCATTATAAATGCATTTCTATTTTAAAGCCAAATAAAATTTCATGACGGTCAGTACTTAGATGGGTGACCGCTTTTTTTTTCAACTAGTTTTTTTGAAGTGAAACTTTTTTAGGCGCATGAGGGGTAAAATTTGAGCGACCGGTAACGCGGGACCGTCACGACGGTCAGTACTTGGATGCGTGACGCTTTTTTTTTCAACTAGTTTTTTTGAAGTGAAACTTCTTTAGGCGCGCTTAAATTGGGTAGTAAGCAGGTTAATGCGTGACGAGAGCGTTACGAAAAGTGTGATCGGTCGAGGAGAACGGAAGTTGAGGGAGATATAAGTTACTTAAGATAAAATTTGAGCGACCGGTAACGCGGCAGCGTCACGACGGTCAGTACTTGGATGGGTGACCGCTTTTTTTTCCAACTAGTTTTTTTAAATATTGTAATTGTATTGTGGAATTTATTGAGATACGTTTTATTGAATAATAATTATTTTAAACTACCTATGCCCGCGACTTCGTCCGCGTGGAATTTAACAAAATAATTACTGTTCAGTTCGCAGTTATAAAATAATAATAAAAAATCTAAAATAAAAGTAGCCTACGTTACTCCTTATTACATCAGCAACTATCTGCCAATGAAAGTCCTGTCAAAAACGATCCAGCCGTTTCAGAGATTAGCCGGAACAGACAGACAGACAAATTATAAAAAATGTTATTTTGGTATTTGCACCATGTATATTATATAATATGTAATTTAGTTAAAAGCGGGTATTACAATATTACAAACAGACACTTCAATTTTATTTATTTGTATAGATTTAATATGTAATTTGTTTTATTTTATATAGCTTATTCTATTTATGTCCAACAGTCTTTATAATAAATAACCCTGAAATCATTTACTTATTTCATTTATTTACGAAAGTATTACATATTTATCACTACTTTAAAAAATGATCATAATAAATGCATTTCTATTTTAAAGTCAAATCAAATTAGTTCGCTTTACAGCCACTGACGCTTTCAGGTCACGGACTGAGTTCAACAGCAACGAGTTCGCGCGACGTGTGTCCAAGGGGGACGGGGTAGACGTTAAATGCCTACTTTTGTCATGCGACGGAGCCTTAACCAACGTGTGGATGCGTCGGCCACAACTGTGCCACAACCCTTTGATCTTTTGTGAAAAACCGACACTACACGGATTTATCGCCAAGTTGTGGGCCATCATTCCAATACATTCCAACTACCCCCTCTTCATGATGGCCATAGTAGTTCGCCATCTATGTTGGCGATCATATTGGCCAACGTGAAGAGCGGCCATATCTCTATCTTCCACTCCATTCGATGTTTTATTTGAAATCGGTTGAGCAGTTTTCCGTGTCGTGTAAGTTTCGCATTTTATACACTAGTTGTGCTATGCGGTTTTACTCGCGTTATTAGCAATTACGTTGGAATTTCAGTCATGAAGGTAGCTTTCATGTTAAACGGAATGTCCAGCTACTTGTAAACGAAGTTTCATTGTAAACAAAATTGTATTGTTTTCTAACGTTCACGCGAATTTCACTCATTGTAATGAAACAACTTTTTCGGATTTTATCGCGGTTAAAGCGGTAAGTTTTTTAGATGTCCAACATTTCTGATACTTTACAGCAACCATGGTCACAAAATACTGAACACCGAACCGATAAAATCCAAAAAAGTTGTTTCATTGTAAACAATTCAGTTCAGTATATTACATTTACAATCATATGGTTTTCACGTTTTTTTCGAATGTGATGTGGAATACTTAGGTATTACTTCATCACCATCATCACCACAGCCTATCACAGTCCACTGTTGGACATAAGCCTCCACAAGTTCGCGCCCGACATTATGACGCGAACTCATGTGTTTTGCCCATAGTCACCACGCTGGGCAGGCGGGTTGGTGACCGCAGGGCTGGCTTTGTCGCACCGAAGACGCTGCTGCCCGTCTTTGGCTTGTGTATTTCAAAGCCAGCATGGATGGTTATCCCGCCGTCCGTCGGCTATTTAAGTTCCAAGGTGGTAGTGGAACTGTGTTATCCCTTAGTCGCCTCTTACGACACCCACGGGAAGAGAGGGGGTGGCTAAATTCAGGTATTACTTAGTTACGAATAAATCTATAGTAATATAATAAAGCTGAAGAGTTTGTTTGTTTGTATGTTTGTTTGTTTGTTTGTTTGTTTGAACGCGCTAATCTCAGGATCTACTGGTCCGATTTGAAAAATTCTTTCAGTGTTAGATAGCCCATTTATCTAGGAAGGCTATAGGCTATACATCATCACGCTAAGATCAATAGAAGCGGAGTCCACGCCGACGAAGTCGCGCGCAGAAGCTAGTTAATAATAAACTGATAAGTAAATAATTAGGAATTCTAATCTCTATTGTATGTAATTTTATAGCAGCTTCAGGAATAATATTCTTGACGAATTACTTCAACCTCTCGCAGTCCACTGCTATACATAGGCCTCCCAAAGTTCGCGCCACACATCCCGGGTTTCCGCGGTTTCCTCATCCAGCCTCCATCGGCAATCTTACGTAGATCGTCGGTACAGCGAATATAAATATCTTGGACCAAAATGCTACTTTAATTCTAGATGTCTAGCTTGAAATCTGTTGAACCATTTTACTTGATATAGCCTTTAAAAGTGGAGTTTTATGCAATTATAGTACCTACCTAATATAATGTAGGTAGACGAAAAAATTAACAAACGCACTAGTCGTCACTACGATTTGCGAAAGTTTCCCTCGATTTCTCTGGGATCCATCATCAGATCCTGATTTCCTTACATGGTACCACCCTTGGGCTATCTCCTTTCCATCGAATAAAGAATATCAAAATCGGTTCATAAACGACGAAGTTATCCCCGAACATACATTAAAAAATATACCTATATGATTGAATCGAGTAACCTCCTCGTTTTTTGAAGTCGGTTAATAAACGGTTTGTAATAATTATGTTGTTGATATAGGCCAATCTCTTGATGTAGGTAAGTTTTTTACATCAGAAACTTTTTACAGAATTAGACATTAGGTTCTTAATTGTGATGCTAGTGAGTAAAAGGGCTCGTTCGTATATTACTTTATTTTAAATAATTACAATTTTAGGATTTTCTTAACCTTTTTCTAGTGATGGACCCCTTTAAAAAATTTTAAAGAGTCCACGAACTCTTTCCAAAAAAAAAAGAAAAAAAAAACACAACGCTGCTTTACTTCAACCACCTTTTATTGTTTGCGATCAAACTTTACATATAAACAACTAGTGTGACGGTTGCTGCTGCTTATGCTGGATTAGGAGTTGTTTTATGATAACGCGCAAAGTGAAAATATTTACTCACAACATAAGTAGGCTTGCCATGGACCCCCAGCTTTCATAACACGGACCCCTTAGGGGTCCATGGACCACAGGTTAAGAAACCCTGCTCTAGTATCTCGTCACAGTGCGTTACAAATCGTGCAAAATATCACGTCTCCAAAACTCATCACCTTCCCATTCTCGTTCGAAAAAGAAGTGAAAATGTTCATGAATTGTAACTTTTTTTATTTTACTGATTGGCTAACAAGCATACAGTCACCTGATTATGATGTAAGCGGTTATTGAAGCCTACATATAGACCATACACCGACGCGTTACCAACTCTACCCTCAGGAATAGAGTTGGCAAGCGTAACGTACCGTAGCCCTCCCCAGAAGCTCCAGCCAGCTTGCCACAGGAAAAAAAAATCTCGAGAGCAGTAATTATTTAGTTGTGATCTTCTGTGAGTTTTGTGTACTTCCTCAGACGTGCTGTTCCAGATTTTGAGTGGGTAGGATCCTGCTGTGCACTACCTCAATAAAACTGTAAATGGAACTGTAAGAAGGGAACACATTTTATTACACCAAGTGTGACCGTTAATACCGTTTTAATCATTACGCTTATCGCTTCAGCCTGTAATATCCCACAGCTGGGCACAGGCCTCTTTCCCCATGTAGGAGAAGGATCAGAGCTTAATCCACCACGCTGCTCCAATGCGGGTTGGCGGTTGGTTTAATTATTACTTGAAACAAAATCGAATATGTCTTCCAGTATATTTTTATACCTAAATAAAAGCAATAGAATTATCTATCTGTTACAACGATAACATATATTTCCAGCGATCGACTTATTATCAGATAGTAACGGCTATCCAATATCCCGAACAAAGCATACACCAACGTGAAGTTGTCACGATTTGTTTTGATAAATTCTTTGTGTGTTTTTATATATTTCGTGCAATATTTAGTAAACATCGTAAATGAGGTAAGTAGCGATATGTGTATTAGTTGTTGATGAGTTTAAAATTATTTTTGGCGTTTCTGTAAGTAATTGTTCATATTATTCATTAAACGGTATAGCAAAAATATGTTGCTCGAACCTGAAGCCAGACTGGGGAAGTACCTCACTGAAGATGACAGCCAAATAACACTGTTATAAGTAGTGGCTTGTTTATTTGTTTAGGGTTTCTTCACTTATTTAGTTTTTGTTCTCTTTATTGCATAATTATACAAAATTTATTTAGTGAAAAACGGACTTTATGTTTAAGTTATTCAGTCTTGTTAGACTGAATAGTCTTGTTTACCGTCCTTATGTACCTACGTACAAGAAATAGATACAAAATTTTAGTATAGAAGCTATGTTTAATATTATTCAAAAATAATGCTAGTTGTCTAAGAAAAGTCAAACGAACATATTATGCAATATAATATGCTAATAATCCATACTAATATTATAAATGCGAAAGTAACTCTGTCTGTCTGTCTGTCTGTCTGTCTGTCTCGCAATCACGGCAAAACTACTGAACAGATTTAAATGAAATTTGGTATACAGATAGTCTAGAGTCTGAGAAAGGACATAGGCTACTTTTTAATGCGAAAAAAGGGATGTAAGGTGTTGAAATGTTGAAATGAAAATTTGTATGAGATCTAATGTTCGTGTTCGTAACTGTCAAACATTTAATGTTCATCCCGTCGATATGGTAAACTCTCACCTAAAATTAAAGAACGTATTGAAATAAAGGTTTCGAATCGACAACATATATCCACAATATACGGATAGTGGCGTATTTTACATTTTAAAAATCTATACTAATATATAAAGATGAAGAGTTTGTTTGTTTGATTGTTTGTTTGTTTGTTTGAACGCGGTAATCTCTGGAACTACTGGGCCGATTTTTTTTTTTTTTTTTTTTTTTTTTTTTTTTTTTTTTTTTTTTTTTTTTTTTATTAAATATAGACCAGCGCTTGACTGCGATCTCACCTGATGGTAAGTGAAGATGCAGCCTAAGATGGTGCGCGCTTGCCTAGAAGATGCCTATTCACTCTCGATTTGAAGATATCCAGGTTATAGTTAGTTGGAAAAACGGAAGCCGGGAGGGCATTCCAAATTTTTGCGGTGCGTATCAGAAACGAAGAAGCGAAGCGCTTGGTACGAGTTCGTGGGATTTCAACCACGTAGCGGTGTAGATTCATACGATGCCTTGCGGTCCGATGGTAGAAGGGTGATGGCGGAACCAAATTGTGCAGTTCTTGAGCACACTCTCCGAAATATATCCTGTAAAATACGGATAGACAGGCAACCTTGCGCCGGTGTTCTAGACTTTGAAGTCTAGAGTTAACTAGTGATTCGTCACCGATGAGTCTTCTGGCGCGTCGATCCACAGAATCCAAAGCAGCAAGCTGGTACTTGGCAGAGCCATCCCACAAGTGGCTGCAGTACTCCATGCACGATCGGACTTGTGCTTGGTATAGAGTGAGAAGTTGTTCAGGTGTGAAGTACTGCCTAACTTTATTGAGGATACCAAGTTTCTTACCCGCAGTTTTTGCCTTGGATTCTATGCATTGTCCGAAGTTCAGACTAGACGAGATATTTATGCCTAGAAGATCAATACTATCGGTGATCGGTACAGATACACCTCGGAAAGTCGGAGTTAAGGGAAATGGACTCCGTTTAGCGCTAAAAAGACACGCTTGCGTTTTTTCTTTTCGATTTGAAAAATTCTTTCAGTGTTAGATAGCCCATTTATCGAGGAAGGCTATAGGCTATGTATCATCACACTAAGACCAATAGGAGCGGAGTCCACGCCGACGAAGTCGCGCGCAGAAGCTAGTGTATTAATATGTCAGTAATGAAAACGGATTGACATAATATATATTGGTTGTCAAATATAAAACGTAGTGGTTATAATATACTCTTTGGTCAAATATTTATGCGTGCGTTCAAAAATTTATTTAGTGTAAACTAAGGAAAATATATCAAGCTAATTAAATCTTATACTATTGAAAAAAGGAAAGCATTTTTTCCCCTCAAATCAACGCAGGTGAAACCGCGGGGCACAGCTAGTAATATTATAAATGTGAATGTAAGTTTGTTTGTTACGCTTTCACGCGAAAACTACTTAACCGATCATCATGAAACTTTGTGCATATATTCTTGGAGGTATTAGAAGTAACATAGGATACTTTTTATTAAAAAAATTCAAACATTGTTTGTTATATTAAAATCAGAAATATTTTTGTTTCAAATTATAAAACAAATACATGTAAATATAATTTTTCCACATTAGAGAATGTACACATTATACATAATTATAGGGTACAAGGATATTGCTCTGTGAACCGTCATTAAAATTCTAATCAGCATATTGAATACTTTACGAGAACAATCATAGCCAGATAATAGATATTAAAAATATTAATTTTTTCTCGTAATAAGTTTTGAATGATTTCATTACTATATTATGAAATTCTGCGTTAGCTAGCTTGTCTAATGAAGTACATTAAAGGGTAATAGGGGCCAATATATTAAAAGTATATAAGTAGAACGTGGCGACGTTAAACTATCTATTGATTAGTTGTTACTAAAATTTCAATAAACTACATTGCTAATAATACGTCGTCGGGGTCGATTACTCATATCTAAAAATAGTGGTCAGCCTTAGGTTTTCTTCTGGATCCAATGATCTATCTGATAGCTAATTATACTACGGATTGTACAATCTGATAAACCGTACCTGGTACCTAGTTTAAAAAAGCGTGTAAATGATCCATTGTTCGGCATAGTTTATAACTAAGGTAGGTCACAACAGAAATTTCCTGCTCCATTATGGAGCAGCCCGACTAGAGAAGTACCTCAACCTTCCAGAAGATCACAGCTAAATAATACTCCTTTCAAACAGTGTTGTGTTCCTGCTGGTGAATAAGGTGACCTGCATGCGTCTTTAGGCTACGGTGATCGCTTATCATCGGGTGACCCTTAAGCTTGTTTAAGTTTGATCTTATATTAACGAAAAGAATTTGATTAAAATAAGTCACGTTGCCCTGCGATTTGCTGAAGTCTTGAAAAAAAGGAACTAATTAATATATTTCACAGTTAACGGAAACCAAGCAACATGTTCGAAGGCGCAGTGGCTGGTATCCTCAACCGGCTGCTGGGCAAGTACGTGCAGGATCTCGACACGGAGAACTTAAACGTCGGCATCTTCTCAGGAAATGTCAATCTCACTGATCTTAAACTCAAGCCTGAGGCTCTGGTAAGATGAATTTTGTGGCGCTTTTTTACTCAAATTATTACAAATGTGAATTTGTGAATGTCTCTTCCTTTTTTGGAAGTTGGCTAAAACGTTAAGATTTTATTAAGCATTAAAATAATTATTAAGATAAAAAAACCCGTTTATATTAGGTATCAATAAAAGATAAAATAAAAAAAAAATTGTTACCAAAACCCAATACCCACCCAACCCAATGCATATTGTTTATATTTACATTTCAGTATGAATTAGACCTACCAATCGATGTAAAAATCGGAACGATTGGAAAAATCAACTTACAAATACCTTGGTCGGGACTGTACACCCAACCCGTGGTCGTTCACATAGAAGATGTACTGATTCTGGTTGGCCCGGCCATCTCCAACAGCTACTTCGACCCTGACAGAGAGAAGCGTCTGACCAGAGCCGCTAAAAGGAAAATTCTACAAGATTTAGAAGCAGAAAGCGAGATATTGAAAGGACCGCAGAATTTCTTCGAGAATCTTTTCACGGCCATCGTGAATAATTTACAGATTTATGTCCGAAATGTCCACGTCAGGTATGAGGATTCCATCAGCTCAAAGGACGGGCCGTTGGCGTGTGGGTTGTGCCTCCAGAGTCTGTCTATCGAAACTACAAACAGGTATGTCTACACTCTAAAATTTATCTTAAAACTTATTAAATGAATTGAAATCTTAGCTTCTCTCTAAATATATTTTTTCGTCGTAATTAATTAGCTAAGATCTTTATTGTAAACAATTTTTTTGCAAATAATTTGGATAAAAAACATATTTGTTTCATAATATTTTTAATATCACGCCAAGTTTGTTTTAGTTACCACTACGAATTTAAATATTGTAAATCCCGGAGGGACCGAAATTGCTCTACCTAAAATATTGTATTTAATCATTGCGAAAATCTGTTCAGTTTCTCTAAGTTTATTCTTTATTTTCAGCAAATGGAAACCTTCAGTGACACCGGCCAACGCCTCAACAGTATACCAGATGATGCGTGTTGAGTCACTTTCTCTATACTGGAACCCGACTGCAACAGCTCTTGATGATGTGGAGATAGCTCACATAACTCCCATGCAGTACTACAACTGGAAGCACTACATGCTTACTGGATTAGACAAGTTCTCGATGCATCATGAGGACTTTGAATTTCGTAAGTGCAACTCTAGATACTTTCCTTTTAGTGGTAATGTATTTTTGTAAAAAAAAATCGAAAGTATAACAATAGAAAATGAAGATTATTAATTTAGTTGATATATTTAACCCTCTCACTTTCAATATAATGTTTGCTAACATTAATATTATTTTCTTCTTTAGAAATAAGTTTATCAGAGAAGGTTTTAGGCTTTAATAAGTCACGATAGGATAGGCAGGAGGAGAGAAGTAAATATAAATGAAACTGCACAAGTCATCACTTCATAATCGTTATTTATTATAATGATGAAGTGTACATTCGTTTACATTTGTTACTTCTCGGTCGAAATCCTGCTATTAAATCGTGAAAAATTATGCTATTATTATTCAAACAGTGTAACAGGGGTGCTAGAGCGTTCAATTTATTATTTAAATAACGTTCTACAGAGTTGTAATTTTTGAATGACAGTGACAACAGTATATTTCATCAGCTCTATCAAGGCTTTTTTACGGACTATCGCTATTTATATTGCGACAATTTTGTGTTGAAATCATGATTTGATTTAATCTATGGCGTCACGTTAGCTGCGTCTAAAAGCTTTCATCTGGTACAGCGGCGGATTTATAGCGGCCTGTCAAGGTAAGTCGTTAGCACCGTGGCGGGCCAATACGGGCCTGCTCCGCAGTGAAAGTGTTAAAACAGATTTTAAACATGTCCTGCTTATATTCTCAATATTTCTCAGTCAGTCAGTCAGTGTAGCCTATCGCAGTCCACTGCTGGAAATAGGCCTCCCCAAGTTCGCACTATACGTCCCGGTTTTCCGCAATCCTCATCCGTCTATACAGTATATCTGTTTAATTGTTTATGACCAAACACCAATATCTATTTCAATTTTCAGTATTAAAACCAGTAACATGTAAGGTGAAGGTTATCATTAACCGATCTGGCGAGGCGAGGGTGCCGCGTTTACTCCTGGACGCAGTGTTACAAGACAGTGCTCTTCAGCTGTCCAGACGGCAGTACCTGTCCATAGATAACTTGCTTACTTCCTTTCAGAGGATTACGCTTAATAGGTAGGAATATTGAATTTGTTTTATTAATCTATGAAATATTATCAAACCAAATACTTAGCAATAGGCTTCAAACGAATTTTTCAGTAGTCATTTCACATTATGTTTATTAGTTTTTTATTTTGTTATAATTAATATGAGTCACCATTTAAAAAGTAGATTTTGCTTGTAACAACCGGGTGGACAACTGGACACTCAACAGTTAATAAACTTAAAAAAAATGTCTTAAAGACATTCTTTTAAACATTCTAAATCATAGGTATCAAAAATTTTCGATCCAGCGGGGTTTGAACCCGAGCCACATACCGTGTCAGCGCTCTGCCAATGATTGATATGATTTAAAAGGTTAATTTCCTCATGTGTGGGTAACACAAAAAATAAAAATAATACGAATTAGACATTCTTTTTTTATGCAGAAAGTACAGACATCTGCATCCCGGCGTCCCTCCTTTAAAAAACGTTAAGAAGTGGTGGCTCTATGCTTACAACGTGGTCGTCGAACAACGCGTCCGTCCCTACACTTGGGCGGCAATCAAGAAACACAGAGAGAATTACAACATTTACAAGAAGACCTACAAAAGTACCTTGAGAAGTCCAAACGACATTGAACTAAAATTAGATTTGCAGAAGTGCGAGGACAGTCTTCCGATTATATCTGTGGTGATAGCGAGGGAGCAAGCCAAATTTGAAGTAAGAGACTGTTATAGCTACCTACTTTATTAAATTTATTATGACACAATAACCACAGTATAGTTATGAATCTACAGATACGAAATATAGACATATTTACTTCTAAGCTATATACTTTATATAAACTTCTTTACGCACGCTTGACTTGGGGAGTAAGCTGGTGAATGCGTGACGAGAACATTACGAAAGGTGTGATCGGGTGAGACGAACGGAAGTTGAGAGGGAGACCGGAGATATAAGTTAAATGGAGCTAAAGAAGTGTTACTTCAGTCGTGTGGTCAAAGCACGCTCGTTTTTTTTCACTATAGGATTTTTTCAATGTATCAATATCATTTTAATTTTTGGTCTTCGGAAATCGGCTCTGGCTTCGGGAATTATGTTGATTTGGATTTTCAACTATCTATCTATAGAATTTGAAATATCAACGGTTCAGTAATAGTAGCGTAAGAGAAAAAGTAACGTCTATTATCCATTATTTGTCCACCCTAAATAGTTTTAACATATTGGTAATTCTTAATTTTTACAGTGTAGGTATATTAAAATTGCTTAACAATTATCGTTGTCTTTAGTTATTAAACCAAGAACCCGACAGGATAGAAGTTGTAGAAACAGAATTTGACTGGTGGAAGCCGACTTCGGATTACGACAGTGACTCAGAAACTGAAGCTAAGTCACGAGTGGAACTGTGTGTGAAGACAGAGAGATGTAAGAGTCTGTGGAGCCACTTGTCTAGCCCTGAGAAGAAGAAGGTCTGTGAACTTATCGGATACGCTGAGGGAGCACCGAGACAGGATAAATCCAAACAGTATATTGGTAGGTATAAAGCAGTAATATAATTAGGCTTCAGTCAGGTCAGCCTATTGCAGTCCACTACTGGACATAGGCCTCCCCAAGTTCGCGCCAAGCATCCCATCATAATTAGGCTTAGCAGGAAATATTCTACTCAAAATTGTAGCAGCCCGACCTGGGAAGTATCTTGGGTAGCAGCAAGACCTGGGAAGTACCCCAACCTTACAGAAGATCACAGCCAAATAATACTGCTCTCGAGCAGTGTTGTGTTTCTGTGGCAAGTAAGGTGGTCAAAGCTCCTGGATAATGTCGGAACGTAGAGTTGTCAATGCGCTTTAATAATTCTGAAGTTGCAGGCGTCTAAAAGCTATGGTAACCGTTTACCATTAGGTGGGCTGTATGCTTGTTTACCACCCTTAAAGTATAAAAAAAGAACCGTTCAATTTCTGACGCGAACTGGTAGAGGATTCATGAGCAAACGAAAAGATTTTTGAATATAGGAAAGAGAAATTATATCAAATGAGTAAGTGTCTAGAAAGTAAAATTTGTTTGTTCCAGAGCATAAAATCAATTTGACACTGGCAAATTGTACGCTGACTCTGATGAATAGAAGCAAAGAAGTGTTAGTCGTTAATCTAACGCAATTCCTCGCGTCTTTGGAGACGAGACCTTCAGCTAAAGCCTATAAGGTAATTAAGATTCATACATGTATTTATCTATATTATATTAATACTGCAGGCCGGTTGGTGACCACAGGGCTGGCTTGTTGTCTTAATCTCAAAATTTAAAAATTTAAATGTATTACTCATCTTGAACAGGTTTCTGCAAGAACGGAGAGTATAGTCATAGAGGGTATGTCCTCTGATGGAGAACTGGTGCCATTACTATTAGCGTCCCAGGGTACCTCTGTGGGCAGCAATACAGTTCTCGCCTTGGATTTCGAGAAAAATCCTACAAACAGCCACGCGGACCTTGGCGTTATGTGTCATGTGGAACCCGTGGAAATGGTTTATGTCGAGGTATGTTCAAAATTTATTGTCTTTATATAAAAGTATCGTGTTTTCTTCTGTAATAATATCTTTTAATAGATACTAAAGCATTCACAACTCTGTTGAAATACCAAAAGCTAAAATCAAGTTTAAGAATCCATGGGAATTAGATTAAATCTTCTAAAAATCTTCATGAACCCATCATGCCAATTTAAAAGAGAAATGCATTCATAAAAAAATGTTATTATGGCTTACAGCACGCGTTTACAGAGCTGATAAATTTCTTCCAAACTCATTCAATGACACCAGACGCGTTAGCTGAAGAAGTATCTCTAGCAGTGGAACAGGTGGGAGCGGTGAGCAAGTCGGTGCTCGCTCACGCGATAAGTCGCAGGAAGGTGTTCCATCTCAATGTCGACTTAAAGGGACCTGCAATTATCCTTCCAGAGCACGGCTGTGTCCACAAGTAAGTAAAAAATGAAATTAAAAATCTAATTTTAGGTTTAACTAGCAGCGAAACCCGGCGTTGCTCGGGTTAAAATACATCGCAGAAACTTTCTAGACCCTTACAGAATTTTTTAGATCTTTTCAGATGTCCTAATGCGTTAGAAAAGGACAGAAATATATGTTTTAACATTTTAACCAAACTCCCTTACCTGGAGACCAAGGGATATTTACCACAACAACGGGAAGTTGATTGGGTTTGGTGGTGATAGAGAAAACTGTATTTACGTACTAACAAACATTTTATAGATATATTTAGATTTTAATAATGGTAATTCTTAGTTTCATTTTAATATGTGAAGATAGAACTATAACTTTACTTGATCAAATAATTTTTTTTCCTTTAGACCTGGTCGTGTAATGGTGCTGGACATTAACAGGATTGTAATAAAATCCGATCTGCAACCGTCTAATCTAACGCTAGAAGATGCGACTTGTATGGAATTGGAGGAACGTCTCTATGATCGTTTCCATGCCGAATGTTCTGTTCAGGTATGGAGTTAGCGCGTATGCTAAACGTATTTTTAATTAACTTTCGAAATAAAACCAAGATATGCCAATAGAATAGTTCCATATATACAGATGGCACAATAGAACTTTTGTATTTAAAAAGTAAAGAAGAATTGTAAAGTAATAATTAAACGTTGAAACAGTCTCTTCAATACGCTTTATCCATATTTTAATTAAATTAGCACTCGGAGCTTCGTTAACTCGCCGTAGTCTATATTAAGAACGATATAGTCGCCTAGTAACAAGGTATGATCGACAGTTCTCGTGAGTCGTCAAAAAAGATGATGCAATATGCACGTTCTCTTGTACCATCCTGTATACATTTATGTCAATCTGACTGAGGATCAATTTTAAGTCTAGGGCCTACGTTGCTGAACTCCAAGTATGAAAGCCACATAATTCTTCAACTTTTTTCATTGATCAATATAATTTAATTATAGGTATTGTTCTGCGAATGGAATGAGCCGTGGCGCGAGGCTCGTAAGCAAGGGGACTCCGAACTCCACTTGATTCCTCGGCTTCGCACACAGTTGGTCTTCTCAACAAGCATCAAGAAGGATTACAAACTTTTACCCAGGTTTGTTTATTTATCTTAATTCATATTATTTCTAAAATGTGTGTGTGTGCATAATCGTTTTTGTTGGCGAACCAGTTATCCAATAATCAAGTAGTGCCTACTCGCAAAACAATTTTGATGATGCAATAAAACATTTGTGAGTACCATTTACCTGAAATCAACGAAACAGACTCAAAAATCTTCTTTTTCTTCAATTCAGATACAAGCTAAACATCTCGCTGTCAAGCCTCAAATTGAATTTTTCCGATCGAGTCATCGGATATCTTTTGGATTTCGTCGACAATTTGCCGGTCCCAGTGCCCAACACAGTTCCTGTCTCCTTCATGGACTCCGGGGATTATGTCGAGGAGTTAGAGGATCCAGTGCTGACGGAAGCTTTGGAACTAGATAGAGTAAGCGCAGATCCTGGGTATAAAGAGTTGGTCAGGTTGAGGCAGAAAATTGTGGCTACGTACTTTAGTAGGAATAGGTAAGGATTTTTAGATTTCATTTGTGTTTGAAAATGACACAATTTATTTCAAGTACTTATTTTCATTACATAATAATTATTGCTTTTAAAATTTTAGTGTAGTATTTGAAATAATAAATAATTAAATGAAATTAGGTGGGTAGAGTTTCAAAGTCTGTATTAACAAAATAGGTCAGCTGAAACGAAGGCAGATGGCGACAGCGGCAGGTCACCAGCTGAAGAATCTTTACCGACGGCTGATTTTAGTGACGAAGACGTAGAGGAATACGCACGCTCTGTTGACCTGCCGGGCTTCGACGACAATGTGTCGCCAAGTAACACTATCGGGACCTTGATGAGATTTATTGCTGGTCAGTTACAAAATATGAAATGAAATGAAATGAAAACATTTATTTCGTCATAAGGCGTCATAATGTGACATAATATTTCGTAATATATGCTTGTTAGGGCTCCGTACCCAAAGGGTAAAAATGGAACCCTATTACTAAGACTTCGCTGTCCGTCCGTCCGTCCGTCCGTCCGTCCGTCTGTCACCAGGCTGTATCTCAAGAACGGTGATAGCTAGACAGTTGAAATTTTTACAAATTATATATTTCTGTTGCCGCTATAACAACAAATACTAAAAACAAAATAAAATAAACATTTAAGGGGGGCTCCCATACAACAAACGCGATTTATTACCTATTTTTGCTCAATATCAATAAATGGTAACAGGTCGGCACTTGAAATATTCACAAAATACTTAAATTGTATATTTACTTTAATAATAAATAATAAAATTAAAATAAAAAAATATTTAGGGGGCTCATACAACAAAAGTGACTTTTTTGCCGCTTTTTGCCCGATATTAAAATCAATGTACCTACTGTTATTTACCTAGTCAATGGTACGGAACCCTTCGTGCGCGAGTCCGACTCGCACTTGACCGATTTTTTAACATAATTTTCATAAAGTCCAAGTGTCTAAGAATTCTTAAAGGTTGAAAACGAAATGGCAAATATTATTCAGTTACTTGAAGAATTTGCAAAATTGTCGAATGAAAAGATTGTAAATTATTATTTATTTTGAAATTTGTATTCCAATACTTTTGTATAGTCAAGCTACTTTCATCATCATCATCATCATCACTTCAGCCTATCGCAGTCCACTGATGGACATACGAGTTTGCGCCAAACATTATGGCGCGAACTCATGTTGTTATGCCCATAGTCACCACTCCGGGCAGGCGGGTTGGTGACCGCAGCTACTTTAATTTAATTTATTTTGATTTTGATACTTGTCCAAATACAGGTGAAATAGTGATAAACTTGAACCGGTCGAGCGAGCTATTAGACAAGCCATACGTGATGCTAAGCGTGAGCAAGGTGTGCCTGGACGTAGCTCTGATGCAGTTCGGGCCCGCCATACAGCTGTCCGTGGGGGAGGCGTTACTGACTGACAAACAGCACCACAGCAGCACGGGACAGTATCTGGAGTTGTTAACCAGCTCTGGAGAGTTATTCAACTTGTTGTATAGAAAGGTAAGACGGAAATCTATGTGAAGTATGTTTTAAAACAGATATGATTAAAGTCTTGAGAAATTTGGTATTTTGGAATTAAACTTTTTTAAGAAAATTATTTTTTTTTATAAAATTACAGTTTAATTAGCGAAAACGAATTAAATGATTGGATTCATTCATACGAGTAGTTTAGTAATATTTAAAAATCAATGATGGAAATATAAATTTAGCCAATCGGTTTTACCTATACTGTAAATTTTACTTTTTCATCATTCACAAGTCCTATCTTTTACACTGTCGTATAAATTGTTATCTTTCTCAGTAAATAGAACGACAACCACAAAAAAAAAACTGACTGACAACCACAAATCTTATGCTTTTCTTCATTAATAGATATAACTTAAATCTTCTGAACTATATTCTATTAGAACTCACTAACAAAAGGTTTTGCTAAGTAGTAAATTTTGCTACAAACTGGTCATACCTGGGTCCAGGTTCGCGCCAATTGTCCGGAGTTCCGGTCACATTTCCACAACGTGGAGCAAGCTCTGGTGGCCGATGTAGGGCCGGTCACCGTCCTGGCGCATGCCGCAGCACTCGCGTCGCTGCGGAACTACCTGCACTACATACAGCACAAGTGAGGAACCAGTGTGATACGTACCTTCGCACAGACAGACTTCATTTTGGTGTTAAATGATTAGCTTTGAAGATACTCGTAAATAAGCGTAAATTAATTTTTGAAAGGAACCTTACTATTTTTAAATTGGTGTTTTGAAGAACTTTTTTGTAGAATAAAAATGTAGTACCATTGTATGGATTTAACAAAAAAAATTATTTATTATGATTATAAGCTCCGACACTTCTCCGACATGAGTAAAACGAGGCATACAGCCAGCAATGGGATGTTACAGGCTAAATTGAAGAGATCTCTTCTAGAGATAAGTCCACCATTGCTAACTAAATTGGTATATGAATAACTGTACAAAAAAATTAAGCGCAATAAAGAATATGATTAAATTAATCAAATCATTCTTACAATTTGCTAAAGTTTTATGTTTTATTACTCATAAAGATATATTTAATGTCACATCTGTAGAAAATTGGTCATGGAAACAATGACTGCTTTATGATGAAATAATTTTTTTTTTATATAACAGAATACAAAAACGTCACTCATTGAACTTGAAGACTCTAATTTTGCCGAAGACGAGAAATTTGTGGGATTATTTAATGAAACCAGAAGCAGATCCGCCGGTTCCGCCGGGAGCGACGAAGTTCAGTTATTCGGTCCGGTAAGTTTTATCGAAACCTAATTTTTGTAAATATAAAAAGGACTTAGCGTGTAGCTAATACACTTTTATACAACTGATACATCATCATACCGATAATACTGAACAAAACCTTAATATTTTTGTCTTCAGGTTGTCTTCTGTAACGGCGAGATTGGTCCAGACCGAGAGTCCGCTAGTAGAAGTTCGCATAACGGCTCTCGAAAGTGACTGTGTGTTTCGAGCTAACGATAGGCTCATATTCAAACTCTTCCTGGGTTCCCTGCATGTTGATGATCTTGCGGAGGCCACTCTTTACCCCAAGGTACACATGACTAACTATATTCTCAAATATCATTGTATTTAATGTTTGATGTGGTGTTGGTCTAGAGGCGACAGCAATTGGTTTTTGCATCAACAGTTGCGATTTCGATCCCCGCATTGATAAACATTTGTATAGGCCATGCATGGCGATGATGCATCTTCGGTGCGACAAAGCTAGCTGTGTGGTCACCAACCCACCTGCCCAGCGTTGTAACTATAGGCAAAACACATCACGCCATTTTTGGTGCTAACTTGTTTAGGCCTATGTCCGTCCAGCAGTGGACTGTGATAGGCTGAAGTGGACGTGTCCTGACCCGCGATACCATCGACCCTCGATTCGCATTCTACAAGGAGTCGTTGAGTATGACACGTTTATTTATTTATATGGACAACGACTAAAAAGTTAACATTTGGATGGTTAATCTCGTAAAAATTGTTTTTTGATTATATAAGTACACTTCCGTTGTCCACAGTTGGTATGGCCCGACGAGGACAAGGTGGTGGAGGTGAAGTACGTCCGGTCCGCAACAGGAACCAGTTCCCGAGGGCGGGCGGACGCGGAACTCCGCGTGCAGGTCGGACGACTACACGTTGTGGTCTTCTGCTCACTGCTCTATCAACTGCAGGTTTGTGCCATCATATATGAAACAAGTTTTTCTGATTTTATCGCGGTTTATTATGTTTTTTAGATGCCCGACGTTTCGGATACTTTACAGCAACCATGATCACGGGAGGACTGCTCGAGTCTACCTGCGGGATGTTTTTCATTTTAATGAGATGAAATTCACGTAAAAATTAGAAAACAAAAGTGAAATCTGAGTGGGGCAATTTTCAATAGTACAATTTTTTTTAATATTTTAAAAGTTGATAGAAAAAAGTAAATTATGATGACGTAAACATCAGTTCTTTATCGCGCATTCAAGATTGATTTCTTGGTTTTGAACGCCAAGAAAACCAAGTGCGTTGTGTTTTCGTTGCCTAATGTTAATCATCCGAATTGTAATATAGAAATAAATAACGAGAGACTTACTGTCAGTGATACTACATTTTTTAAGGGAAAAACTTAGATTCGAAACTTTAGTGGAATTACCATTTGTCATCCTTGAATGGTTGGTGGTAGGCTTAGCTCCGCAGCATTCGCTGTTAGAAAAGTTCAACAACTGACCGACATTGCTACGGCGCATTTAATGTTTTAGCTATTTTCATAGCGTTATGTCTTATGGTCGGTTACTATGGGGTAATGCTATACAGATATTGAGACTGTATTTATTTTGCAAAAAAGGTCTATTTGCAGCATTTAAGATATTGGAGCTCAAGTCTCCCTACGGTATGTTTTTTATAAGGTAGGTACGATTACAGATTTTGTATATCTAGTTGGGGAGGTGCTGCAAAAACTCACTTTATAAAGGTAGAACGTGTGCAGAGAGCAGTGCTGAAAGTGAGCGCTTTCCTTCCATTCCTTTGTCCCACTGTTGACGTGTACAGGCACTGGAAGGTTCTAACTGTCCGTCAGCTCTTTGTTTTGGCGGTGGTGCTCCGCAAACATTCTATGCTCCCATATAACCCACAGTTGAATATAAATAAACGAAGAAAGCATGTTGTTTGTACCGGCATGCAATTCAGAACAAAATTTGCTCATAGGTTCTTTTGTTATCTGGGTGACCATCTTTATAACAGAATTAACGCTTTGCTAGACATATACCCGCTTACAAAGCATGGGTGTAAATTGAAGGTTACAGGATTGTTGTTGGATCTTAATTATGATAAAACTGAAGAATTAATTCAATGATAAATTAATCAATACACAATTATAGTGTTCAGTTGCGCTGGTGGTTGACATAGGATGCTCACACATGCATAAGCGATCAGTACGTATCACTCGTTCATACAAACAAATTCTCACCCTCATGCACACACGCATGCACTCACACGCACGCACACTCACACACTCACACACACACACACACACACACACACTCACACACACAGAGAGATACTCACATACACACGTAGATACACCCACGCACACATACTCAATGCAATCAAATGGGTTATAACATTAGAAGTAGTAAGCCTTGCATAGATATTAACTTTTTGTCTAAGTTCGATCGTATGTAGTATGCTAAGTAGTCCGGGGTGATGCGAGACTGATGACCTGTAATACAGGTATTTCTATACCTAGCATAGGCATCAGACTCACATCAACATTGACGTACGTTTTGAGTGCCTAATTTACTTTAATTGTGTAAATGAATAAAGAACCTGTTCGATGAAATTGTAAACCTTTAACCTGTGATTTGATATAACTGTAAAATTGTTATTTTCTGTGTAATGCTTTGTAAATTGTGTTTATATAAAGAAATAAAGAAACTATGGGACAACAAAAAAAAAAAAAGATTAGATGGTAACAAGGGAGGGACTAAGACGAATATATCCAGTTTTGTTTAATATATGATGTGTTATTTAAGTTAGTCTAACTTTGTTACTGGTAGCAATTCACGGAGGCGTTGGTCCCGAGCTCGGCGGCGACGGAGGCGGCCGCGGCGGCCGAGCGTGCGGCGCAGCGCCGGGCTGCCGCGCTCAGGGCCACGCCGCTCAGGGTCAGCTTGGCCATTGAGGTACTGACTTAGCAGTTAGGTTGTTTATATAACTAGCTCGGCAAACAAGCGTACGGCTCACCTGATGGTAAACAATTACCATAGCCTATCGCCTGCAACACCAGGAGCATCGAAAGGGTGTTGCCGGCCCTATCCCCAATCCCCCAGTAGCTCTGGTCTCCTTACTCACCAACAGTGACCGTTGCGCTATCGCGTAGTTGGGAATTAATTTCAAAACGCTGTGGAGAAACATAGACGATTTTCAAGAAGGCACTAGATGAATTAAAAAAAAATTTGCCTGCGTACAAAGTACACATGTCAGAAGTGAAACTTCTTTAGCAAACTAATTTAAAAAAGTAATTAAAAAAACGAATTAAAAATACAAAATAAAAACTAATTGAAAAAAAAAAACAAAAAGCCAACGTCACGCGATGTTCCCAGGCGATCACCCATCCATGTACTGACCGCGTGACGCGTTGTTGTGATAGCGGTCGCAATTAAGTAGCAATTTTTCGTTGTAAATTGATTAAATATACATAGTTACACTAGCGACCCGCCCCGGCTTCGCACGGTTGCAAAAATGATCAGTGTTTCTCTACTATATTATTATACATATTATAAACCTTCCCCTTGAATCACTCTATCTATTAAAAAAAACTGCATCAAAATCCGTTGCGTAGTTTTTGAAATCTAGCATACATACAGACAGACAGACAGCGGGAAGCGATTTTGTTTTATAATATGTAGTGATAACCTGAGCGTCAGTTAGTGTTCACAACAACAAATTAACGAGTCTTCGAATACTCGGAGTATATTGTTTATAAAACCTTTTCTATCCTATTATTTATTGTGGAATGTAGCTATGTATCAGTCACACTTAAATTTTCTATACCAGTACAGTATGTCTATATCATTTCTGTTTTCATTATTTCAGATTCATGGTCCTGTGTTACTATTACCACAAAAACCATCATCGCCAAATCTGCTAGTTCTCAATACGGGTGAGTTGATTAAATTTTAAATTTCTTAAAATACCTTCAATTGGACAAATCTATATATATTTTTTAACTTGTTTATTATATCAAGAATTTTTTAGCTTTGTTAACTTAAACAGAAATCATGAAAAAAAAATTTAGTTCGTTTTGCAAGTGAATGGTGCTGAATTGAATTTGTTTTGCAGGTGATCTGCTGATAGAGAACTTCTTCAAAACAGTTAACGCCAGCATTGAGTCAACCACTCCAGTTTACAGTCCCGTAATTGATAATGTTCTTATCAAACTCGTTAACATTACCCTGTCGAGAGCGGTGATGACCCTCGCTGGTACTTTGGAAGTGCAGGTAACTTAAAAATTAGAGCAATAACTTTTTGGCAATGTTAAAATGAAAACAATTTTTCGATCTCCGTACATCAAACTTGGTCTTTATTTTAAATTGTTCCAATACGATGTAAGATCTAATATTTATTGTTTCTAATTTTTACTTCACCAATTTATACATAACAATTGTGCAATTATTGCAATCGCTCTGCTATTGCCAAATGAGTGCCCGTCAGATTGGTAATTTTAATATTATTATATATTTCTTACAGGAACCAATTTTAGAGCCAATCTCCGTACGTTGCGACTTAAAACGCGCAGTTGGCTACACACAAGTGGCTAGTTCCAGTGCGTACAGGGATTTGCTATTGTGCGAAGCAGATGTGGTCATGGACGTGGTGACCATCAATCTTGGTCAAAAGGACTTGGCTACAGTACTGGCGGTGTGGAGTGATAACATCAGTGAAGGGAATTATATTGGTAAAGCAATATTATTCTGATACACTTTTGCTACAAATTATGCTCGTATACCTTAGCCAAACTGAATGCGAAAGATGCACAAAAAAGTAAAAACTTTGTGCACTTCTAGCACTGAAGTTTTTTATTCGAAAACGTAGCTTACGGAGTGTACGCAAATAGGGTAAAAATATACTCTGTCACGTGTGAATGGAACATACCCAGTTTGACTAATGCATTGGTAAAATAAGTCTTTTTTTGATACAAAAATCTCGTAAACTAAAACTGATTAATATATATTTTTATTTTCCTCTTTAGCATAAAAAATACCAAAACTTGGCGTATACGTTTGTGAGTTAACAATTAAGATTTTAACCCTTTAATTGCAGGTAACGTAGTTCCAACATCTCCAGTAGAAATAGCATCATCCGAAGCCACAGTTAAGAAACTGCAAGCGTTCTTCGCTCAGGGCGATCCTGTGAGGAAGGAATCTATGTTTAGGTAATATTTAAAAAACATTATTTATTTATTTTATAACTTCCTATATTTATAACTTTCTATGTTTATAATTGTCAAGTATTTTGTAGTAATAAGTAGCGTAGTAAAACCGCAGATATTGATTGCCACAAAGTATTGAGCAGTTAATAGATTTTTTTACTAAAACTCGCTTTTTAACTATAAGTATTTCTTCTAATAATAATTAATTACAATAATGCCAAGAGACCTGATGGACTGACGTTGGTTCCCTGGGAAAGGGGACGGGCGCTTTTGTGGGACGCAACCTGCGATGACACACTTGCTCCGTCTCATGTCAGGGAAACAGCCTTAAAAGCGGGTGCCGCGGCGGAAAAAGCTGAAACGACAAAACGACACAAATATTCGTCACTAATTCCAAATTACATCTTCGTGCCGTTTGCAGTCGAAACACTTGAACCTTGGAGTAACAGTGCAAAAAAATCTTAAATGAGATAACTCTTCGCCTTATTGCCTCCACTGGTGACAAGAGGGCTGGTGCATTTTTTGCCCAGAGAATCGGCATAGCGATTCAACGGGGAAACGCTGCCAGCATTCTTGGCACAATTCCACGCGGACATGATTTGTATCAAAACTATCTGTAAATATTTAGTTCTTAAGTTGTGACTTGTAAATATGTATAATGTTTAATAAAAAAAAAATTATTACTAAGTAGATTTACAGTTTTTAATTTTCGTTTGGTTTTATTTATTAGGTACACTCTGGAAGGCGTGGAACTGAAACTCTTCTCAGATATGGATGAAGTCCTCAGTTCTCCAGTACGAGACTTGAACCACGGTCTAGCTAAGGTCACAGCCGGGGAAGCGAACGTGCACTTCGATTATTACTCAGACAGTAGCATTGAGGTCAAAGCCAGCCTGCAAAGCCTGCTGATTGAGGATATAAGACCTGATTCCACGGTTGTTATAAGAAGGTAAAATTTATTCAATTGTTTCTAATTTTCACTAGGTTTTACTGGTTCTGTAGGCTTAAATTAAACCAAATTCTATGGTGCTCCAAAATTTCTTTACTAATCTCTTTAATTTTATACAAACATAATATTTTATAAATGCATTCAGTAGTGTTGCCATGACAAAACATCTTTGATACTTATTTGTACAGGACTCAGCATTATTTTCGTTTTGCGTCTCCTGATATTTCAGCGAAGTTGTCAGTGACCATAGCGTGTTCCCTGTTACGGTACAACCGTTCAAAATACGCAAAGTGTTGTAATCGTAATTACGGTGTTATAATCGTTCAGGACTTTTCAATCACGGGCGACACAGTGTTGCTGATGACGTTTTTTTCGGTTACGTTTCAGACGCCATAGTAACGGACGACTGCAAAGTCGATCGTGATATATCCCATTTATATGTAAAAGTATTGCTAATCACGGTTTTACCGTTCAGTATAATATTCCAGTTACACAAAGTGTCGCTAATTACGGTGTTACCGTTCAAGATATCCAGTCACACAAAGTGTTGATAACCACGGTTTTGCCGTTCAGGATATTCGAGTCTCAAGGGGGGGGCAGTCGCGCCAGTGGGGGCATCTCGGTGGTGCGACCGGCGCTGCTGGAGGCGGCCCTGCGGCGCTCAGCGCGCGCTGCCACCCTGGACGTGCGGGTGGAGCGCACGCGCCTCAACCTCGCGCTGCCGTTCTTGTTGAGGCTGGCGCGCAGTGTGCTGGACGCTATGCCGGGTGAGTGGACAGTGCTGATATCGCGACTAACGACCCTGGACGTGCGGGTGGAGCGCACGCGCCTCAACCTCGCGCTGCCGTTCTTGTTGAGGCTGGCGCGCAGTGTGCTGGACGCCATGCCGGGTGAGTGGACACTGCTGATATCGCGACTAACGACCCTGGACGTGCGGGTGGAGCGCACGCGCCTCAACCTCGCGCTGCCGTTCTTGTTGAGGCTGGCGCGCAGTGTGCTGGACGCTATGCCGGGTGAGTGGACACTGCTGATATCGCGACTAACGACCCTGGACGTGCGGGTGGAGCGCACGCGCCTCAACCTCGCGCTGCCGTTCTTGTTGAGGCTGGCGCGCAGTGTGCTGGACGCCATGCCGGGTGAGTGGACACTGCTGATATCGCGACTAACGACCCTGGACGTGCGGGTGGAGCGCACGCGCCTCAACCTCGCGCTGCCGTTCTTGTTGAGGCTGGCGCGCAGTGTGCTGGACGCTATGCCGGGTGAGTGGACACTGCTGATATCGCGACTAACGACCCTGGACGTGCGGGTGGAGCGCACGCGCCTCAACCTCGCGCTGCCGTTCTTGTTGAGGCTGGCGCGCAGTGTGCTGGACGCCATGCCGGGTGAGTGGACACTGCTGATATCGCGACTAACGACCCTGGACGTGCGGGTGGAGCGCACGCGCCTCAACCTCGCGCTGCCGTTCTTGTTGAGGCTGGCGCGCAGTGTGCTGGACGCTATGCCGGGTGAGTGGACACTGCTGATATCGCGACTAACGACCCTGGACGTGCGGGTGGAGCGCACGCGCCTCAACCTCGCACTGCCGTTCTTGTTGAGGCTGGCGCGCAGTGTGCTGGACGCTATGCCGGGTGAGTGGACACTGCTGGTGAACAATAGTCTATTTCATTTTTTATCACAAAAAAATATATAGCGAAAAAATAAAATGTAACGTCAGTGGTAGTATTTTTTATAAAACTAGGTCTGCAAACGAGCGTAGGTACGGCTCACCTGGTGATTACCGTAGCTTATATACGCCTGCACCGCCGGAAGCGTTTCAAGCGTTTTGCCGACCCTACCCCCAAAAGCTCTGGTCACCTTACTCACCACAGGAACACAACACTTCTTAAAAATAGTACGTAGATGAATTTTCTTAAAAAACTTCAAATCTATGGCTTCCATATTGTGCTAAAAAATATTTTGCACTTTGCTCTATTAACAATAATATTTCGTAGATGAAGCGGTTTAAAACTAATATGCTAAGTAGATACACATACAATTTTTGTATTGTAATGATCACTCATGTTTTATCCAGGAGATAAAACAATGGAAGGCGGAGTGATTAACCATGGATACGTCGGCGATGCACCGACGCGAGGTAACAACAACAGACCGGCGCGGTTCCCAAGCTCTAGTGACTCTACTAGTGGCTATCATTCTGCAGGTTCGTGTACCTTTAGATGTTAAACAGTAAAATCAGTTCTATTAATTATTGTAATGTTAGAAAATATCTTTATTACATTATGCTGCACCTTATACTACCAAACAGTAATCACAACTACCGCAAGACACTTCTAGATAAATAAAGATGTCTAGTAAATATTTTAATTGTTTATCTTTTCAGCCACATCTTTTTCAGAAGACATGCCAAGTCTATCAATATCAGTCCAGTGTCGTCAGCCAGAAGTGATGTTCTTCACAGACCTCGTGAAAACCGAGGGTCATGCTTTACTCCTGAGGACTGAACTCCTCATCGACTACTCCTGTCACTCTAACAGCGAAACTTTGGTCGTATCATTGGCTGGACTCCAAGTTATGTCCAAACTACAATCAAAATTAAAGAACCTGCCTCCCCAGTTGGTGCTAAAGCCATGTGATTTGGAATTTTCTAAAAGTTTCAAAAATATAGAGGAAGGCGTGATTGTTCGCCTGTCTGTGTCTGAAATAGATCTTCACATAGCTGCGACAACTGTGCATACTGTTATGGGTAAGTTAGAAGTTATTTTATTAGTTACTAGCTTCTGCGCGCGACTTCGTCCCCGTGGAATAAAAGGAAAAAAAAACCCGATTTTGAAACATTCTTCATTGGTGCTAAGTTCCTATTGGTCTTAGCGTGATGATATATAGCCTATAGCCTTCCTCGATAAATGGGCTATCTAACACTGAAAGAATTTTTCAAATCGGACCAGTAGATCCTGAGATTAGCGCGTTCAAACAAACAAACAAACAATCAAACAAACAAACAATCAAACAAACAAACTCTTCAGCTTTATTATATTAGTATAGATTTAAATATAAAGCCTAATTCAAAATGCAATTTTCATTGACAGTATTTCTTAATTCTAAATTATATCTTTAATGATACTTAAACACCGATATTAAAATAAAAATATTAAATAGGATTAGGAACAAAAAAATCGTATCAAATATCTGAAGTTTTGTTTTGTTGAATATAATTTCCAGATATTGTCGAAGAAATAACAGCTGAACTGACGATACCAGATGAAAAAGACGCTTTCAACTTTGCCACATATAATCCTAAAGCAGAGAAAGCAGACGAAGATCTCTGGTCTCCGAAGAAAATAACACCGTATGTTGGATTCCATTCTGAAGACAGTTACATCCAGCCGAAGTATCCGAGTGTGAGACCGGCGGAGACATTCCAAGTTAACGTGCCAGTGGTTCGTGTGACGTTTGAAATTGAACACACTGTCAGAGTACCAGTTTTATTGGTGAAGGTAAGGCTAGAATTTATTTCTTAAATACCATAAATAAAATATTAGACATTACTAGCTGACCACGCAAACTTGTTTTGCCATATATAACCCCCTTAATCCCCCCCCCGCCGCCTTATAAGTTAAGGATATGAAAAATAGATGTCGGCCGATTCTCAGACTTACCCGATAAGCACAAAAAATTTCATAAAAGTCGGTCCAGCTGTTTCCGATTACTATTGTAACTAACATTGTGACACGAGAATTTTATATATAAGATTAAACAATAGATGTTATAAATTAATAATTTAATAACGATTCAGCATATAACACCCCACTGCTGGGCATTCGCCCCTATCTCCATGTAGAAGAAGGATTGGAGCTTAATCTACCACGCTGCTCCTAATTTTATTACTAATTGAATAATGATTGCAGCACTGGCTGGTTCGATATCCCCTAATGACAAATGTTTTATAGGGCATGTAATTTGGCAAATACCTATGTTTGAGTTGTGCGAATTTCCAGACTGTACTTGGAATACTGAGTGTGATGCGTTTATTATAATAATTGAAAACGGCGTCGAAACTAAAGGAACGATATCATTGTTTTCGTCGACAAAAATTTGGATTCGACCTTTCCTAGAAATTTTTAGTATGTCTCTCTAAGCTACAGTCCTTAGTGCAGCTAAAATATCACTATATTCTCGAGTTCTCTTAGTTTAAGTTTTTACTTGACTATATCACATTAATAAATAGACCATTTTAATTTTGAATCACTATTGTCTCTCTTCATCCTCTAGTTTATATTTCGTAAGTGTCGTTTGACTATTTATATATATTTTGGACATTTAACATTTAAGTAACTGTTTCGCAGTTAATAAAATGTTGCTTTTTTCTGCAATTTTATCAATTTAAGTTTATTATTTAACTACATCGCAATAAAATAAATATAATTTTAATCTTGTTGTCTTTTCTCTCTGATCATAGTTTAACTATTATGCTTTTTCTGTTATGCTTTAGGACATTTAATGTTAACAAGTAACTGTTTTGCAGTTATCAAGCGAGCTGACGCTACACGACTGGTCACGACAGCTTCACGGCAGTGGCTGGCTGTCGGCGCAGGCGCACTGTTACAACGAGCGGCTGGGTGTGTGGGAGCCCACGTTGGAACCCGTACTGCGGGACAACGTACAGCGCTCCTGGGAGATCTGTGCCACGTTGTTCCAGGTCCATTTTGTATTTTTTTAGACGATCGGACCTATCGTATAACTTCGCAATGGGCGTACAGTTCATGTCTTGGTAAGCGGTTACCGGAGTCTATAGATGCGTATAAAAACAGAAGCATCGCAAGCTTTTCAGGCAAGCTTTCCAAGAGCTTAGGTAACCTACCCAGTGTGCCTTTACTTTGCCGTGAAACCGTCCTCTAGAAGATATCTTGAATGCCTTAAAAATTTAATAAGTATTATTCTTTGTGATGGAAAAGCTTACCAATTCTTTTGCTGATTGCCTTTAGGCAATTTTTTGTCATATGTTTTAAAATACAATTGTATCAGTCTATATTTCACAATGACTAATTTTACAAATTGATTGCTAAATCTTTTCAGGCAAAATCCTTCCCAATGTCTTCTCAACTATCCACTAAAAATCAAGAAGAAACTACGTCTGATAACGTACCAGCAGAACCTCCTAGGAAATCAAAGAAGAAAAATGAATTTGAATCTGAGACATCTGCAGATGAGGCAGATACGGATAACGAAATGGTTTTCATTAGGAATCCCAATGGAAAACAGAACAGGAGCTATAATGTCGATATAAACACTTGCAATATGTCTTTTTTGAAAGCTTTGGACCTCGAGGAGTCTGATTCGGATAATGAAAATGGAACGAATGATAAATTGTCCAACGCTATTGGACATTTGTTCACAGAGTAAGTAAATTAAGGCTAAGCTATTTAGCCTTTGATATTTGTAATTGGAAAAGTTGCTAACTGACACTACTAACTCCTTCACACATACAGAATAACGCCATACACACCTAAGTTTTTTTTTAATTTAAAAAGAATTAGAGTGGACATTAGAAAAAACATAAAATACGTTTTATAGAAAAACAAAATTAAAATAGAAGACATAATAGTACAGTATTAATAAATTAAAAGTAAAAAGCTTGTCGCGAGATATGAGTACTCGTATTTCCTTAGTTTGAAAATTTTAATAGTTAAAATCAATCACATCAATTTATTTAATTTACTTGTTTACAAGCAAATCTCGCGACAAGCTTTTACATCATATAGATTATGTGTAATGACTTTATAAGTAGATAGTAAAAGTTTTAAAGTAAATATTTATTTTTTTCGTTTTAGCACATTCAAATAAAAGCTTGTTTTTTAAAAAGGTTTTTTACTTTTAATTTATTTTTGAATTTTTAGTCGGTTATCACGTCACTTTATTCAAATTATTCTTAGCAAGCCCTTTCATTTGATACCCATATTGTAGAAGTGCACTAAAAATAACTAGTCCGCACTCTTGGATATGCTGCCATATTGGATTTAGAACGACGTCACAAAGTTAACCATGCATTGGCATCCAAATTGAACCTGCATACAAAATTTCAGCTCAATTGGTTGCTTTAAAATTGAGTTGCAAGATTTCACCCGAACAAACATACATACAAACCATGCATTGTCATCCAAATTGAACCTGCATACAAAATTTCAGCTCAATTGGTAGCTTCAAAATTGATTTGCAAGATTTCACCCGAACAAACATACATACAAACCATGCATTGTCATCCAAATTGAACCTGTATACAAAACAGCTCAATTGGTTGAAGATATCTGCTTCAAAATTGAGTTGCAAGATTTCACCCGAACAAACATTCATTAAAGTTACATATATACATACATACATACATACATACATACATACATACATACATACATACATACATACATACATACATACATTGCAAGTTAAATAAAAGCTTGTAAAAACAAAATATCTAGCAAAATATATTTAATTAGGTTTAAGTCATTTCATAGTCATTTTACATTTATATTTAAAAAGAAGTTTATCACGAATTCAGAATACTGCTTTTAATAATAATAATAAAAAAACATTAAATATGGACTCTTAACATTTCTCTTAACAATATTGCATACTAATAACAATAAATTCAAGTAAAAAATTGTATTTGAAATATTTAGCAGTGACTCGAGCATAGATGAACTGAGCAATGACGATGACTCATCGGCTCCAGAACAGAGTGAGGTTGAAGCGAGTGACAGAGAGATCGAAGAGGACGACAAACCTGAGACGTATGCTGATGGTGATGAGAAGAAAAAAGTGGAACATAAGAGTGTCACTGTTCAGGTAAATCTATACTAATATATAAAGCTGAAGAGTTTGTTTGTTTGGTTGTTTGTTTGTTTGTTTGTTTGTTTGTTTGTTTGTTTGTTTGTTTGTTTGTTTGTTTGTTTGAACGCGGTAATCTCTGGAACTACTGGGCCGATTTGAAAAATTCTTTCAGTGTTAGATAGCCCATTTATCGAGGAAGGCTATAGGCTATGTGTCATCACGCTAAGACCAATAGGAGCAGAGTCCACGCCGACGAAGTCGCGCGCAGAAGCTAGTTTAATATAATTTTCTTAAATCACTAGAGTGCGTACGGTGTCCTAGATGCTAAACGGTTACCGTTGACTCCGGTAAAATCTGGAACATCACAAGTGCGTTAGCGACCCTATCAACACTGCACATCTAAAGCAAAACTCTGACTACCTTACTCGTACAGAAATAATTATTATTGAGTATGTTATTTCCAGTCAAGCTGCTCCAGATTCTGACAGGCGTCTCTGTGTAGGATAATAGTCCGTAAATTTAATAAAATAATAAAAAAGGAGTAAAATAATAATAATAAAAAATCTTTTTAATTTACTAATACAAAAAAAAACCCTGTGTGGTTTTATGAAACCACGGTAAAAGTGAAACTTTTTTCACATTATAGACATTTAACTAAAATTTTTTGGAATAATATTTCATTAATAAGGGTATAAAAATCGCTTTATCAATCTTACCGCGCGGACCGTCGACCGTCACGCGACATGCAACACACCGACGAAAACATTTGGGACAATGTGATAAAAGTTTCACTTTAAAAATTAATCAACTACGCAAGCTACTAACTTGACTGAATATGACTGTGAAATAAAGAGATTCAAAGAAGTTTCTATCGACATGAAGGTTGAAAAATTTGTTAAAATATTTTTCATTTACAGGAACCTATACGCGAAGATAGTGTCGAGTCATCAATCGAAGAATTGCGTCAATGTACCTATATAGCGCTTGAAGCGAAGTCGCCATTAAACTTCACTGTAACTCCGGCTGCAGTGCGAGCGATGCAAGCGCTGTCCAATGCTATCACGGACCGCACGGCAGCGGTGTCAGCTATAGTAGTCGCTGACAGCAGCTTACAGCTGATAAATGACATTGGTAAAATAAGATTGAAAATTATTTAGACTTTATAAGGTGCTACAAATCCAATTTTTAACACGCTTTTATTAGCTTGACCTGTATGTATGTATGTATGTAACGGAATCTTTGAACTTCATTTTCACCTACTTCTATGAGTCTGATTAACTTGGAAATTTGCACAGGAGTCAAGGGCTGATGAAAATACAATATAACACGCTTTTTTTTTAATTGTCATCTTGACACTAAAAATTCAGAAAATAAATGATAGTTTAAAAAAACTAAAAAAAACACGCTTTAATAGCGTGTAGTAACTAATAAAGTGATCCTCAAATTCGATACCAAGCAGTCTACGCTTTTTCACTTAATTATTTTCTACTTTTTAGTTCGATTGCTATTAAAGCGTATTTTTTTTTAGTTTTTTTAAACTATAATTTATTTTAATGTAGAAAGGCAATTAAATAATCTCTGTGAAATTGTCCCTTATGAAGACATAACAACAAGAACTGCTAGTTTTATAATTGTTCTATTGGCATATAAATGTATTTGAAATCCCATGATTGCGCTGACTAAGTGACTACACACGAATCTATCGAATAATTGTTTTTTTTTACCGATTTCCAAAATAGGTAGGGTGAAAGGAAGAGGAGGTTATCAATTTGACTGTATTTTGTTTTGTGTGTTACCTTCGAACTTTAGGTACTGGGAGAACCGATTTCGATGATTCTTTTTTAATTGAAAAGTCAAAATCTCTCATTCAGTCGTCTCATTCAAATTTAATTGAGATGTGACTAGTACTTTTGGAGCTATCTCTAATACCTAATGCGTGTTGACTTGCCATTTTCATAGAAGACGTTTTTTTTCGTTTGCGAGCAAACGCAATTATTAATAATAATTTTTTAACTGCGAATACGCAGGCCCGGGCTCAACGGTTGTATTACGCACGCGCGCTGAAACCGACCTGGCGGGTAACGATCGCGTGCTTGCCGTCGCTGACTACGACCACTCCAGCAGAGCCAGCACACCTGGTAACAATACTTTATAACTTAGTGACAAAAATTGTCATTTTATAAATTTAACTGACTTAAAACTTCTGTGTCATTTGTTTCTATTTTTTTGCGAGATTTGAGGAGTAGTATTTGAGTTATCCCGATAATAAGTATTTGATTGAATTTTTTTTTGGAGTTTACTCCTTAAGAATCGATTCTCATATAAGGCCCCCGGTATTAAAAAGAATGAGGTGTAAAATCTATTGAACGAATGACCTCGTTACGTTTTTGTGCACAACCTATTCTGCGCACCATTTACTTTTCGGTGCGTACGCGTCGTTGTCGTCGATGGCGTTATTCATAATAAATGTAAATGGAATAAAAATATATTTAGGTTTTTTATTTATTTCGTTTATTTACCATTTGATATGGTAATAATAATTTTCTTAGACTAGTAAGTCTTTTTTCTGCCTATTTAAACAGTCGATCTGAAGAAGTAAACTCCAGTCGTGCGTCGGAGCTGACTGCTGACACACTCTTTTTTTTAAATATTTTACTTTTATACATTTATAATGACTAACTTGCGATAAAATCGGTAAACAGATTAATATTGTCAATAAGGTTGCGACGTATCTGGCGCTGATTTACTGGACGATGTGGAAAAGGAGACCAAACAAGAGATGACCGACATAAGCGACGAGTGGGACTGGTAATTGAAATGTTGTTTTTGAGATTTTCACGTTTCTAAAGTTTATTGAAATCACTTGCTTGAAATTAGTTGCTTGAACTGAAGTCGTAATTGTTACAAGGGTTAAAATCTTATTCTATTATAAAATTCCAATGTATAATATCCTGTTGCCGACCCTACCCTCAATCCCCCCAGGAGTTCTGGTCACCTTACTCACCACCCAGCCAGGAACACAACACTGCTTGAAAGCAGTAGAAAACAGTAGGTATGTTTTAGCTATGATCGGTCGGTCGGGTCGGTATCGGTAAGGTCGGGGTACTTCCCCAATCAGGCTGCTCCGAATTAGCATATTCTTGCTGTGCCCTACCTCAGTTTGAAATAAATATATTATACTCTTACCGTATAAAACAATCTGTTGAATTTCTGTTTGCTTTAATTTCTTAAACTGCATTATCTCTAATATAAATATTATGTAAGGTAAAAGTCAAAGTCAGTGGTCGTCATGAAGTAATACAAACGTGAATCTGCCCCTTTACCTGGCCCTCAATTCCTTAGCTTCGAGGGCGGGTTCCCGGCCACGTGTTCCCCGCCGGGCTCCGCGGCGTCCCCGGGCGCTCCGCCCTCCGCCGCCGCGCTGCTGCGCCGCCTCGCCGACCTGACGCTCTCCATCCGCCTGCACGACTTCGATCCACTCAATGTAAGCGATTCGTATACATATACCTACTAGCTGACCCCGCAAACGTTGTTTTGCCATATATGTTATTAACCTCGCAACCCCCTCTTGTGGGTGGAATTTCGTGAAATTCGTTTTTAACTGACCTCTACTCGGCGAAAGGAATATTCCTAACAAACTTCAAGTCTCTACGCCTTATGGTTCCAGAGATATCGTGATGAGTCAATATATACGTGGAAATCTCTTTTATGTAAATAAAAAAAGCCGTCAGCGTTGGACCACGTCCTAGTTTTACTAGGCAGTCACAGGACTGTCGATTTGTAGCTTTAATGCCTGTTATATTATAATGCATGTTTAACAAAAGGTATGAGCATTTAAAGCTCGTGGATGTTCTAACGAGCGTAGCATGGCTCATAAAAAGCTTTTCTTATACGACTAGGCCACGTAATAGTGAGCGGGTACCGTAGTCTATTGACCCCTTCAGCACCACAAGCATCGCAAGCGCCTACTTCTGACCCTACCCAGGAGCTCTGGCCATCTTACTCAGCAAATGAACGTATATGCTATTTGAGAACAGTATTATTTAACTGCGATTTGTTTCAAAATTTGAGCTAGATATTTCCTGTCTTGGCATGCAGGGGCATCAATTGGTATCTTTTTTTTAATGTTACGAAGTCGATAAACAAGCGTACGGCGAGCTGATGGTACGAGTAAGTGTCTACCGTAGCCTATAGACGATTGCAACACCAGAAGTGTCGCAAGCGCGTTGCCGACCCTATCCCCGATCCTCCCCAGGAGCTCTGGTCACCTTACTTACCAACAGGAACACAACACTGCTTGAAAACAGTATTATTTAGCTGTGGTCTTCTGTAAGGTCAAGGTACCACAGTCGGGCTGCTCCATATTTTGAGCAGGAAATTTCCTGCTGTGCCCTACTTCAAATATACGTATCAAATCTTCAAAATATACGTATTTTTTATAAACTTTTTTTTATAACCTCTGAGCCTCTGAGATTACAGTCGTTGGTTGAAAATTTCAAAATAGATTCTTAACTGAAACTTAATTTCATTCATGTCTTTTACTCTCAAAACATAGTTCCTTATTTTACGACTTGGAATCCTAAGATTAAATTTTTTTTTAAATTAATAACAGTCGCTAATCTAAATTTAATATGGTATTTATATAATCCAGTCGCCTGAATTTATTTTTCACAGATCGTATGTCCTCAAAGATCAGTGTCGAAGCTTCATGTTTTACACCCGAGCAAGAACGGAACCCGTTACTACATCGTGGTCGAGAGGACATCCAAATACAACAACAAGAAGATAGTCGTACGATCACCGCTGCAGGTAAGGCTTTGAACGTAGAAATAAATGTCACAGTATACCTACTAATGGTTGTGGATACATCCTACCTACAATAAAATATATAGTTTCGATATGGGTTAAAGGTTAAGGGTCTCAAACGATATGATAAAGTTCATTGAACTGGCAACGGAGATGTTTTGTTGCAATATTTATTTTATATCAAAGAGCGAGATGAAACCGGCGATTGTGAGGTTACTGTAAAAATGTAGGTATTAGATATTATAGATATTAAAGATTTTCTAACAGACCTTTTTTCTTTACGATCTAGTTTAGTTCAATGAATGCTAGAAAAATGTAGAAGTTTCTGTAAAGACACAAATCTTGCTCTGTTATTGCAAATTTCATAACCAACTAACTAGATAGACCACATTTTGAGACCAATCAAGACGCACAGTGAAATAGCAGAATATTTAATTATAGTTCGTTGTTTCGACTGTTTTGGCGTAGTGGTGCGTGTGCCGTGACGGCGGCGCCTAAACACCGATTATCGCGGGTTCGATTCCCGTTCGGAGAGAATATTTGTATTTATTTTCGGTTTGGTTATTAGTCCGTCTGGGTGTCCGTCTCCCCATTGTGCCTCGGAGAGCACGTTAAGCTGTTGGTTCCGGTTGTTATCATCTACACCTGATAGCTATCGTTACTCATAGTAGGGAATATATCCGCCAACCCGCGTTGGAGCAGCGTGGTAGATTAAGGTCTGATCCTTCTCCTACACGGGGAAAGAGGTTTATGTCCAGCAGTGGGATATTAGATGCTGAAGCGACACTGTTTTAGGAACTTTCTTTTAAAACTTTCAAATATATTAAACAGCGTAAGAAGTGATTTGGACCAAAAGGAACTACCAATTTTATTCCAAAAATGTTAACTATTCGTTTGACAATTTAACTAGTTAAGCATTTATCAATCATTAAATTGGTTAATGCAATTAAATTTAAGTCAATTATTTAACGATAATTATAGTTTATTAAAGTTTAAGCACACAAACCCGCATATAACGCACGTGGCGGATTAAAAGAGGGGACTGTACAAATACGCTTTACAGTTGATTCAATTAAACTTGGTATGGGGACAGTTTACAATACTTGGAACCACGCTAGTTCACCCTGAGAACGTTCAGCTCCCTCTGGCGTCTCAATAAAACAACCAGTGATAATGTGAGGAAATAGTCTTTAATGACGGATGAACAGATATAACTATAACAAGTTAATATAAGTCAAGGATTTTATATATTCCATAAAAACCTTATACATATATACTTACTAACTTAAACATATATAAAATCCTTGATATAAGTACCAATCCGATAGCGCGATCTATTCTACAACCAACGCCATCTGTGTCTCATTATATAAACTAATGAATTAAATATACATTCAACAACTATTAAAAATTCGTAATAAAATTGATTACGATCAGGTTCGCAACGAGACGTCGTACGCGCTGGAGCTGCTGTACCGCGGCAGCGAGCTGGAGGCGGCGGGCGGGCGCGCGGTGGGCGCCCTGCGGAACCCGTTCGCGGGGCTCGTGCGCCTCGCCGTGCTGGCGCCGCGCGACACGCACAACGTGCCGCTGCGCATCGCGCACCACTGCAGGCTCTTCCTCGCGCCCGCCAACTTCGAGTGAGTCTCTCTACTTCTACTTCATTACGCACGCTCGACTTCATAATAATTAATATCTACACAATACACACGCGGTCGTCTGTTCCTAAAGTAAGCAACTTAATGCTTGTGTTATAGGTAACAGTCGACTGGTATAGGTACCTACTTTTTTTTCCGATAAACATACTTATAGGTAGGGATCCCTAGTACATTTTTTTAACCTGATCAGTATCAAGCTAATTTTCCGTGAGTAGCTTCATTTTGATGACACGAACAAAAAGTTCCTCTTCGAAAACTCTCGATTGTGGTAGATAATAGAGTTAGCAGGAGGTAGAGCAGCAGTGAGCGTAGGACCGGGATAACGTACCACGCAATTTGGAGGACAATATTACTGCTAGTTGGTTAGTAACAATTTTTGATGACCTTACGAGGTCATCAAGTTGATGACCTCGTAAGGTCATAACAAATTAATTTTGTTTCTGATTTTTTTTTTGCTTTTAGTTAGTTGATATCTATATAATTTAATAGTAATAATGTCCTACAAATTGCGTGGCACGTTACGCCGGTCCTACGCTCACTGCTGCTCTACCTCCTGCTAACTCTATTATCTACCACAATCGAGAGTTTTCGAAGAGGAACTTTTTGTTCGCCTCATCAAAATGTAGCCACTCCCAAAAAATTAGCTTGATACTGATCAGGTTAAAAAAATGTACTAGGGATCCCTAACTATTATCTATACTTTATACTAATAAATAAAATTGGAGTGTCTGTTTTTAATATTAAAATAAACGCTTTTTACTAAATGCATATGGATGTATACACGGTAGGTACATATACTAAAATAACATTTTTTTACAATTTTTGTCTGTCTGTCTGTTTGTTCCGGCTAATTTCTGAAACGGCTGGATAGATTTTGACGGGACTTTCACTGGCAGATAGCTGATGTAATAAGGCGTAACTTAGGCTACTTTTATTTTTTTTTTTTTTTATTTTAACAGCGAACTGAACAATATCTTTTTTGGTAAATTCCACGCGGATGCATTCGCGGGCACAGCAGCTAGTAAATAATAAATATATAAATGAAAATGTATATTACACCCAGACTCGGGGTGGGAATCGAACCCACAACCCCCGGAGCAGAAAGCAGGGTCACTACAAACTGCGCCAACGGGCTAGTCAAGACTTGGGAAGTAAGTGAATGTGTGACGAGAGCGTTAAGAAAAGTGTGTGAGGCGAACGGAAGTTGAGAGGGAGATGTAAGTTAGATGGGCTACTAAAGGACAGTCGTTTTTGAAGTAAAACTTCCACATGCACGCTAGACTTGGGGAGTTAGCTGGTGAATGCGTAACGAGAGCGTTGCGAAAAGTGCGATTGGGCGAGGTGGACGGAGCAAGAGAGATGCGATCACACATTTTCTTTCTCTCTCTCATAGCCAATTATGTTTCGTATATCTTAGACACAATGCAGGCCTATTGTGCAGAAGTTTTACTTCAGTCATGTGGTCTAAAGCACACTCGTTTTTTTTTTTATCCCACTTGCCAACGAATGTAAGGTCTGTCTTAGGGTGGTGAGTTACCAAAGCGTATGGACAGTGGCGGATTTACAAATATGCCGCCAGTAGGCCATTAAATTTTTGCCGCCTCTGACCTTTGAAACTCGATATCCTATATATCCTGACTGTATCCTAGTACAGTCGAGATATGTACCTGTATAAATATATATGTCGATAAATTAAAAAAATCAAACAAACAAACATGCAATATTAAACTATATTTAATACATTTATAACAGCAATGAACAAATGTAGCAATGAAAAATTGCCGATAATTGCCACCCCTATAATTTGCTGCCCTAGGCTCCAGCCTACTCAGCCTATTGTGTAAATCTGCCACTGGCCACTGCGTATGGATCATCAGAAGCTTTTCGAGCGCGTTACTGACTTTATTTCTGTATCTCCCCGTATGGTTAGCTGTAACATCAGAAGCACTGCGAGCGCGTTGCTCTAATTTTATTTCCGTCCCTCCCCAGGAGCTATGGCCACTTTACGCTCCACAGAAACTCAAAATTACTTGAGAGCGGTAATGTTAACTGTGATCTTCTGTAAAGTTGAGGTACTTTTCTAAGATATTTCTTACTGTGCCCAATAAATGAGTGCTCCACTTAATTGCGGTTCATCGCGCGACTCTGGACTTGCACTGCTCTTTACAATTGCCTTATTATGCTGGTAAGTGTGTGTACTTCTAGATTAAACATAGTAATGATATTGGTGTTGAAACTTTCTACTACGTAGTTATTACAACAGTCCTAAACCCGTGAGAATATTGAGAGTTTTATGCTAAAAGACAATGTTCACAAGTAAACGTTGATCCAATTTATCACACAACCCAGTCACCTGTTTATGACATTTACGTATATTTTATAGGAGTTACCAAGCTCCGGCGCAAGGTATATGGTGGATGGAGCTGGTCAACGACCTGGGCACGTCTCGCGACATCGTGTGTCCCGCTGTGGATGACTCTGACCCGAGTGTTTTCGCTATGAAGGTCGTGCCAGTGGAAGGTAGTAAGTAGCCAGAAATAATATTAAAAAAAAATTGAAATAAAAAAAAATATTTACAATGTTTTTCAAGGGTACAAGTTGAAAAAGGGAAAGTTTAAATAAGCGATGCTTTAATAGTTTGGGAATTTAATCTGCAAACTATATGTATTTAACACTAGAAGAGTTTCAGTATTTGAACCATGTTGTGAGTCAAGGTTACAATAATTGCTGATGTATTTAGAAATGATGAAAATATTAACGATAAAGTAAAAATACACAGTTTGCGAAATATGCACGATGAGCAAATCCCCTGATTCTCTCCGAGCGTTCAATATCCGTGTCGATATCGCCAGGCTGCAAGCCGGGGCAGGCGTCGCGCTCGATCCCCAACCTGCTGCTGCGCGTGGTGCCCCCGCTGGGCGTGCACAACCGCTTGCCGCACGCGCTGCAGCTGGCGCGCGGCGCGCTGCGCGTGCGCGTGGAGGCGGGCGAGCGCGCGCACGTGTACGCGCTGGCGCCGCGCGCCTCGCACCGCCTCGTGCTGCACGTGCACTACCAGGGCCTGCCCTGGACCGGCAGCTTCACTCTGTCCCCTGGTGAGTATATCATGGAGGCGGGCGAGCGCGCGCACGTGTACGCGCTGGCGCCGCGCGCCTCGCACCGCCTCGCGCTGCACGTGCACTACCAGGGCCTGCCCTGGACCGGCAGCTTCACTCTGTCCCCTGGTGAGTATATCATGGAGGCGGGCGAGCGCGCGCACGTGTACGCGCTGGCGCCGCGCGCCTCGCACCGCCTCGCGCTGCACGTGCACTACCAGGGCCTGCCCTGGACCGGCAGCTTCACTCTGTCCCCTGGTGAGTATATCATGGAGGCGGGCGAGCGCGCGCACGTGTACGCGCTGGCGCCGCGCGCCTCGCACCGCCTCGCGCTGCACGTGCACTACCAGGGCCTGCCCTGGACCGGCAGCTTCACTCTGTCCCCTGGTGAGTATATCATGGAGGCGGGCGAGCGCGCGCACGTGTACGCGCTGGCGCCGCGCGCCTCGCACCGCCTCGCGCTGCACGTGCACTACCAGGGCCTGCCCTGGACCGGCAGCTTCACTCTGTCCCCTGGTGAGTATATCATGGAGGCGGGCGAGCGCGCGCACGTGTACGCGCTGGCGCCGCGCGCCTCGCACCGCCTCGCGCTGCACGTGCACTACCAGGGCCTGCCCTGGACCGGCAGCTTCACTCTGTCCCCTGGTGAGTATATCATGGAGGCGGGCGAGCGCGCGCACGTGTACGCGCTGGCGCCGCGCGCCTCGCACCGCCTCGCGCTGCACGTGCACTACCAGGGCCTGCCCTGGACCGGCAGCTTCACTCAGTCCCCTGGTGAGTATATCATGGAGGCGGGCGAGCGCGCGCACGTGTACGCCTCGCACCGCCTCGCGCTGCACGTGCACTACCAGGGCCTGCCCTGGACCGGCAGCTTCACTCTGTCCCCTGGTGAGTATATCATGGAGGCGGGCGAGCGCGCGCACGTGTACGCGCTGGCGCCGCGCGCCTCGCACCGCCTCGCGCTGCACGTGCACTACCAGGGCCTGCCCTGGACCGGCAGCTTCACTCAGTCCCCTGGTGAGTATATCATGGAGGCGGGCGAGCGCGCGCACGTGTACGCCTCGCACCGCCTCGCGCTGCACGTGCACTACCAGGGCCTGCCCTGGACTGGCAGCTTCACTCTGTCCCCTGGTATATCACTGGGGATATCACTTTTTAAAATGAAAAAACTTTTTCACATTTTATCGCATTTTATTAGGTTTTTTTAAATGCTCAACGTTTCGGATACACGGAGGTGGAAAAAACTTAATAAGCCGCGATAAAATCCGAAAAAGTTGTTTCATTACCTCTAAAGTAAAATTCGCGTAAACATTAGAAATCACTCATCACTCTTCTTCGTCTTTAGTCCAGCAGTCTTCGAATGTTTTTTCCTCAGCTCTCAGTGAAAATTCTCGATACGCTCCCCGTTTTATAGCATAAACATTTCTCAATGAAGCTTTACTTTATATGGAAATTTGTGTTCGATTGGCACAAAATTGCCTAATTCAAAGTAAACTTCAAAAGCGCTTTCGAATCGTCATCTAACAAGACATTCAATATTATTTTGTGTACTTATTAATTATGATTATTGTAAGCTACCTCCGATTCGGAATGTTTCGAAATTCTTCTGAGAAGGATCTAAATAAAACTCACCAATTATTATTTTAACCGTTATTTAGATATGGCAGAGAAGACGATTAGCATGACGACAGAGTGCGAAACAGAAGGAGGCAACAAAAGGCTCATAGTGAAAGCCAGGCTACAGCAAGGACCTAATCTGAGACTACTTCTGTACGCACCCTGCTGGCTCATTAATAAGACCGGGTTACCGTTACAGATTAAGGTAAGTTTTAAAGTTACTTACTTATTTACAATTCTATATACTTATTTGTGATGTAAACACTATAGACCTTATATTAGTAGGCCATTCAACAGCACGATTTCCCAGAAAATTGCATAAATATCAAAATTGAGGTTTACTAGAATGTGTTAGAAGGAGAATCACATTATTTGCTTACTCATGCTTAAAATATAATGTATGTGGATGGGTGTTAATTTGTTACTCTTTCATGCATAACTACTGTAATGATTGAAATAAAATTTGTTTTGGAGATCCAAAATAATACATAGGTTACTTTTTATCCCTACATTTCCACGAGATCAGACTCGTAGTGGTCCTTACCACACACAACCTGAGGGTCTGCAATCTCTTTTTTAGTTGTTGAGAAGTAATCCACCATCTTGTCTTTAAAATATTGATACAGTCAGTACACCTGTACATGATAACATCCGGGACCGACGGCTTAACGTGCTCACCGAGGCACGGTGGGGAGACCCACAAGGACTACACAAACACCCAGACCACGACAAACATCTGTATGGCCAATACAAATGTTATCGTGTGCGGGAATCGAACCCGCAACCGCTCGCGCAACAGCCAATCGTAATCTAGTGCTGTGACCGCTGCGCCAACGCGGCGTCAACCCAGTGATTACCATAGTCTAAAAACACCAGTAACTTCGCAAGCGAGTTGTGTTTAGTAGACACGGTAACGTGACGGCAGGGTCGCTCGGAGGCGTGCTACGAGGTGGGCGAGGAACCGCTGCTGTGGGGCGAGCGCGAGCGTGTGCGCGTGCGCGCGCACCAGTCGGGCTGGTCGCGCGCCGCTGGTCTACGCGCGCACGCGCCCGGCCTGATCGTGTGCGCGCACCCGGAGCGCCGCCTGCACTACCGCGTGCTGCTGCACGTGAGTGGCTCAACAGGGCTGATGCCTGTGACATTCCACTAACTCCGGACTCGCTATAGACGGCACCACGGTTGCTTAAAACCGAATAAAATCATATTCCACCAGAGTCCCAACTCATTTGTAAGGGCTATAAAAGGTCCAGATAATATATGTGTGCTTGCAAACAACATGGATTTATGGTTTACAACACTTTTGTTCAATATTTATTTAACATTAATATTTTGTGTCTCACTTTATTTATATTTTGTATAATATTTGAGTAGCCATGTATATTCTTTAAATTTTATTTGCATGTTGTGCATAGTTATTATAGAGATACAAAATGTATTTTTTTGTAATTTATTCGTAAGTACAACAAATGTCATGATTTATATCATGTAACTGTGCCAAATAATAAATAAAATAAAAATAAAAATAAAAAGTATCAAAAATTTCGATTCAGCGGTTACATCGGTCCATAGCTTAATAGCTAGAGCACCAGACACGGTATGTCGGGGGTGCGGGTTCGAATCCCGCTGGATCGAAATTTTAATATGATAATAAAAAACATTTTAGAATTTCCTCATGCGTGGGAAACACAAAAATAAAATAATACGAATAAATCCCACCAGGTGACGCTCTCGGAGCTGTGCCCACAGCTGACCAAGATCGTGACCTTCCTTCCTTACTTCCTCGTCTACAACGACACGAAACGTCACCTGCGCTTCATGGAGGAGAATGAAGCGGCTGACCTGTGGATGGACCTCGCGCCGCAGCAGTGCACGCCTTTCTGGCCGCAGACTGACTCCATGGCCATGCACTGCAAGTTCCGGGACTCCGCTGTCGTGTCGCAGCACTTCCCCATCACGATTAACCACTTTACAGTGCTTCGCATGGATAAGGGGGTAAGTTCTTCTCGAAATTATCAAAAGGTAATAAAAAAGTTCCGAATTACCAAATTTTGCTACTTAACCTTCTTATATTTGTTTTAAAATAGACTAAAATCAATTTTGTCAGTTTGCCTCGAAAAGATATACTAATTAATTGGAATATATTTGGTAGTATTGCTTAGTCCCGTTAACCGTGTTAACTATAATTTATAACATTACTAGCTGTGCCCCGCGGTTTCACCTGCGTTGATTTGAGGGAAAAAATGCTTTCCCTTTTTTTAATAGTATAAGATTTAATTAGCTTGATATATTTTCCTTAGTTTACCTACAGTAAATAAATTTCTGAACGCACGCATAAATATTTGACCAAAGAGTCATTACGTTTTATATTTGACAACCAATATATATTATGTCAATCCGTTTTCATTACTGACATTATTATACATTTTTAAAATGTAAAATACGCCACTATCCGTATATTGTGGATATATGTTGTCGATTCGAAACCTTTATTTAAATACGTTCTTTAATTTTATCGGAGAGTTTACCATATCGACGGGATGAACATTAAATGTTTGACAGTTACGAAACACAAACATAGTTCCATATAAATTTTCATTCCCACCTTTCAACCCCTTACACCCTTTTATTCGCATTAAAAAGTAGCCTATGTCCTTTCTCAGACTCTAGATCTCTAGATCTAGAACTCTATCTGTATACCAAATTTTATTTAAATCTGTTCAGTAGTTTTGGCGTGATTGCGCGACAGACAGACAGACAGACAGACAGAGATACTTTCGCATTTATAATATTAGTATGGATTAATCTCGCTAACATCTGTCAAGTAGCAATTGTTTCTATAATTGATGTTCTAAATTATTACGTCAATTTATGAAAAATTTGTTTTTTCTTCAACTTCTCACACTTTAAGTCGACTTACTAGCCCTTGGTTATAACAGATACTATAAAATCGCGTGTTAAAATAAGTAGTACGGAGGCTAAAATTTTTCTTATTTTGTACTTTATTCCTTCTACCATTTAAAAAAAAATTCAATAATAATAAATAAAATCTAGTAATTCTTTATTCTTACTTTATTGAGTCTTTAATTTAATAAATACCTACGGCTAGTATACGAACAATAAATTAATTATTTATTAAACTTAAATTAGGGTCTTGAAGGTTTCTCAAGAGTTAAGGTTCCATCGTCGTGCAAAGTATACGCTGTCCCTTTGGATTTATGTGTCCAAATTTTAATGGCCTTGAGGTGAGCGTCGCTTTGTTCCCTCGCCGCTGATGCTGGCGGTGCAGGTTCTACTTCAGGTATTTTCGTGTTTGACGGTTTTGAAAATGATGGTGATGACGAAGAGAAATGTGATGAGAATTTCGTTTGCTTGTTTGTTTGATCACCTGTCACCTGTAAAACAGTGGTATAAATTACGTATGTTACTTGTAAAGGAACGCTTGATTTAAAAAAAAAAAGAAAAAGAAAATAACAAAGGTATTTAGAATTTATGATGGCTTGGGAGAAATTTTTAGAACTTGAAACTTTAACTCTTTTCTTTATTTCTTTTAATAACAGTGAAAATTTTGTCTGCCGTAGGTAATTGTTTAAAATTTATCAAATATACTCCGACTACATCTTATACTTACATAGTAATGTGGTACGCTGTACGAGCTAACTGTGTGTAATTTAGAGTTTTCGTGCCCCATCAGAGGAAGCTCTGCGAAATTTTCGAGTTTATATGAAAAAGTTTCAGGTTTAACGACCGATATTACATCATTTGTATACGAAACCTCATGGTCGTTAGTTCTTAAATTAATAGGCTTTGGCAATTCTTCCTCTTGCATTGTCATACTGTCTGTGTATAGATTATTATTATTCGGTGATATGTTACCTATTTCTTTCTGAATATATGCGTCTAAGAAAGAAAATTGACCTTCGTCCTTGAATTCATTTGCTTGTATTGGTTCTTGCGAGTACGCTTGGTAATTTCGCAACGGTCCTTTCGACTGTTTATTAGCAAAATACTCTGAATTCGCACTATCATCATCAGAACTGTAGTATCTATTTTCATACGCCTTTTTATTTGGACTATTGAATAATCTTATACTATCGTACGTTTGATCTTTGTAAGATAAATTATTATCGTTATGAGTAAAGTCCGGAGGATAGTTATTACTTTTATCACTTTCTTCTCGATACCTGTCCATATATCTGTCTTGTTCGTTCGCGTACTCGACTATCTTATCCAAATCTTTTTTTGATAGATATTTAAACAGATTGTGCAAGTCTTCATCTCCCAAACCGTTATTATTTGGTCTTTTACTAACCTTAGAAGGCCTTAAGTTCGATGGTGTCGGCGGTCCAACATCGTTGGCGGTGTAACCGGGAGGCGGAGTGTAGGAGAACGGACCTCGGATGGGTGGGCTGAATGGAGGGCGATTATAAATTTTCTGTGGCGAGCTGGAGAAATACTTGGCTCGTTTGATTCTCGTGTAGTCGCACCCGTCGCAACTATCACTTTTATAACCGAAACAATAAACGTCTAACACAACACACAGAATAATAAAAATCTTAAAGATCATCATCGTTCACGCGTCGTCAGGAAACTGAGAGGAAGTGAAAATTTTGACCATATCTTATAAGGTGTGTTGGTTACACGAAAGCGGCGTCAATTAACTTAGCACCTGTAACTCAACCTCCGTAAACATAAACACGTAACGCATTGAGCAATTTACTTTCATATGCAATAACAGTAAATGTTCATATTTATGTTATGCATATTTTAAATGTTAAAGCAACCGTTATATATTTAATAGCGTAGAGTAGATTTTTTACGAATTTATGAATTTTATTTGTAACTAGCGACCCATCCGGCTTCGTACGGGCGCAATGCTGATACCAAATACTATCTGCAACAAAACCTCTAAAATTATCAGTGTTTCTCTACCATATTATGCATGTATTATACGCTAGCTTCTGACCGCGAATTCGTCCGCGTGGAATCGTTACTTAAACAAAAACCCCCGATTTCAATCATCACTGATGCTCCGCTCCTATTGGTCTTAGCGTAATGATATATAGCCTATAGCCTTCCTCGATAAATGGGCTATCTAAGACTGAAAGAATTTTTCAAATCGGACCAGTGGTTTCTGAGATTAGCGCGTTCAAACAAACAAACAAACAAACTCTTCAGCTTTACAATATTAGTAGAGATATAAACCTTCCTCTTGAATCTAACTATTTAAAAAAAAACGGCATCAAAATCCTTTGCGTAGTTTTAAAGATCTAAGCATACATAGGGACAGACAGCGGGAAGCGACTTTGTTAACTAGTAACATACTAGTAATTTATAAACATTATAACGGTCAGAGGTTATGCCAGAAAATCTTCCGTAAAGATAATATTTTTATGTGTTGTTGAATTGAGGCTAGAACAACTTTAAGATGCTTCAATGTAGATTTATTCCAACCACCACAACAGCCTATCACAGTCCACTGTTGGACATAGGCCTCCACAAGTTCGCGCCTGACATTATGACGCGAACTCATGTGTTTTGCCCATAGTCACCACGCTGGGCAGGCGGGTTGGTGACCGCAGGGCTGGCTTTGTCGCACCGAAGACGCTGCTGCCTATCTTTGGCCTGTGTATTTCAAAGCCAGCATGGATGGTTATCCCGCCATCAGATTTATTCATGTCTTTAGTAATTGAAATGTAGAGTTTAGTTAACTTATTTATAAAATATTCAGCATATTTACAAACCACAGAGTACATTGTTATAGTTACAAACAGAGCCGAAGTTGAAGGCAATCTTAAAGTTTATTTAAGTAGTCTTTTATGTATCCTGTGAAAAAAACATCAATTACTTTTTAACCGAATTCAAAAAAGGAGGAGATTACTCAATTCGACCGTATATAATAGATACTAATATTTTTTTTATATAATTATGTTCGGGATAACTTCGTCGTTTATGAACCGATTTTGATAATTCTTTTTTTGTTGGATAAGAGATATAAACCAGGATCTTATTATGGAATCCCATAGAAATCCAGGCGAACCCTCGAAAATCGTAGTGACGACTAGTGCGTTTGTTAATTTTTTTCATCTACTTACGTTTCATTATTTGTCGGTGTAATTGAAGTCGGTTTTTTCGTTTGCGAGCAAACACAATTATTCTTATGAACATTTCTTTTTATTACGTTAAAACAATGTTTCAATGTCGGTGGGTCACAAGTCACTTTTAAAGAATTTTTTCTTTTGTTTGTCGAACAGCTTATCAACCTCTAAATTGCGAGTTCCGCGTATTATTCAACAAAACTCACGTAATGTGTACGAGTTAAATAAAGTAAAGTACAACATCAGTAAGGAAACTCAAAACTCTCCCTTTTCTCGATTTTATCAGATACATTATTTATTATTATACCTAGTAAGATTTTATTATTCAACTAGCTGCTGTGCCCGCGACTTCGTCCGCGTGGAATTTAACAAAAAAGTTATTGTTAAGTTCACAGTTATAAAAAAAAACTAAAATAAAAGTAGCCTAAGTTACACCTTATTACATCAGCTATCTGCCAGTGAAATTCTTGAGACAGACAGACAGACAGACAAAAATTGTAAAAAATGTTATTTTGGTATATGTACCGTGTATAGATCCATATGCATTTAGTAAACAGCGGTTATTTTAATATTAAAAACGGACATTCCAATTTTATTTATTTGTAAGTACAGATGTTTTTAAAGGTATGCCATACAGTATATTGGTTAATTGTTTCATTATTATAAGCTTTTAATAAATTTCCAGTCAGCGATCTGTGTGGACGTCACGGGAGGAACAGACCGGCCCTTCACGATCACTTTCAAGCCCTATTCGCCCGGCGACGCGCCGGTGCGCATCGACAACCTATGCGATGATCTGTTCCTGAAATTACATCAGGTACCTATTGTTATAATACAAAACTAAAGCACGACGTTCCTCTCTGATGTTACCTAAAAAAAATGTTCGAGTGTCATTTAACGCATGTCTTGAACTTTCACATACTGCCGATTTTTTCAGCCTGCCCTTACCGAGTATTTGATGTGAAAAAGTACATCGATGTACATTAAAATAAAAAGCTGATTATCGTTTGAAAACTGCATCTATTTATTAAATACTTAGGCCTCGTTTACGGAGACACGGAGCGTAGTGCGTAGCGTGTGGCGTAGCTTCTCGCGTGTGTCAAAATGTATGAAAATGAACGCGTGTAAAATCGCTTCTCCGTAAACGCACTCATACAACGCCCTACGTTTTAATTTAGTGCGTTCCGCCACGCCACACGCTACGCACTACGCTCCGCGTCTCCGTAAACGAGGCCTAATACCTACACAGGTAGTATTTTAGGTAATTTTAAAGCATCGAGTTTCCTTCAATCCATCACTTTTTATTACAAGTGCCGTTGATCTGGTTTCATATAAACTTCATTATAAATTAACTTTCTGTTTTGAAAATGAAGGTGGACTCGGGTCAAGTGGCACTACTGAGTCCCTTCCAATCCATGTTGCACACCTGGGACGACCCTTTGAAAGAAAGAAAACTTATATGGAACATCTACAATAATAAGGGCAAGGGATTCCTTGCTGACTTCTCTCAAGACGGGTAAGTTAATCTCGTTTACTTACCTTTTTTGACGACACGTTGGCGTAGCGGTTACAGTACTGGCTGTTGCGCTGGCGGTCGCGGGTTCGATTCTCGCTCACGACAGACATTTGTATTGGCCATATAGATATTTGTCGTGGTCTGGGAGGTTTTGCTTGTGTGTTGTGTGTGTTTCCGGACCCCCGACACAGGAGAGAATCCTACTGGGGGCCGTTGAGTGTGAAGCGTTTCTTTTATTACTTATTCGCTACTTTATTGACAATTACCGAAATATTTGAAATATTTTTTTTTTCGTGACTTCTAGGTTTGGCGAAGAAAAAGTAAGTTTTCACTCTCTGAAACATTCAACACTCGTTGCTACGAACAGCGTTACTTCTAAATTGTCGTCTACTCTCAAACGACTGACTCCTAAATCTCCTGAACCCTGCACATCCAGCAGCGATGATTCCGATACTGCTGAAGTCCCAGAAATACACACAAAAACTAAAAAGATGAGAAAGGATAAAGTTATTGTATACTGGATATCTTTTATGGACGGATATCAGAGGGTGTTCGCTTTAGCTCAAGATGAGAGGATTGCCTATCAATATAAAATGAGAATTAATTCTGAACGAGCCAATTACGAAGTGTACTTATCCTTAGCAAGCGTCAGTCTGTCTGTATGTGTACAAACTGATAACGGAGTCAAGGAACTCTCGTATATAAGTATCACAGACTCCCTTCCAAGATGGGAGGTGAACGTCGGTAACAAATGGAAACAATTAGCGACAGATGTGACAGCGTGGATCGAGGAGAAGTATCAGACGGAGCAAAAGAAGTGCCAGCTGAAGGAATATTTGCACATAGACTTAGAAAAAATGCAAATGACGAAACCGTTCTTCTCGGAACTTAGAAGATCATACAGTCCAGGCGTTTGGCTACAGTTTAGAAAATCTGATACGAACACATACTGCTATTTAAAACTAACAAGACTGCAAGTTGACAACCAGCTACACGAAGCTGTGTTTCCTAGTGTTTTGTACCCAGCTCCCCTGCCTCCACATTTAAGGTCGAGAGACGTCAAACCCTGTATAGAGATTGTCACGCTCAAGCAGTTCAGACCAAACATCAACCAGGATGTTTATAAATATTTCAAAGTTTTGATTCAAGAATATTGCGTTAATTTAGACAGAGGTTTTGTAAATCGTGTCTTTGATATTTTGAATCATTGGAAGATGGAGGAGAAGCCAGCTGTTCGGTTGAGAGCTGATCTAGCTTTGGTCCACATGCCGTTGCCAGTGATAGCAATGAGGAGTCAAACTTCAGCACAAAAAGATGTCGTGTTCGAATTTGTTCATCTATCACCTATCAAATTAGTCTTGAATTTGTCATCTCGAGGCTATTCGAACGAAAATATGGACAGTCCGACGAGGTCGAGGTACGGAAACCAGAGGGAAAATCGACCGAAACTATTCAATAGTGACTTGTTGGAATATCTGTTCAATTCGTGGGGTTCTTCGCTCTGTGACATGAAAGATGTTGTTATCAGGTGTGTATACTGCAATTTATCTTTATTTTCTTTATTATTAAAGCTACGACCATATTAGTATACTTGATTTTACTGGATAATGTCAGTCAGTCAGTTCATACTATCGCAGTCCACTGCTCGACGTAGACCTCCCCAAGTTCAGGTCAAATATTCCGGTTTTCCGCAATCCTCATCCAGCTATTGGTTCAGCGGGACGTCCCACACGGCGTTTTCGTTGGCAAACTCAGTGTGGACATCCGCGGATAAGACGCGATCTGCACTCCAGGAAACGTCTGGTACTGGACATGCGACTCAAAATAAAAAACAACTTTATTCAAATAGGCTCCATAAGCACTGTCGAATCGTCATTTTAAAATTTAAATTTTAAAGTGTTTATTATTATTTTTTTAAAAAGCTATGACCGATTTGGAATGTAGATCATTGTTTTTCAATTACTAACACGAAATATCCTTCGGTAAAATAAATTTCTTTATATTTTACCAGGATGAGTTATTTAGAGCTCCGAAACGCCCCTATCACCATGTCATCGTTACTGGACACAGCGTGTCGACACTATCGACTACAACTGGTGCAGCAGTTCTACGTGCTGGTGCTAGGACTGAACATCCTGGGCAACCCGTACAGTTATATCGGCGACTTCTCCAAGGAGTTGAGGAATTTCTATGAGCCGTGTGTGGTAAGATCCAATGCAAATAAATAATATCCAAACTAGAAAAGATATCCAGAATAGTGTACAAGATCTTTACAATTACTTCGTTTTACTTTTTTAATTTAATTTTAATCTTTTATTTCGAAACTTTCAGGGAGTCTTAATTAGGGAATGCAAATCTCGCGAGATTGGGGCTCAAGCGAGATCTCGCGAGTTTATAAATATCAATCTCGCGAGATCTCGCCAATTTCGAGATCTCGCGAGATTGGCAGTTTTGTGTGTTTTTTTAGGGTTCCGTACTTCAAAAGGAAAAAACGGAACCCTTATACCCACTTTGTTGTCCGTCTATCTGTCACGACCTGTTCCTTGGAACTGTGAAAAAATCAAACTTCTAAGCCAACGCAATCAAAAGATACAGCTTTGTTGGTACGAAACCCTCGGTGCGCGAGTCCGACTCGCACTAGGCCGGTTATTTTTTTGCAAATAATCAAAATATTTAAATAACTTAAATAAACCTACTTTAATTACATCGACAAGTAATACAACCTAATAAGACGAAAAAATTGTCAAGTAAACTATTAGCTTTCGATTAAAGTAAAAATCATCAAAATCGATAAACCCAGTGAAAAGTTATGCAGTTTAATACAACCTAGGTCGACGAAAAAGTAGTCAAGTAAATACGTATTATTATATATATATAACTTTAAAAGTATACATTTAAATGGGACCACATGACACGCAACACCTTTCAGGTAAAACAAAATTAATCGAAATCGGTCCACCCAGTCAAAAGTTTTGAGCTAACATACATTAAAAAATACAATCGAATTGAGAACCTCCTCTTTTTTGGAAGTCGGTTAAAATTATAAGTATTATAAAATAAAAAATTATTTTCAATAATTTTTTCAATAGACTTATTCAACAAACATTGTTTGACGTATCTGTCTATAATTTTTTTAAAAAACTTCTAAGTAATAAACTTTGACGTACCTACGTATCTATCAAATAAAAAATGAAAGAAACAACCAGTCGTCTTTTCTAATATCAAACAAAAATCTTTTAGCAATAAAACAACTCTTTTATAACTAACAAAAGAACGAGAAGTAAAAAAAATGATACTTATTAACTAAGTTGAGTTGACTATTAATTAAACTGAGATATTATTATCAATTAAATAAAACTATATCTACTCAGTAGATACATTAGATATTACAAATATAGCAATCAAATGAAAGATTTGTTCAGTTCAAATCACAAGCCATTATCGTTTTAGCCTGTAATATTCCACTGTTGGGCAGGCCTCTTTCCCCATGTAGGAGAAGGATCAGAGCTTAATCCACCACGCTGCTCCAATGCGGCTTGTCGGATATATTCCTACTATGAGTAACGATCGCTATCAGGTGTATCATGGCTAATACAAATGATGTTATCGTGTGCGGGGATCGAACCTGCAACCGTGCGCGCAACAGCCATACACAAACCAGTGCTGTGACCGCTGCGCCAACGCGGCACAAGCCATTATTACGAATTATTCGCGAGATCTCGTTTTTGCGAGATCTCGTCCTTTTTTTCGTCCGAGATTCAATCTCGCTAAAAAAGGCCGAGATCTCGCAAAAACGAGATCTCGCGAGAACGAGATTGCATTCCCTAGTCTTAATAACAAGAGTTCTGTTAACAACTGGACACAGAACTCTTAAAATAAGCTGATTTATATTTTAATTCCAAACTATAATATCTTATATATTTTTTTCATCTCCTTTATTCTTCTTTCAGGTTTAATTTTCACTTCAATCTCTTTTTCACGGTTCACTTTATTTAAATTGATTTATTTTAATTTGGAGTATTTATTTTAAAGAAATTCGATAGCCTTTTGACATATTTGATCTCCATTTTAGTTAAATTTAAATATAGTTGGCATATTCTAGTTTATTGCCTTATTTTAATTTCGAGTTTTTCTCCTAGGGTTCAGCAATATCTCGTCGAGTGTCCGATGCGGCGTTAACACTGATGCAAGGAGCGGCGCGACTGTTAGGATGTGCGAGTGACGCCAGTGCGCCCAATGTGTTTGAAGATGCTCCCAAAATTCGTCCACCTAAGAGAATTACTGGTAAATTACTAAAAACTGCTATGTTAATTTAGGTGAACAAATTTTTTTATAAAACTTGACTGAGGCCATTGTCTCCTAGAACTTATTATTTCGGAACTTATGCTGTTAGGGTACATGCTGTACTGTTACATTACTGGTGGATGGTGGATTAAGATTAAACCAATCACTTTTATAACAAAAAGTTATATTGTGAAACTGTTGTGAAAATGTCTTGGATAGATAACTGTCTATAGTCTATACTATAATACATGTACACAATACAATGTATTATATAAAGACTAAAGATTTGATTGTTTGTTTTTGCATTGAATAGGCTCCGAAACTACTGAACCGATTTGAAAAATTCTTTCCCTGTTAGGAAGCTACACTATCCGCGAGTGACATAGGCTATATTATATTTTCAAAAAAATTAGAGAATTTTTTTTGAAACTTGTTAAATACCCGTTTGAAGTCGGGGTGACATGCTGGTCTTTTATAAGAACATTTATTTATATTTAAATGATTTACGATAATAACTCGTCTGACATATAAAAATGACATCGTTTCTGCGTGTTATGGCGCTGGAATAAAGTCCGAAACAAAATCATGGTCACCTCATGGTCACCACATGGTCATGGCATGGTCACCAGGTGATGTAGGCGTAGTCGTCAACGATCTACCAGAAGCAGTCATAGAAGGGAACAAGAACAACCCTGCAAGCGTCGCCCTCGCGGTCACGGGTCTCATAGCCAGGCCTACTTTTGGTAAGCTCTTGGTACTTCCACTAGATTAGTGTTTATCATTGGCTTTAAAGATGTTTTCGTTATAATGCATAACTGTTAGAGAAGCACCAAAAAATTGGTTGTCTGTAAAGTTGGTTTACGGACGATAGCTTAACGTGACAGCGCCATAACAAAACATCTCCTCAGACGCATAGGCCAATCGAGTGGAAGAGAGATAGATGCGGCACAAGCATAAAATGAGCGTAACGGGACAATGAGCGTTACGCTATAATGAGTCATCCTTTTTCGTGCATGCCGATGCCGCCGGCGTTCATCGATTTATGAGACGTTGTCACGTCAAAAATAGTTTAAATTTTATTTTGTTACTTGAACAGGCGAATTACTTTGATAAACTTCTTAGATTTTCATCTATTTCATCGTTTCTTAAATCATTTATTGAAACATTTTCTAATTCGTCTTAATTGTTAATAGATAATCACATTAAAGCATGGTTAAGTTCTTTGTTTTAAAGTTTTTACTGTGAATGATGATGTCGTCTAAGTGTTTCCTTTCTCACGCATATATCTTTCTTATTTTTTTGTTTCTCTCCGCGTGGATGCGTAGATGAAGAATTTGCTATTGTGAAACGTAAGTACTGAGCATGTTTATATAGTATAGATATAGTTATATAATTATATATAAGCACGTTATGTAGAATTGTATATAAAGCATGATTCATTAATTCCTAAATCATTTTTTTACTTCTTTTCGCGACTTATAGAAACAAAATTGAAATTAGCTTTAGGGCATTGTCATGTATCTGAAGTTAGGTAACAACTGTAAGTCTCGCTATTTACAAACTGTTTATATTTTAATTATTAATTTAAAGTTTAAAATTAATTAACGCCTATGATCAAGCTTGCAGAGCCTCATAATTGAAAAGAGTAAAATTTAAGTGATGTTCGATGTACCTACACAACGAACACTAAAAGTGAACGTTACTGATTTTTTTCGTTTAACAGACCGAAAAGCAATTTTATGTCACTTAAATCGGATTTGTTTTGAGAATTAAAGTTAGTTGTGTAGTGTGGCGCATTCAGTCAAAACTTTTTCTCATAGAATGAAAGTTTTAGACCTGGGTTAGGGATGTTTACAGTTTGTTATAGTACAGCGCATAGGTACCTATATGTATAATGAAAAACGAGAAATACTTGGTTATTTTTCTGTAAGCTAGGCAGGCACAATATCACTGTCTCAGAGTAATATAATGCAAAAAATATAGTTCATTTGATAAATTGTACTCAACTTAAAATAATAACTACCTAATTTACCACTCTCCGTTGTACAAAATCTATTAAAATAAAGTTTATTTCCTACATTAAAAAAAAAACGTTTTCATATTTTAAAAAACTGTTCCCTGCACATCATAAAACAATCCCCTGGCGAAAAGGTGTTTATCTCACAATTATTTGAAATCTATTTTCTATTATATTGAAAATCTAATGTAGTAATTTTAACTGACAATTTCAGAAGAATTTTACTTTATAATTAAATAGTAAAAGTAACAAAACTAATGTTAATTTTGGTACTAATTTTACGCACAACCCCCTGCTTCATATTTAAAATTGACGCAATGATATTTAATACAATAAAATTAATCTTCATTTATGTGTGGTCCTTCGCACGCTTTTTAAGTTTGCCAAACCAGAATAATTAAAAATATATATTAACCTTTGTAAAAAGCTACCCAGGGAACTGTTTCTCGAGACAAAAATAGACTTAAAGGTGCAGAGTTTACAGAGACATGCCTACTTAACTAAAACAAAAAATACTGTTTAAATAATACTGTTTTCAAGCAGTATTGTGTTCCTGTTGGTGAGTAGGGCGACCAGAGCTCCTGGGGGGGTTGGGAATAGAGTCGGCAACGCGCTTGTGACGCTTTTGGTGTTGCAGGCGTCTATAGGCTACGGTACTCGGTAGTCACACCATCAGGTGAGCCGTACGCTTGTTTGTCGACTTAGTAAGTAACATTAAAAAAATACAAAATTTTTGATAATTTATTGTAAACAATACAATTTGTGTTATTAATTTCAAGTATAGTGTGGTAATGTAAGTGGTTGTGGTAGACGTGTGTCGGGAGGGAGCGCGCGCGGCGCTGTGGAAGCGCGCGGGCGCGGACGGGGCGGAGGCGGCGCTCAGGGCGTGCGAGAGGCGCGCCGCTGGGCGTCTGGTCGCGAGGCGGAGGCTGCCTCGACACTGCTCTGAAGTCGAGGTAATGTCACTTTAATCTCTTGAACTATAATTACGGTTACGCTTCAGCCTGTAATATCCCACTGCTGGGCATAGGCCTCTTTCCCCATGTAGGAGAAGGATCAGACCTTAATCCACCACGCTGCTCCAGTGCGGATTCCCTACTATATGAGTAAGTAACGATCGCTATCAGGTTTACATGATAACAACCGAGACCGACGGCTTAACGTGCTCTCCATAGCACGGTGGGGAGACCCACAAGGACTAGGGCATCGAAACTCGGTTCAATTTTGAAAACCCGGGTTTTCGGGTCTAAGAGTAATCAAAACCCGGGTAGACCGGTTTTTTCGAGCATTTCGAGCTTTTTATTGTATTTTTTTTTAAATACACTAATCTGCGTTTATATATCGATTTCCTTCAATGAGTGCAAAATATAAAGGATGAGAAATAATTTAAATAAATGAAACAGTACTTTACAAATTACAAAAACAGTTTTACATACATAAATACAATCACACCTCTTTCCCATAGGGGTAGGCAGAGACCACTTCTTTCCACTTGCTATGATCCTTACATATTTGTTTCGCTTCGTCCATTTTTATTATTCCTTTCATACATGCTCTTCGGTTTAGGGTACTCTTGACCTGGCCTTTTTTGAAGACGTCTCTGAGGTCTTGAAACGTCAGCCTAGGTCTCGCCTTATACACTTTTTTCGTCAATCGTTCTTCATTCATTCTCTCGACATGGCCAAACCATTTCAGCATACCTTGCTCATTTTTTGTTACTACATCTTCTTTCAGACCACAAAGTTTCATTATCTCACTGTTTCTTATCCTGTCACTCAGTTTAACTCCTATCATATTTCTTAACGCTCTCATCTCAACTGCATTTATTCTACTTTCATGTTTCTTCTGCCATACCCAAATTTCACTTCCATACATGAATGTCGGAACCAACACCCCCTATGCACAGCCAAACGAGCCTTATTAGACACCTTACGACTGCTCATAAAGGAGTGCAAATCTCCATTCATCATGATTCCTGCATTCATTCTTTTTTATATATCACTCTCACACTTTCCATCTCTTGTAAACTTTGAACCCAGATACACTAAACTCATTCACCTGTTCAATTTGTTCATCTCCAATCACGATATTGCAGTCTGTCACTGTCTCATGTCTTTCAAACACCATCACTTTCGTCTTCTTTACATTCATCTTCAGTCAGTCAGTCAGTTCAGCCTATTGCAGTCCACTGCTGGACATAGGCCTCCCCAAGTTCGCGCCAGACATCCCGGTTTTCCGCAATCCTCATCCAGCCTATACCGGCAATCTTACGTAGATCGTCGGTCCAACGGGCCGGAGGACGTCCCACACTGCGTTTGTCAAGACGCGGTCTCCACTAAACTCTCAGGACACGTCTGCTCCAACGGCCATCGGTCCTGCGACACAGATGACCAGCCCACTGCCACTTCAACGTGCTAATTCTGTGAGCTATGTCAGTTTCGTTCTCTCGCGGATAGTCTCATTTCTAGTCCTATCTTTGAGAGAAACCCTAAGCATAGCCCGTTTAATGAAACGCTTAAAGTCGCTCAACGCGCAATGGCGCGTTGAGCGACTTTAAGCTTGTGGACCAGTCCCTTCGTCAGTGTCCACGTCTCGGCTTCGTATCACACAGGCAGGACGCATTGCTCGAAAACTTTTGTCTTCAAGGATTGCGGAATCTTCGAAGTGAAGACTCGACGAAGCCTGCTAAACGCCGCCCAGCCCAACCGAATCCTCCTATCAGCTTCCTTCTCGAAGTTGTTTCGGTCCAGTTGAATGGTGTGACCAAGGTAGACATAATCCTGAACAACCTCGAGAATGATACCGTCAACCGATACCGGTCTCGGTATGACTTGGTTTTTAAACATAACTTTCGTCTTGTCCAAGTTCATACAGAGACCGACTCGTCGGGAGGACTCGTTTAGGCCGGTCAGCATTTGGCCTAGCTCAGCCAACGTCTCCACAAAGATGACGATATTCATCTTCATTCCCTTTCTAACAATAGCTCCACTCACAGCAGTTACTATAATTTCCTGCAACTTCTCGGCCGAAGACGCAATTAATACTTGGTCATCAGCATAGAGAAGATATTTGACGAGTAACTCATTCATTCTCAACCCACTTTCATTCTCTTTTAAATCTGTCAAGCAATTGTCCATTAATAGATTAAACAGCCACGGTGACGCTAAACATCCCTGTCTAACACCTTTTTCTATATTAAACCATTCAGTGTACGCCCCGTTTATCCTTACACAATCACTAGAATTTCTATAAAGAGATTTCAGTGCTCGTATGAGGGTACTGCTCACACCGTACTCGGACAGTGCTGACCACAATTCATTCCTCACCACTCTATTACCGCTGGACCGACGATCTACGTAAGATTGCCGGTGTAGGCTGGATGAGGATTGCGGAAAACCGGGATGTCTGCCGCGAATTTGGGGAGGCCTATGTCAGCAGTGGACTGCAATAGGCTGAACTAACTAACTATCCTAGGCTTTTTCTAGATCTACGAACGCGCAATAGACCTTATTTTTAGCCAAACATTTTTCGGCTATGCACCGCAAAGAAAAGACCTGATCCGTACATCAAAATCCCTTTCTAAATCCCGCTTGTGCAATTGTGCATCCCATACTCTTTCGTTTGTTTCGTTCACAACCCTTTCAATCAACACTTTTGCATACAATTTACCGATTCATGTCCTGAGATGGACGCGCGCGTTCCATTTAACTTGCATGGCTTGTTTTAATGGTAGGAACGTAGCAACAAAGCTACTTTTTAGTTTTTACGTAATAAATAATAATTTATCAAAGCGTGTTTTTATTCCATTTACTTATTATTGCATTCGGTGGCTTAAACTTAATAAATAACAAAAACAAAAGTATAATAAAAAAAACCCGAAAAACCCGAAAAACCCGAGTTTTAAAAATCAAAGCCCGGTTTTTTTGTAATCCTCAGAACCCGGGAAAACCCGGGTTTTTTCGGTCCGGGTAAACCCGGGCTCGATGCCCTAACAAGGACTGCACAAACACCCAGACCACGGCAAACATCTGTACGGTCAATACAAATTTTGTCGTGTGCGGGGATCGCGATCAATGCGTCGTCGTTGTGGGTCATTTGAGTGTGATCAAAAGAGTAAATCTTTCCTTTTACCAGGGCGTCCGCACGTACAGCGCGTGGGAGGCGCGCGGCGCTGCACTGCTGAGCGCGCTGGCGAGGGGACACTACGCCGACACGGACGAGCACGTCGCGCATGCGCACCTCGCGCCCGCCTCGCCCGCCACGCTGCTCGTCACCACCAAGTACAACACCCCCCCCCCCCCAATGCAATATACACTACACTACTCTGTGACACTACTCTATATTACTCTACCGTCAAAGTAATGTAAACGCAGTTACGAATTCCGCTTGTAATATCCCAATGCTGAGCATAGATCTCTTTCTCCAAATAGGAGAAGGATATGTTCCCTACATGAGTAACGATCACTATCAGGTATTTATGATGACAACCGGAAGAGAACAGGAATTGGTTTACCAATCGAGAGAGGAGGATTTCAGTGGGTAAAAATCCCACACTACTTGCTAACGACATATAACAAGTGTATTTTACAAGAGTTCCCTCCTCACACAGAAAAAAAAACAAAACAACTATACTATACTGCACGACATTTATCTTCACGTATTCGGTATATTATATTTTTGCACTACAAGGCTGTTTCCAGTCAGTACAGTTCAGCTACAATTGTTTGTCCAAGAAATGTACATTAGCATAATGAGCAGCGCATGATGTAATGTGGTGCCATCATACCAGACATATCTTCGTGGTCCGCGCGGGGGCCCGCGGCTGGCGAGTGGAGTGGGCGGTGCGCCTCGACCAGTTACTGGGAACCCCACGAGTGAGGGACGGCGCCCTCGTGCTTAACATTAAACAGGTACACGTTTAAAAGTAAAACTTAAAAAGGAGGTTTTTATCTATATACTAATATAATGAAGCTGAAGAGTTTGTTTGTTTGTTTGAACGCGCTAATCTCAGGATCTACTGGACCGATTTGAAAAATTATTTCAGTGTTAGATAGCCCATTTATCGACGAAGGCTATAGGCTATATATTATCACGCTAAGACCAATAAATGTTTCAAAATCAGGGTTTTTTTCCTTTTAAGAACTTCCGCGGCGTAAACGGTTAGTTTCGCACAAATCATGTATTACAGAATTGGTCCTATTCCACGGGGACGAAGTCGCGCGCAGAAGCTAGTTTCAATTATATGTCTTTTTTAAATTTGTTGCCTTTCACTGGGTGTAGTGATTTTGATAATTCTATTTTATTTTATTTGAAAGCTTATGTGGCCTCATTTTAATTTGACTTAGATCGGACGCGTAATTTTTGAGTTATACATAATAATGCGTAATTATTTTTTGTCAATGTGAATTGAAGTCGTTTTATTTTTTCGTTTGAAAATAAACACAATTATTTATTATCTTAAGTATTATACTTAGTTATCTGGAATTTGTCTGAGAGTTCATGACGTGCAATATTATCAATATTTTCAGGACGAGATGGTGGATTACTTCTCGACAGATGAGAAGGTAATAGAGATTCCAGACCCTCGGGTACTGAGCTGGCTTCAATCCAGGATCGAATGCGCACTCATACACGCACTGGAAGACAAGAGATGCCCCGAACAGTAAATATACGTGGCGTTTGGTGGAAGTTTAAAAAAAAAATACAAACTAACTGTGTCATAACTTCCATTGGTTTTTTTTTTTTGGTAAACCATTTGGTTTTTTTGTTTTTTATTGATATGTTTAATGTTTATATCATGGTTTATATGTAAATAAGCAAGAAACAATTTTACAGTGCCGTAACTACGGACTATTTTTTTAATGTGCTTTAATATATTTATTTAATTCGTGCGACATTAATCTAGTCATCAATTATAAAAATCTTTTTCATGAAGAAAAGATTTTATTGATCGTAGACAGTAGATACATAGAGTAAATAATAAAACAATACGCAAGAAACAAAATAATGGTATCACTTTTTATTTATTTTTAGTTTTTTATAAAGTAGGTAATGTATGTATTTTTATATTAGGCTACATTTTAATCAAATCATCCAAGACTAAATATCTCTTTAAAATTACGGAAAGAGATTTTTTCATGGAAATATAAGTATGGTAAATACTTAAATATAATTAATTCAGTCGGCTTTATTGCCATAAAAATGTTAAAATGTAAAAGGCATTAAAATCGTTTAAAAAATGAGTAGTTTTGTTGTTTGGTTTGTTTATTAGTTTCTTTAACGTATTTTTTATTTTTAATTTCTGCCAACAAAATCAAAATTTATAGGTAAATAAGACAGTATTACAGGCGTTTGAAGTAAGATGCACAAGGTACATTATTAAATAATTACAAACGTTAGAATAATGATTGTTTAAATGTAATAATAAAACATGGATCTTTTTGTATGTGTAATTATAAAAAAAAAAAAACATTGTTCTAATTGAAAATGAATGTTCTGACTGATGAAACTACCTTTAAAGATTTCTAAGAAAATGTCTGTGACTAAATCTGTTTCACAAATTAGTTTAAAAAAAAAAGTATTTAAAATGAATGCTTATTAGGGATGCCCAAAAAAGTCATTTGTATCGATATGTCGTATCGTAATGTATCGCATGCATTTGTATCGATACACGATATTGTCGAATTATTTTGTATTTTTGTAATATCGTATCTAATAATCGTACATAGTTACGATGTTTTCATTATTTTTATCATTACGAAATTATAAAGGTAAAATTGTAGCTTTTTAGTCTTATCTCTTAGCGCTTTAGTCAGTGATCATTTCGATGGCCATTAGGTAAAAAAAAAAAAAACAAGTTAGGTATTTGACTTTTTAATTAGTAAAAAAATATATTCATTTTTTCTCAACAATTTATAGAATAGATATTTCTAAAACATGTATGTTATGACTACCTAAGTGTGGTCCACCTAAAGGTATTACCTAGGTACAGGTTATTTTTTCCGTAATTACACAGCATTGGCTATATATAATATCGTATTAGGTATATATCGTATAGTGCTGTATCGATGTTTTGATATAAATCGTATCGTTTTTGGCATCCCTAATGCTAATAAATGTCTATTTCTAGTCGACGATTGTAGTATTAAAATTAGTTTTATAGTAGACGTACCTCTTGACTTTCCTGTTATGTTTATTTTAAACAATATAGTATTCTTGTATACATTTTTAAACATAAAAACTATTCAGAATAGAAGACCGACACTGTAAGGGTTGGACGAAAGGCTTCCATAAAGATGGCATTGCGGTAGCATAGAATTAATTTAAATTTTAAAAACCGGTGGCGCTACGACTTTATCGTCTTACAAGAACTAAATTCATATCGTGATTTTATTTACTCTAGCACCATTCGGAGGATATTTTGACCTATTAATTTACTAATTTCCGGCCGGACACTTTTTCAAATGATGCCCATACAAATCAGTTGTTCTAACCCTCTTAATAAATAATTAAATACAATCATTACAATATACCTACTATCCTACCAATGTCAAAACCAAAATGTCAAAGAAACCTCTTTTTAACCGACTTCCAAAAAGAAGGAGGTACTCAATTCGACTGTATTTTTTTATTTTATTAATAAGTATATATAAAAAATTAATAATCTAATGAAAACGAAAGATTTGTAGGTACATGACTAGTTTTATAATTTTATTTAAAAAAAAATAACTTGTCAGTAACATAAAAAATAACGAACATAAAAATTTATAGACTATCACTTTTGTTTTTTGATTGCGGAAAACTGGGTATTTCTGGCGCGAACTTAGGGAAGCCTATGTCCAGCAGTGGACTGCAATAGGCTGAACTGACTGACTGATTAACACTTTTTAACGAATACTTTTTTTATATATCGCTGAATATGTTGATGTATTAAAGCATTATTAATTAAGAAAAATATACATTAACTATCTAATAAAATTTAATCCGTATACGTTTTTACTACAGATGCCACGAATATTCGGCAACTATTCGGTATTCGGCTATTCGGCCTCTTATTTTCGCTTTCGGTATTCGGCCGAATATGGTAAACCATTTGGCCGAATACCGAATAGCAATTTATTTATTATTTTTTTATTACTAAACGTTTTCCGGCTACTTCGTCCGCGTAATTTATAACCCATGTCCTTTCTTAGGCTCTAGAAGTCTAGAGTATCTGTGTACCAAATTTCATTTAAATCGGTTTAGCAGTTTTGTCGTGAAATCGTGATAAAGAGGTTTACTTTCGTATTTGTGATAAAATATAATAAGGATTACCAAATAAATTATGCAAAAAGAACTCAAAATATTACTCGAATTATGACTTGCCGCCCGCGGAAAGTACTAAGTGTGGCCGAATATTCGGCTGCCGAATGTTCGGCGCTTCGGCCTAGAACCTCGCCGAATATTCGGTATTCGGCCAAATTACTATTCATGGCATCTCTAGTTTTTACCCCAATGCTATACATACACGGATAAAAATTTCTTAGCAAATCATACCATGTTTTTAAACGATATTAAATCACTCGGCTAAAATAATTCATTATACAAAATAATTATAAAATTATATGTATATATGTATTTTTATAGCAAAATATTCATGTCAATTTCATATTAACTGACATTCTGACATTTCTTTTATTTTTTTAAGGTATTAAATCAAGATTGAGTCTATGCGCTCAAATAAAATAAAATGTAAGGTTTATATTTGCATTTATATGGCACTCTTCACTTAAGTTATTTATATATTGATAATAATTGATGATAGCTTCCACGAAGTATCTATACCTACTTCAAAAAGTATCTTTACATCACAGAGTACATTGAATATATACGGGTACTTTACATTTAAAAAATGTACTGGATCTAATAGCGTTATAATGACAGTATTTGTTGTGTTGCTATGTCGTAACGTATTTAAAACTATACCTATTGTTAAAAATAAGTACCTGGGTGACCGAGCCTTGCTCGGTATTTTCATTTTATTTTTTGTTTTTTTTTTTTCTCGGTATTTTTATATTTTAATTTTATTTAAATAATAAATCACGAGTGAAATTAAAAAAAAAAAGAAAAAAAAATTATCTGGAGACTGAGATTCGAACCCGGGTCAACACGATTTGACACCCGCCGATTTCCTAATTACGCCATTAAAACTATGTTGACGCGTAGTGAAATTAAGCTTCGTATTCTAATGATATTTTTTCATTGCTTAAAAACAGGGATAAAACGATATTTTTTTTAAATGAATCCTAGCTAGATCAATTTTTCGCCTCCGAAATCCCCTGCATACTAAATTTCACGAAAATCGTTGGAGCCGATTCCGAGATTCAGAAAATATATATATATATATATATATATATATATATATATATATATACAAGAATTGCTCGTTTAATAGTATAAGATTGGATGTTAACTTATAATTAGTAAAAAAAATTAAAATTTCATTAATTTACAGACCTTAACAGATATTGAAATGGCAAATTAACCATATAACTATAAATATATTTTAATAATAGGCTTCATTAAAAACGTGCTTCTAAATGATTATTCTCAATGATTACAGTTTAAGTTTATGTTTCTTGACTTTACTTTACTACAAGTACCTAATACTAATAACTTTACAGTTAAGGATGCATCATTATGGCCTAACTTCATTTATCAATATTTCCTTTAATATACTGGAATTGAATATTTTAAAAATATAACTGTTTATTTTAATCATACATATGAATAAATGTTTATGTAATAAAAATAATCATACGTATAATTGTTGTATAAATGCTTTTTGTTGAAATAAAAAATATTAATAATTTTCATGTCTCTTTATTCACATTTATGTTAAATAGTGGCTGTAAACCATAATCATTTGTTTAAGATTAGAGGTAGTCTTGTACCTACTGATTCAGAGTGAAGGGTCATTCAAGTACCTATTACGTAAGAAGAATTTTAGTAATTTTTAACCCCTTCATCCCCCTTGTCTGCTAAAGTCAGGAAACCCTACTCACTCCCCCTACACTTACGTAAACATTGGTATATATATTTTAATATTTTCAGAAATAACAAATAAATATTGCTGACGTAACCTCCATCTAGACCCCCCTGCCCCCATGTCATCAAAAATAAGCAAAACCCCCCTTCGGTGCTTACGTAATACTTGAATGACCACAAAGATAACATTTTAGATAACAGAGGTGCCATTTTTCATCTTGACCCAGCTATCAGCTGTTATGAATTTATAAAGTGCCTAATTTCAAAGTTTTGCAAAAATAAATAACTCTATATGATAGGAAGAAATGAAACCAAAATTTATAAAAAAAAAGTATTTTTATTTACATCGATAAAACCAATACAAGTATTAATTACTATGTACAAAAAGGTATATACATATTTTACAATATTAAGCTATTAAACATTAGTTCGTTACATATTTACAACTAATATTACAGTTACCTAAACTTAGGTAATAATTTTAACAAATTTTAACAATTTTGTAACAATTATACATGTTTTTGACACATATCTCTGGTAAACTTCTATATACATAGAATAATTCTTACTAACTTTTTTACATTAGATAATTTTCAAATATAAGATAGATACATTTACGCAATAGCCACTGGTCAGAAGACCAGCTGTGAAACAATTGTTGTTGACTTTCATATTATACTGTGATAGTTTGCTATTCCATTGCCGATTGAAGACGATTTCCTGGATAGCATTGATAGGGGAAGACTTCATAGCACCTATAATTATGCGAATTGATTTAGATTGTACCCTAACATTTTTAAACAGGTTTTAATGCAGGGCTCAAGTAGAAAAGCTCCATAATCAAAGTGACTGCGGACCAGAGCATTATAAAGGAGCTTCTGTGTTTAGGGGTGGGAGCCCCACCACACTTCAGAAAGTGAGCGAAGAATATTGACATTTTTTCCGATTTATTTAGAACATGATTAACATGTTGAGAGCCAGTCAATCTTGAGTCAAGGTAGACTCCTAAAAATTTAACATTATCCCTAACCGGGAAAACTTGGTTATCAGAAACTATTATTACATTAGGTATAGATCTTTTTCTAGAGAACACCACGACACTACTTTTTTCGGTAGAAATGGATAAACCATGTCTATCCAGCCACTCATTTAAATAATAAATAGAAGAATTAAGTCGATTAGAGCATTCTAGTATATCAATGCCAGAAATGTACAATAACACATCGTCCGCATACTGCAAAACATTGCAGAAAGAGCTAACTGAAAGGTCAAGGTCGTTAGTGTAAATATTATATAAAAGAGGGCTAAGTACCGACCCTTGGGAAGACCTTTCCAAACTTTCCTAGGAGGGAGGAAGGAATTTTGATAATTAACTATAATAGAACGGGTTGACAAGTAGTTGCAGACATAATTTACTATCTTCACAGGAAGACTCAGATGTAGCATCTTTTGCCTGAGCACCGGAAGAAGCACATTATCGTAGGCGGACGACACGTCAAGGAACACTCCTACCAATGATTCGTTTTTTGAGAAGGCAATGCGGATATCAGAAATGAAGATACTAAGGCTATCTACTGTACTGCGACCTTTCCGGAAACCAAACTGAGTCTTGGAAAGAATGCCATTATTCTCTACGATCCACTCAAGCCTATTTTTAATGAGGTGCTCTAAAATTTTTGCCAGAGTTGATGATAGCGCAATTGGGCGATAAGAAGAGGGGTCATTACCAAGCTTTCCCGGCTTTAAGATAGGTACGATGATTTGAGTTCCCCATTCCTCTGGAGGAATCTCCGATTGAAAAATGGAATTTGAAAAATTCAGACAAGTCCTCTGTGTTTCCAGACCACTTCTTACCACAAAGGAATAAGGAATACCATCGACACCGGGTGAAGAGTCCTTTAAGGAATTTAAAACCAATTGAAACTCCTCCAGCGAAAAGGGGCGATCAAACTCACTGAGGGGAGAACGCGGCGAACTTAAAAAAAGCGACAGTCCTCCAAAGATGGAGCTGATGGAGGAGCCAACTTCTGAGAGAAGGAATCTAACCAAAGTGAAATGTCATTAAACATAGGGCTATCATTAGAGGAAAAAGAACCACGGAATTTTTTAATGTTTCGCCAAACTAATGAGGGATGAGAGGAAGGAGACAAGCTCTCACAAAACGCAAGCCAACAACTCTTTTTCTTTTGAGCAAGTAACCTTTTAACCTGTGCTGCAATATGTTTGTAATTCAGGTAGTTTTCTAAGCTCATAGATACCGAATACAAACGCTCAGCCTCCTTACGCCGCCTACAAGCATTTGTGCATTCGGAGTCCCACCATGGAGGGGAAGAAATTCTGTAAATGCCTCTTTTTCTAATAGGAACCGTCTTTTTTCACTATTTAATAACACGTTTTTAAAATACGAGTAAAGTTTGTGAACATTGGTGACAGAGACTGGAGGAATTTGGCGGATTAGTTGATCGGTTATGTTGGCAAACTGAGACCAATCTGCGTTAGTCAATTTAAATGATTGTCTGGGTGGATAGTTAATCATAGAAGGAGAAGGAGTGTGACCAAATGACATTAAAATTGGAAAATGGTCACTGCCAAAAGAGTCACTAAGAATCGACCATGACAATTGGGCTGAGATGTTACAGGAGCTTAAAGAAAGGTCGACAGCACTCTTTGGATTCTGGAGAGGTGAAACCCTGCGCGTGGGAGAACCATCATTTAGTACAACGAGGTTGTATTCATCAAATAAGTCTAGTAAAAGCAGGGAGAGACTATCACTGAAATATGAACCCCATGACATAAATGGAGACAATTAAAATCACCTAAAACAACTATAGGTGGGGTTAAGGAGGACAAAATGGAGGAGAATTCAGACAACACAGATGATGAGGGGACAGGAATATATACAGATATAAATGAAACATTTAAAACACGGACAGCAACAACATTGAGACTATCACTATGGCATGAAGTAGGGATGAATGAGTATGTACATTTTCTAGAGACTAAAATGGCTGATCCAGCCTTTCCATCACTTCTGTCGTCCCGGAAACATGCGTAGCTGGGTAACCTAAAAGGGGTACCAGGCCTTAACCAGGTTTCCTGGACGGCAACAATTGATGGATTATATTTTTTTAAAATATATGTAAAATCATGTTTTTTATTCCCTATGCTACGACAGTTCCATTGTATTAGATTCAGAGAAATTTTGCAATAATAAAGACAGCTGAGACAAGTTTTTACGAGTATTGTTCGGTAGCCCGGAGTCACTGAACCGGGAAATCATACTAATGAGCATAGAAGTTAGCAGATCCAAAAAGTTATCATTAGGGGAAATATTCTCTTGTGGGAAAGCACACCCATTAGGTAAGGATGATATAGGCGGTTGGACTATATTTTGATGTGCTTGTCTGTCATAACCTGGACTCGCGGGTGCGATTGGACGGGGTGGGGTAAATGTAATTTTTCTATATGAAGTAGAAGTAGGGGAATTTTGTGTATTAACAGCGGTAGAACTAAGAGTCGAAATCCTAGCTGTGTCAATAAATGATCTACGTACCTGTGGGAATCTAGCAGAGGCTTCAAGATATGAAATGTTTTCCTGTGACATAACTAATTTTATTGCTTTCTGTCTAGAGTGTTCAGGACAAGAATTATCATTTGCTGCACGCGCGCCAGAGCAATATAAACAGGACAGGGATTGGACAGAGCGTGTTTCGCCCTCGTGCATTTGTGAGCATTTGAAGCACCTCGGTTTCGATCTACACTGAGCCTTTACATGACCAAATCGACAACAATTATTGCATTGAATTGTTGGCAAAATATAGGTCTCAACCGGTAAGGAGGTGAAATAGCAAAATACACGAGGGGGAAGTTTTTGTCCTGAAAAGGTTAAAACTACGGATTGTGTTGGAATCCAAATGGGATTATTACTTTCATTGTATGATTTCCGACTCAGTTTCCGGGCCCGGACAACTTTCCCAACACCATTAGGGACTTCAATATTTTTAACCAATGACATTATTTTTATAAAGAAACTGACCAAATTGTATTGGACGTAGGACGTAGGACGTTTTAATTTGAATAGTAATAATATTCAAGTTGAGCTGGCTTGGGTTCCTAGTCACTGTGGTATAGTTGGCAATGAGAGTGTCGACTTTTACGCTAAGGAGGCAACTAGTTCCGGAGGGCTTAGTCAAGGTTTATTGTCAGGACGTCATTTCTCTTGCAAAAATTCGTTTAACCTCAGACTGGAATGAATTATGGAGGCAGTCTAGTAGAACAACGGGAAGGCACTATGCTGATATTCAAAGTCAAATACCCACCAAACCTTGGTTTTTTAAGTATTACAAAGCGGCTAAGTATGTATGTTCTACAATATGTCGACTTCGTCTTGGCCATTCTTGCAACCCTGTCTTTCTAGCTAAATTAAGAATAAGAGACAGTTCCCTTTGCGAATGTGGATTAGAATAGGGATTACTGATTTGAAATCTGTGTTATCCTTTGTATATACACCGTTTGTTGATACTTTGTGTGCTTTTATTGTGGAAAATAACATTAGACTGTAGAGTAATGTCTTACTAACCTTTGTGGTGTTTTGTTTTAGGTGGAGCAAGAGTTCTTTTCAATATCGTTTAAAAAAACTATTTTACTTTTATTTAACTTGTACTGCCACAAATCTTGATAAATAGCAAAGTCAGTCTTGTCAAAGTCTCAACAGAACAATATTCTCTCACCGAACATTGAAGCTTCTACTCTGATACTGGCAATTCCGCAAGGGAGCTAAAGCCAAAGAAGAAGAAGAAGAAGACGATTTCTGCTATGGATTTTTCTCATAAAAACACCCACAAATAGGGGATCGAACAAATTTTCAAAAAGCGTTTAAATTAATCTTTATGGATACTTATACCCATAAAAATAAAATTTTATTAATTTACAGCCTCTTAGGTACTCAAAATCATGTTTTAATATTTTTTGTTTAAAAATCCCGCCAAAACGCCACGTTATGACATCTGACAGCGCGTGTCGTCATCTGCAGGTAATAAACAAAGAGTATATAAAGCACAGAGTACGTTGAATATACGGATAGATCCTAAAGTACTCTGTGGCTTTTACCGCAAAATGACGTCACGCACTCTAGTTGGTGTTTTAGGACAGACTAATAATATTGTTAATAACATTTCATTTCTTCATTTAAAAATATTTAAATGAATTTATTAAATTATTATTCGATAAATAATATATCGTAAAACAGTATATTTATTTATCTAAGTACATTTTAATCTGATTACTGTCCGATCCCCTATTGCGGAACACTGTATTTTTATTATATCTCTTTATCTTTGACGTTGTGTAAAATTAATTAATTTTTCTGTACTTAAAAAATCTTAGTAGGTCGGACACTGCCGACAGTAAAGATTCAAGTGATTTATCCACTGAGCTATCACGGCATGTGATATATAACTTGTATTATAATAGATACAGAATTAATCAGAATTTTCGCCACTTGAACTATAATCACAGACCAATGAAACTTTATTTTCATTTTTTGTTGTTTCCGACTCAGTACCATTATTTAATTTATCTTTTGACACTAATTCTTCTTTTTCATTTTCAATGTGTTTAGTTTCCGAGCAATCACTCTTTTCATTAGGTTTACTTCTTTTTATCGTAATTCCTAATGAGTTACGAGTTAAAGGCGCTGCTTTGCTTAAGGATTCTTCTTTCTTGAGTCCACCAAAGCTTGTTAACAGTCCTTTAGAGCTTGGTAAAGCCGGGCTATTGATTATTTTGCTACGGACAGCACTCTGCTTTTCTTCTATAGTTCGTGATGGTCTTAATGCGAGTAAAGCAGCCATGTTTCTATCTTCTTCTGTTTCAGGTAGCAGATTTATATTAAGAGAAGATTTTGCAAGTATTAGGCCATCGTTAACTGCTGATTCTTCTAACTCCTTTCTCCGTTTCTGCAAAAAAAAAAAAAAAATATATATATAACAAAGTTTATCAAAAAGATGTTTGGTGATGAATGTAAAAATAATGTGTTAATTTAACCAAATGAGTGAACCCATTCTATATCTATGAGTGAACCAAATGTACATAAGCTAAGTATATTTTTATATTTTTAATGACGGCTAACAATTTTTTAAATATAAATTGTATAAAATCAATAGTATTATTTAAGGTTGTTTGCAGATAGAAAGAAAAAAAAATTGTAACTTTTTTAGACTGTTTCAATACACTTTTATTAACAATCGATTTATCGACGATGAAAGAAAAATGGATTTTTGACATTTATAGAATTTTCATTTATGTTTTAGAAATTAAATTAATACTTTAATTGACTAGTCCGCTGGCGCAGTTCGTAGTGATCCTGCTTTCTGCTCCGGGGGTTATGGGTTCGATGCCACCCTGAGCCTGGGTGTAAAATATATATATTTATATATGTATTATTTATGTCCTTATCGAAAGAAAAAAATATATAGCTATACCAGTCGGCTGTTACCTATAACACAAGCATTGCTTACTTTAGGAACGGACAACCGTATGAAAAAAAAAATTGTGCTAAAAATGTATTTTAAATGATTTTGCCAACGTCATGTTAGTACTATGTATGTTTTATAGGTAATTCTTAATAAAATAAATAATTACTTGATATAATGCTTACCCGGAATTTTCTACGTAGGGCACAGTTGGCTTCGTAATCATCTTTCCAGACCATTTCATTCCGACCAACGAGCAGGCCTAGCCGTGGTTTAGCAAGTTTACTCATGTCTTCATCTCCCGTTTTATGTTCCAACTTGAACATGGCATCATCGAATAGACGTTTTTGTGTTTCTTTCGTATCTGGAACAATCTGCCCGTTCTCTGTCGGATCCCATCTGTTTTCTTGACGTCTAGCTCCGGACACGATGACATAGTCAAGATTCTGAAAAAGAATTTTAAAGATAATTCATGTTTAATTGTCAGAGAGGATATTGTATCTACTATCCATCAAATAAAAATAAATCGCTAAATGTATAGTTCAATGCTAAACTTTGAACTGAGGTAGGGCACAGCAGGAAGTTTCCTGCTCAAAATATGAAGCAGCCCGACTGGGGTAGTACCTCGAACATATAGAAGATCACAGCTAAATAATACTGCTTTCATGCAGTGTTGTGTTCCTGATGGTGAGTAAGGTGACCAGAGCTCCTGGGGGGAATTGGGGATAGGGTCGGCAAAGCGCTTGCGATGCTACTGGTGTTGCAGACATCTATAAGCTACGGTAATCTCTAACAATCAGATGTGCCGTACGCTTGTTTGCGGACCTAGTTATATTAAAAAAAAAAAAACTCAAATACGATGAAAGAAATAGAATGATTTTAGCCGATCTTTTCTCACACTTTGTAGAAGGTTAGAATTTAATAAAGAATTTAAAAAAAATTTGAAAATTTTCGAAATAAAGTAATGAATATTTTAACTTCATGCGTTTGACAGTTAACAGGAAAAGACACCCATCCCCTCAGAAAGTAATAAATATAAAAAAAGACATACAAAAAATTTTAAATCATTAGGTATACACTTACAGCTGGATCCGTTTTTATTTCAAAATGATTATCACATAAATGACATTTCATGCGAAACTGGTAGACAGGAGTACTGTAGTACATTCCAATTTTTGTCTTCTCTGCATTGTATCGAACTCCCATACCGATGTGGTTCTTACATCCATCGCACCATATGTTATATGGCATTTCAAATCGTATGATAAGGATACCCATATGTAGCTTCCTGGCTCTTTCTCGTAGGGCATGGGTACCCATAAACTTGTTGAGCCCCCCGACTTTAGGGTCATAGTCGGGTGGGTAGTATAAGTTCTGCCCCTTTCTTTCTCCCATGATTAGAGAATCTGTAAAAATAGAAAGAAACTTTGTGTTAGAACAATCACTTGATAAATTTTAGGCGCCTATTCGAACGTACACTTTGCTTAAGACGATCATAAACAAGGATTCAGAAAATAATTTCACGATAGGACCTATGAGGTAAAGATAGACAGATTGGTATAGCTGACAAGGATGGATTAGAACTTGCATAGGATTTGTTAGCAAGAGGAACACGGGAAGATGCCTGATGGTAAATGATGCTCCTGGGGGGAATCGGGGGTAGGGTCGGCAACGCGCTTGCGATACTTCTGGTTTTGCAGGCGTCTATAGGCTACGGTGATTATTCACCATCAGGTGAGCCCGTATGCTTGTTTGCCGACTTAGTGATATAAAAAAAAAGCTATCCTGTGACGATATATTGTGACTATTCAAGTATTCACATCTAATCTATATGACGGGCAAGAAAATTCTTGACATGTTAAATTAGTCTTTTCCTGAGTCAACTTTCCTGTATATATGTATACATCGCAGTCATTTACTACTCCTAAAGACGATACATTGTAGAACATATTTTAGTAGGTACATTATATAAGTTTGTAATGTATCTGTTATCATCACGTGTCTTCTAAAGCAAGTGGATTTATGGATGTTGTTATGCCGTGAATGGTGAAGGATGTGTGGTTTGAATTGAGAAGATAACGATAGATGGATAATTTACTCTAGGTAATTCTAGAACAGTGATTCGTTGTATTACGAGTCATGAACTGCTAGACGTTTTCTAGAGCTTTCTAAACGACGTGGATGGATCCTAATTCATTCGAAAATTTAAATTACGAAATATACCTTTAAATAATAACCAAACATGAAACTGAATAATACTAACCTAATACATAGACAATAGAACACTTACCAAATCTTATTAATATTAAAGAAAACTAGTAAAGCTTAAGAACACTACGTATCTTTACTACGTAACTAACAAATCACAGTTAAATACACATAAATAAACACCACAATCTCACTAACACAGCTCCCACAACAAACGCAAGCGAGAAACTGACAAACTGTCAACTTGTCAAGTGTCAAGACACCAAGACAGACTGTCAAGTGCAAGTGACTCAGGGCTGCCATCACGAAATTTTAAGTTGCCGTGTTTTGGGTATCTGGATTGCCGTGTTTTGGAATAAAAACTACAAAATTGCCGTGTATATACTTTACATTACACGTAATAAAGATTAAATATGACATTAAAAAATTGTGTTTGCTAGGAGCAAACGAAAAAAACTGACTTCAATTATATAGCCAAATGATACAACGTAAGTAGACAAAAAAAATCAACAAACCCACTAGTCGTGACTACGATTTTTGAGGGTTCCGCTCGATTTCTCTGGGATTCCATCATCATAACTATCCTGGTTTCCTTGTCATGGTACCATCCTTGGGATACCTAACATGGTACCCTCCTTTCAAACAAAAAAAGGATTATAAAAATCGCTTCATAGACGACGAAGTTATCCCCGAACATACATAAAAAAATGTATTTATACGGTCGAATTGAGTAACCTCCTCCTTTTTTGAAGTCGGCTAAATAACCTCCTCTTTTTTTTTAATCAGTTAAATAAAACATTATTCTTCACAACCGTTATACAAAATCGATAACATTTTTTTTCGACTTTGTTCAATTTATTTTTATTTTTTCCTTCATATTATTTATCTTTTGCTGTGTTTTTGTTTGGTTGATTTGAAATTTACACAATTTCCTTCGGATCAGATAGAGTGCTTATAGCCAGTAAAGTTCCGTTTATTGTGGAAGAAATAATTTTAATTCGTGTTTATGTTTTGTATTTTATTTCTTGTTCTTGTTTTTGTGTTGCACTATAATGACTTATCAACTGTCGATGAAATTATTAGGGAAAATAAATACACATTGGATTGACATTGTTTTTGAACACGGCAATGAACGTACTGCCGTGTACCGTGTTTTATCACTGAATATATTCAAATTGCCGTATAACACGGCAATTACCGTGTAAATGGCAATGTGCCAAGTGTGTAAGTGTCACAATGTTGCCATTGGCAACCTTGCTCAATGTTACCAAAGGGCAGATAATAAATATTCGTATTTGCCAGCTTAGGTTTTACAAAGAGGTAAAAAGTAATAATAAACTAGGGCTTGGTAACGTTACCAATTACCATTATAAAATACCAGTAAATAGTATTATTTTTTTCCGGTAACGGTAACGGAAACGTTTTTTAACGTTAACTTTTACCGGTCTGACGTCACTAAATAACGATATTTTTACCGATACCACTTCGATCGACGTTGCCACTGGTTGCCACCCTACTGGCAAGGGCGGATCCAGCTTTGGCGCGGGGTGGGGGGTCACAGTCATGGCTCCAGTCATGGTCAAGGTGCTGGGAGGGGGGGGGGGTCACATAGTCATGGTCAAGTAAAAACAAGTTATAATTTAATTTTTATAATGATAGATACAGGTAAAAACTAGGTATTTTATTAACCTAGGGGCCGTTCAAGTATTACGTAACGCAATTAGGGGGGAGGGGGGGTCTTGTAAAACGTTACGATGCGTTACAGGGGGGAGGGGGGGGGTCTCGAACAACGCGTTACGTAACGTTGTTTTTTATTTAAATAAAAAAACTAGTGTACTAAAATCTCCCAAATTGGCAACCCTTTTCGTTTATATCCCTTTTTGTATATATATATTTATACTTACCGCAAACGCGATTTTTTTAAGCGACTTTACGGTAGTTTTCGCAACAAAGTTGTGAAATTTGGGTAAAAATTTGTAAATGTAATTTGGGTAAAAGTTGGGGTGTTACGTAACGTTTATGGGCTGGGGGGGAGGGGTACAGGAAAACGTTACGGCGCGTTACATGGGGGGGAGGGGGGGTCAAAAATCTTCAAAATTTGCGTTACGTAATACTTGAACGACCCCCTATGTTGGTAATGTACTTAAAAATACCTATATTGTGACAAAAATCTTGTTTAACAATTTTAATTAGTGGTCCACCTAGGTCCTGGACACAGCCCAGGGGGGGTCATGACCACGTGACGCATCGTTATTACATAAATAACGTTGTCTGCCAAGTGAAATTAACGTTACCGAATTTTTAACGGTATTCCAACTTTACAATGTACATAAAAAGTTTTGTAGAATTTTGCTCCCAAAGGATTGAAGTGTCTCTGATTTCAAAAATCCATTATTTTATATCTATTTTTAAATTAACTAAAAATGTGAAATACTAAAGTTATTGATTACAAGTTACAACAGTAAATACAGTAATACAAAACAGCATTAAACTAGTAACATCGACAGCTGTTTGACAGCTTAGCAAATTTTCTAAGAAAATCTCAATCATAGACATCATTATCACATCTATTCAGCTTATTATTCATTGTTTTAATAGTTATCCTGCAATTCTATTAAAAGTAGCATTTCAATAAACAATACGTTTATTATTTTACTGCTATGTACGATGGAATGTCGGTAACTAAAAATAGACACAGCTTGAGTTAGTTCGTAATTTTGTCTTGTTTGTGATGGTATATCAGTATCAGACCAATTGAAGAACAATCGCAAACATGGGTAGAAGAGAAGAGCCGAATTGGACACTGGGGACTGTGGGCCTCACAGCGGCCCGAGAAAGGGGTGAGATTAATCGGAAATTCCAAAACAAATTGACTGTGACCAGAAGTATGATAGACAGACTAGGTTTAGAAAAAGAACTCAATGGACATATGGGCTGCGTTAATTGCCTAGAATGGAACAGCGATGGATCGTGAGTACATTCTTTCCGATGTCAAATGTGCTTGGAAGTGAGAAACTCATGCTAATTTGTACTTTTACGTCGCAGTATATTGGCGTCGGCTTCCGACGATCTTCACGTGATATTGTGGGATCCGTTCCGGCATAAGCAAATCCACAATATCTCAACCGGTCACACGGGAAATATATTCTCAGTCAAGGTAAGTTTTAACATATTAAAACAGTCTAGTTCAGACATCAGTTATAAAGACAGGCATGAAATCTGAAAAACGAGATATTGGAAGTAAATTGACCTATAACTTTCAGAGATTCAATTAAAACATGGCTGAATGTGTGTCTGTTGTGTGAATGTGAAACAATAAACATGCCCAACACATGTTAACATAATTTTTTTTCCTCCAATTTATTTATGTGTATTCTTGATTATTGTTTTGTTTTGTCAAACAAACAAATTAAAACTTAAATATATTTTTAACATTTAATGACTAATTATTGTGTCACATTTTAAAATAATGACTAGGTATATGAATTACTGAATACAATTACATCTAAAGTGTAAATAAAAAAATATATTTTTGTTTTAAATATAAATGAAGGTATTTAAAAAAAAATATACATGCACAATGTTGTGTACATTATGCAAATGTATTAATGTGGGTAGAATTTATTCATACAGAATTAACAAACATAAATATGTATTACTAGGTATAATAAATTGATTTTATTCTAAGTATGACCTCTATAAGTAAAGGCATCTTTACCGTCTACTAATTTTGTCTATGTGTTCAGGGTTCTTTGCTAAATTTAGCCACTTGTTTATCCACCTGTAAAATATAATCAGCTGAACTTCTTGGTCTTACAATATTCCTTTTCCTTATGACCCTGTCGTTATGTACTCCCTGTGGTAGTTCTTTTTTTTTTAGTTTACTAAGATATAAGATAGAAGTTCAGCCCTGTCATTTTAGTAAAAGTGCATACCTTAGGGCCTTAGGGCTATACTATAGGTTACAGTAATGTTTTTTTGTCTGATATTTTTTATTACTTTCCTAATCTTGATCATACTCCCTTACATTGTAGCACTCACTTGATTTCCTATTTAGCTTAATTTGAAATTTATAAATATGAAATAAGGGACTTATAAAATAAGATCATAATAAATAATACTGCTTTCAAACAGTGTTGTGTTTGTGTTGGCGAGTAAGGTGACTAGAGCTCCTGGAGGGGAATTGGGGGTAGGGTCAGCAACGCACTAGCGATGCTTCTGGTGTTGCAGACAGTAAGTTACGTTAATCGCTTACTATCAGGTGAGCTGTATGCTTGTTTGACGACCTAGTTTATATTTTAATTTTTTTAAAAGTAAGTAAGGAAAGGTCAATGAGGTAAACCAAACCCAATGAAAACCCAATTTAACAATGAATTCATTGAGATAATTATTGTAAGCATATATAGGCAGAAGTACAGATTTCATTCTGCAGTACAGAAGTCTAGCGTATATACAAAAACAGCCATTTTAATTAGCAATTAAAATTAATAGTATAAGAACAATTACATTGCTGAATGTGCATAAATCCGTACAATATATTATGACATTATTATCACAAAATAACCAATTGATAACATATTAGGACTTTAACTATCACTATCAAATACCATCAATTATCAATCAGCCATTTTATATTGACAGGCAAAGGCAATAAAGAGAATATATTTTATCTCTGAAGAAAGATAGTAAAAAAGATAAGCAGTTAATAGGTCATGCAATGACAAATAGGCAATGTTGACCACTCACTGTTGACGAATCAGTCGTGTTAATTACACTGCCGATTAGTGCAAGTTCTATTTGCGTATTTTATTATTTACTTAAGTACTGTAGCTTAAAGAGTCTGCAACACCAGAAGCATCGAAAGTGCGTTGTCGACCCTGTATTTTTTTGTTTATGTATTTTTTTTCTGTCGTTTCCATCAAAATGACATTATTAAGTCTCATAGTACATAAATGATTCATCAAGAATTATAGTTTTCGTCTGAGGCCCATAATAAAGAATTACAAATAGTGCTCTTCATATGCTGAATAGGTTTTCCATTGCTAAAATTTATTATCATTTATTATCATATCAAAATTTTTCAATCCAGCGCGATTCGAACCCGCACCTCCCGACATTCCGTGTCCGGTGCTCTAGCCGCTGAGCTATGGATCTATGTCCAGCCGCATCGAAATTCTTGATATGATTTTAATTGGTTTTAAGCAACCATGGTGCCATCTATAGCGAGTCTTTTACAGCACTCACTATTCAAAGTTTCATATTACAATGAATTCTTTGACAAGAGACGACACCAAGCATTATTTTTAATTCGTATTATTTTTATTTTTGGCTGGACATAGATCCATAGCTCAACGGCTAGAGCACCGGACACGGAATGTCGGGAGGTGCGGGTTCAATAAATAACATTTTCGAATTTCCTCATGTGTGGTAAACACAAAAATAAAAATAATACGAATTTTCCATTGCTATTTAAATTTTACATACAGATTTCTAGCTAAGTGTCCAATTTTTGAAGTAAAACTTCTTTACTCACGCTTGACTTGGGGAGTAAGCTGGTGAATGCGTGACGAGAGAGTAACGAAAAGTGTGATCGGGCGAGGCGAACGGAGCAAGAGAGAGGGGAGCGAGCACTAATTTTCTTTCTCTCTTTCTCTTATAGCCAGTTACTTTACGTATATCTAAGACACAGTGCAGCCTATTGCTAAATATACTTCAGTCGTGTGGTCGGTAAAGCACTCTCGTTTTGTTATTAAATTATTATGGACCTTCCACGAAGTTTTCTATCTTTAGAAAGTTCACTTTTCTAGAATAATTTAAACTTTGAAAATGCCGAATATTATCTATATCTATAATCTATAATCTATAATCTATAATAATATATAAAGCTGAAGAGTTTGTTTGTTTGTTTGAACGCGGTAATCTCTGGTTCTACTGGGCCGATTTGAAAAATTCTTTCAGTGTTAGATAGCCCATTTATCGAGGAAGGCTATAGGCTATGTATCATCACGCTAAGACCAATAGGAGCGGAGTCCACGCCGACGAAGTCGCGCGCAGAAGCTAGTATACGATAAAATGACTTTACGAAATTACATTGTCAATCAATGGTCTTATCTAACTTAAATAATTGTATTTAAACGAAATATGTCTATATTAATATTTCCACCAAAAATAAATGCCAAACATAGAACAAGTTACTCATATTTCGAGTTTTATACTTCATTGCCTTTTATCTAAGCACGAAATAATGGCTCTGAAGTCTTAAGCACTGTCTGTCTGTAATCCGTACAGTATCATTATAGATATTCAATGATTTACATGAGATATCTTGCGACATCGTACATCGCTAAGCATATAACTAATTCCGATAGTTCCTGTCTCCGGATTCGATCGTGACATGCGCGGCGGATGGATCGGTTCGAGCTCGAAATATTATGAGTGGCGAGACGCTACTGGAATGTTCCTGCCACTGTGGCCGCGTCAAGCGTCTAGCCGTCCCACCAGACAACCCGAATATACTGTGGTCTGCGGGCGAGGATGGACTGATTCTGTAAGTGTACCCTGAATACGCAATTTTTATCACAAACAGCAGGCGGTAATCATTGAGAACAAAGCGGGAAATATCCTGCTCAAAAGCTGCTGCAATACGACTAGGGAGGCACAACAAACTTACAGAAGAGTATTAGCTAAATAATACTATTCTCAAACAGTGTCGTTTTCCTGCAGTAAGTAAGGTAATTTTACCCTTTGTTGGCTTGTCGTCAATTAACTGTAACGGAACAGGCTTTTCGAATTTAGACATGTCCATGATCTGACTTTTTGGCATAGTTATTTATTGTCTGTGAAATTATATTTTTGTACCTGATGTACAGATGATCCATTCATAGTTTTCGAGACTAATGCTGCATGAATTTATTTATATTTATATGTATATGAAAAAAAAATCAATGCCTAAAAGTATTATAAAATTTTTTCTTAAGATAAGCTTCGGATTTTTTCGGTAATGTAGCAAAACTTTTTCTTACAGTCAACACGACCTACGAACCCATCACAGTTGTTCCACGGACTCAGCGAATGTTTTAGTCAATTTGCTTAACCACATGGGTCGTTACGCAGAGGCAAAGTGCATCGCCGTCAATCCGAGGAGGCCTTACCAACTGGCCATTGGCGCTAACGACGTGTACGTCCGCTTGTACGATACACGGATGATAAAATTAACCAAACTGCAGGTAAGGCAACTCTAACTGGAAACTGGTAGGACACAGCAGGAAATTTCCTGCTCAAAATATGGAGCAGCACGACTGGGGGAGGAACCCCGACATTACAGAAGATTACAGCTAAATAACACTGTTTTCAGCCAGTATTGTGTTCCTGTTGGTGAGTAAGGTGACCAGCGCTCCTGGGGGAAATGGGGATAGGATCGGCAATACACTTGCGATGCTCTCTGGTGTTGCAGACGTCTATAAGCCACGGTAATCGCTTACCATCAGGTGAGGCGTACGCTTGTATGCTGACCTAGTTGTATAAAAAGAACCTGTTGTTCAGGAGTTGCAGACCGCTGTCCCAGGGAACCGCCTCATGTATGAGAGACAAAATATTCGCTGCTCTCGCGCGGGACAGGGTGACCCCGACAATAACATACCGGGGAAAGCTGTGAAGTACTTCGCTCCAGGTGAGGATCACGGTTTTCCTCAAAATCAGGATTTTTCGACAACCAAAGTAATTCAACTTTGAAAATTGTACTCTCCACTATGATCGAAAGAAGCGTAATGATACTTTTTCTCTCGACACCTTGTTATAGTATAAAATTAGATCTAAAACATGTGTATTTTAGTTACCACAAACCAATTCATTACTGTGATTGAAAATTTGATATTTTGCAATATAAATTATGAGTACAGCAACGTTTGCTAAGCTACCAAAAAGCGAAAAGCACTTCATTCCGACCGAGGGTCCATAGACCCATCACGCCATTTTTATTTTTATATTTATTGATATAGGCACAGGACTCCTACTACTGGGGACCGCTGAGTACCAAAAGTTAATTTTACATTGAACAAGATTTTGTTTTCCCCTGCACTCTCCAAAACCTATTGGTGGAAATTTTAGGGCAGTGTTCGGAAAAAAGCGCGCATTACAATATTCCAATTTTTTGATGGATTCCCAAGTTACTAATAATTATTTTACTTTTTGTGGATCTTTTTCCTCATTTCATCATTCATCCCACTAGGGCCCGTTGGTGAGCCCTAGTTGGGTGGAACCAGGTGGTAATGAAGTCGATGATCAATTATAATCCTAGGTCATCTGTCGATGCAGCCTAATGTGAACACTTTCCCAAAGAAAGCGGTGACGTACATGGCTTTCAGTCACGATGGTAACGAGCTACTCGTCAACTTGGGTTCTGAACAAGTAAGAAATGTTTTTTTTTTTTACATGGCAGTCAGTCTCACGCATTAGTTTGTGGCTGTTGCGCTGGCGGTTACGGGCTCGATCCCCGCACATGACAAACATTTGTATTGGCCATACAGATGTTTGCCGTGGTCTGGGTGTTTGTGCAGTCCTTGTGGGTCTCCCCACCGTGTCTCGGAGAGCACGTTAAGCCGTCGGTCCCGGTTGTTATCATGTACACCTGATAGCGATCGTTACTCATAGTAGGGAATATATCCACCAACCCGCATTGGAGCAGGGTGGTGGATTAAGCTCTGATCCTTCTCCTACATGGGGAAAGAGGCCTATGCCCAGGTGTGGGATATTACAGGCTGAAGCAAGTCAGTCTCAATCAGTTACAATCTCCATTACAAAAAAAATCTTTCAAAAAATCTTTGTTTTGTTATCAGTTATTTAAAAAGTATGTATACCAAAAAGAAAAAAAAGTTTGTATGCGCCAAAAAATGTGGTTTCACTATATCAACATGTCACAGGATACATGACAAACAACGTTCCGAAATGAAGTTTCACATTACCAACATTAAGATTGAATGACACACTCTCCAGGTGTACCTGTACGACATAAACTCAGCTCAAAGGCCAGTGCTGTTGGAAAACTACATCGTCCAATATAACCGCAGCAAAACCGACGGGGAATCCCGGCCTCCTGAAGCCTCTACTACTGTGGAACTACCGCCTTTACCTGAAGAAATAAAACGTATTAAGGATTCGGTAATTATTTTGTCTTTTTTTGAAGTAAAACTACTTTACGCACGCTTGTCTTGGGGAGTAAGTTGTGCTTGCGTGATGAGAGCGTTACTAAAAGTGAGATCGGGTGAGGCGAACGGAAATTGAGAGAGAGATATAAGCTAGTGAAGATAGAAATAGAGAGAGTTACGTTTCGTAAATTTTATTTTAGTCGTGGGATCTAAACCACACTCGTTTTTTTCTTCTTCACTCGTCTTCTCTGCTCTTACCCTGTTTCTCTTTCTCTTTTACTTTCTCCCGTATCTTTCTCTCTCACTCTGCAGCTGCTGCTCTCTAAATTCCTTCTCTACCTTACTCAGTCGATCTCTTCATTTTTGATTTTATAATTCTTTTTCTAACGTGTAAACAGTTATATCTTGTTTTTAGTAATTTCTACTCCATTCGATTCTCTTTTTCGCATTGTTAGTTTTTGTCAGTTTTCTTGACTATAGTGTTGTGTTGCGTTTCTTTACGTTTTTTAATTTATCTAAACATTTAATGCGTCTTAAACACACGTTAGATTTCGTAAAGTCCGGTCGCTGAAGAGAAAGAATTTCGTACACCAACCTGTCATCTTTTGTCTTTGTCGCTCGCGTATAAACATATTGCGGTTGCGCTCACCCAATACGGGGTCACTTCACCTGAGACTGACAGGTTGTACGAAATTCTTTCTCTTCAGCAACGGGACTATAGCTTCATCGTCTCTACTTCTATGTGTTCTGTCTCTTTTTATCGTTATAAGAGCATTTTTTGTCGACTGGCTTTCGTCAAATCACAGAGTTTACTGTGCACCGGTTACACAAGTGTGAATCTAGTCGAGTTCGATCAGTTGAAAGTTGGCAAAGTGGTCACCTCTGTAATGTGAATTCTGTGTGTGTGTACTTACCTGTGCCTCTACCTTCCGCAGGCGAACGAGCACGTGAACAAGGGCAACTACATCGCCGCGGTGGAGCTCTACAACCGCGCCATAGCCGAGTGGCCGTGGAGCGCCGTGCTCTACTCCAACCGCGCCGCCGCTCTCGTGCGCCGCGACTGGTGAGTGTGTGCTCAGTTGAGCTTTACCGTGAGCTCTACCGTGAGCTCTACTGTGAGCTCTACAACCGCGCCATAGCCGAGTGGCCGTGGAGCGCCGTGCTCTACTCCAACCGCGCCGCCGCTCTCGTGCGCCGCGACTGGTGAGTGTGTGCTCAGTTGAGCTTTACCGTGAGCTCTACCGTGAGCTCTACTGTGAGCTCTACAACCGCGCCATAGCCGAGTGGCCGTGGAGCGCCGTGCTCTACTCCAACCGCGCCGCCGCTCTCGTGCGCCGCGACTGGTGAGTGTGTGCTCAGTTGAGCTCTACCGTGAGCTCTACCGTGAGCTCTACCGTGAGCTCTACAACCGCGCCATAGCCGAGTGGCCGTGGAGCGCCGTGCTCTACTCCAACCGCGCCGCCGCTCTCGTGCGCCGCGACTGGTGAGTGTGTGCTCAGTTGAGCTTTACCGTGAGCTCTACCGTGAGCTCTACTGTGAGCTCTACAACCGCGCCATAGCCGAGTGGCCGTGGAGCGCCGTGCTCTACTCCAACCGCGCCGCCGCTCTCGTGCGCCGCGACTGGTGAGTGTGTGCTCAGTTGAGCTCTACCGTGAGCTCTACCGTGAGCTCTACCGTGAGCTCTACAACCGCGCCATAGCCGAGTGGCCGTGGAGCGCCGTGCTCTACTCCAACCGCGCCGCCGCTCTCGTGCGCCGCGACTGGTGAGTGTGTGCTCAGTTGAGCTCTACCGTGAGCTCTACCGTGAGCTCTACTGTGAGCTCTACAACCGCGCCATAGCCGAGTGGCCGTGGAGCACCGTGCTCTACTCCAACCGCGCCGCCGCTCTCGTGCGCCGCGACTGGTGAGTGTGTGCTCAGTTGAGCTCTACGACCGCGCCATAGCCGAGTGGCCGTGGAGCGCCGTGCTCTACTCCAACCGCGCCGCCGCTCTCGTGCGCCGCGACTGGTGAGTGTGTGCTCAGTTGAGCTCTACCGTGAGCTCTACTGTGAGCTCTACGACCGCGCCATAGCCGAGTGGCCGTGGAGCGCCGTGCTCTACTCCAACCGCGCCGCCGCTCTCGTGCGCCGCGACTGGTGAGTGTGTGCTCAGTTGAGCTCTACCGTGAGCTCTTCTGTGAGCTCTACGACCGCGCCATAGCCGAGTGGCCGTGGAGCGCCGTGCTCTACTCCAACCGCGCCGCCGCTCTCGTGCGCCGCGACTGGTGAGTGTGTGCTCAGTTGAGCTCTACCGTGAGCTCTACCGTGAGCTCTACTGTGAGCTCTACGACCGCGCCATAGCCGAGTGGCCGTGGAGCACCGTGCTGCGTGTGAGCAGACGTGTCCTGGAGTGGCGCCCGCGTCTTGGTAAACGCAGTTTAGGACATCCTCCGGACCGTTGGACCGACGATCTACGTAAGATTACAGGTGTAGGCTGAAGGAGGATTGCGGAAAACCGGGAAGTCTGGCGCGAACTTGGGGAGGCCTATATCCAGCAGTGAACTGCAATAGGCTAAACTGACTGACTGAATAATTTAATCGAGATTTTCAATTCGTAACAAGTTTTCATTATTTTGCGATGTTTTTTCAGGCCAGGTGATGCGTACGCTGCTCTGCGCGACTGCTACAAAGCTATCAAGCTGGACCCCACCCACGTGAAGTCTCACTTCCGCCTCGCCAAGGCGCTCATGGAGCTCAGGAGGCCGCAAGAGGCCCAACAGAGCTTGCTCTACTTCAAGGACAAGTTCCCGAACTTCGCTGAGAGCCACGCGGTCTTCCTGCTTCAGAAGGATATCAATTTGGCGCTGGAGATGTTGGAGTCGAAGCCAGATGAAAGTAACTTGAAGTTTCTTTTTAACATTGTATTCTATTTGCTATCTCAGATAAACCAGTAGCCAAAATACATAATTATAGAGAACAGTAGAAGTAAGTGTTGTGTTCCTGTGGTAAGTAAGGTGACCAGAGCTGGGAAGGTGAGATTGGGGGTAGGGTCGGCAAAGCGCATGCGATGCTTCTGGTGTTGTAGGCATCTATAAGCTATAGTTACAGCCTACCATCGGATCTGCCGTATACTTATTTGCCGTCCTAGTAGTTTTTATTTATTTATTTAAAACAATAGATCAACACTAAGTACACAGTAAGTTACAGCGCAACGACAACATTCATTTTGTTAGCTCGAGAAAAAAAAAACACAGTCATCGAGTCAAAATAATAATGAAAATTAAACCAAACATCCCAAAAACTAACATCAGAAACAATGTCAATAACAAAAACAGCCAGAACCAGCGTGGTGGATTTAGCTCAGATTCTCCAACATGGATAAAATTAGCCTATATCCAGCAGTGGGATGATAACCGGCTGAATCGTGATCGTGGAAACATTCTAAAAATTGAAGGTTTTTAGGTGATAATTTGTCATCAGTGTCTGAGGAAGAATTCCAGCCGGGAAGCTACCTGGAGCGTCATCTACGCAGTACAGCTTTGGATTACAAGTGTCGTTTCCTCGGGCACTGCAATACAACCACTGACATCAAGGAGGCTAGCTTCCTAGGACCTGAGGCCAAATATGCGGCTGCTGGGTAAGGAATAACTATCTACTAGCTGACCTGGCAGACTTTTGTACCGTCTGGCGAACACAAGTTTTTTTTTTTATGTACCGGTCGGCAAACAAGCGTACGGCTCACCCGATGGTAGCGATTACCGTAGCTTATAGTCGTCTGCAACACCAGAAGCATCGCAAGCGCTTTGCCGACCCTGTCCCTAATTCCTCCCAGAAGCTCTAGTCACCTTAGGATCCTCGCAGATTACAGACACTTTATCGGCCGATAGTTCGGTCAAGTTGGGCTGCTAGAGACGTGAGTGCGCAGACCAGCCAATAAACAGTCGGCCGATTCATTATATTCGCTAGAGTCGGTGAAAAGATCAGTCGCGTGAAATGTTACCAAGAAATATTATTATTCATTATCAAAGATCGAGTAAAATTAATCTTTTAAGTTTTTTTTATAAAGCGCGGGTCATTTTTCAATTTCTTGAATTAATTTTTCTATATACATTCCCGCATCCAACGCGGAGCGAACTGAAGCTATCGGCCGAGTCGGCCGATGAAACGATCGGCAAGTGTGCGGGCGAGGAAGAGCGTCATACTGATCAAGCGGTCGGCCGATAGTTCGACGATAGTTTAGTTTGAAGGCAATAGTGAAACCCATCAAACTTTTTATCGGCCGATACTGAATCACAGTAATGTGCGCACTTGCATATATCTTCATACTGATTAACAACCCGACCAAACTATCGGCCGATAAAATGTCTGTAATCTGCGGGGACTCTTACTCACCAACAGGGACACAACACTGCTTGAAAACGGTATTATTTAGCTGTGATCTTCGGTAAGGTCGAGGTACTACCCTAGGAGGGCTGCCTCATATTTTGAGCAGGCTTTCAAGCAGTACTATGTTCTTGTAGTGAGTAAGCTGACCAGAGCTCCTGGGAGGATATTGGGGGTAGGATCTGCAATGCGCTTGCTATGCTTCCGGTGTTGCAGACGTCTATAAGCTACGCTAGTCACTTAACATATGGTGACGCATACGTTTCTTTGCCGACCAATTTAATAAAGAAGGCTTACCGTGCTTTGAGACATGCCTAACGTAACGTAAGTCTTCAAATAGAAATGACCCATACGTTTCTTTGCCGACCAATTTAATAAAGAAGGCTTACCGTGCTTTGAGACATGCCTAACGTAACGTAAGTCTTCAAATAGAAATGACCCATACGTTTCTTTGCCGACCAATTTAATAAAGAAGGCTTACCGTGCTTTGAGACATGCCTAACGTAACGTAAGTCTTCAAATAGAAATGACCCATACGTTTCTTTGCCGACCAATTTAATAAAGAAGGCTTACCGTGCTTTGAGACATGCCTAACGTAACGTAAGGCTAGGCGCGCACTAGTGACTTTTTGTCACCGTGACTTTTTGTCACTGTCACCGCGTCCATCATCCCTAATGAAGGTGCGCGCACTTGGATGCGTGACAATTCGGTGACTTTTTGTCCGCGGAGGACGCCAACATGCCCGTGACGCAACAAAATGTCACGTGCCATATGTACATAGGTTGGCAAACATGGTGTAGAACTTTCCACTAATCAGCCTATCACTCCAAAGCGGGTGA